>JAESUZ010004573.1:0-484582 GCA_017311185.1 Proteles cristata cristata
CAATATTCCACTCTGTCTCTATGAATGTGACTACTCAAAATATCTCAGGTAAGTGGGATAATACATTATTTGTGCTTTATGTCTGGCTTCTTTCACATAGCATAATGTCTTCAAGGTTCACCATGTTCTGTATGAGGCAGAACTTTCTTCTTTTGTAAGACTGAATAATATTTCACTGCATGTATATATGACACATTTTGTTTATCCATTTATCAGCTGATAGACATTTGGATTGTTTCCACCTTTGGGCTATAGTAAATAGTACTACAATGAGTTTGGGTATACAGACACCTGCTTGAGTCCCCGCATTCGGTCATTTTGGGTATATCTGGCGAGAAGTTAAAAAGACTCTAAGAATTGCTGAGAATGGACCACAGGGAGGCAAAAGATGAAGCAAGGACCAGGATGGGTGACATGGAGGCAGTGAGAATAGAGTCTGGGTTTACTTCTCAGGGGTAGCTGACATGATTTGCTGGAGACCTGGATGTGGGATGTGAGAACATTTAGGACCAAATCTTCCCAAACAATTGGTGAATTGTTTAATGAGTCATAGTCAATTTTTTTTCCAGTTATATGCCCTTTTTATTTTTTTATATTTTATTTTTAATGATTTTTTTTTCTATTGAAGTACGGTTGACACACAATGTTGCATTAGCTCCAGGTATCTGATGTAGCGATTTGACAACCCTGTACTTATGCTGTGCTCACCACAGTGTAACTCCCCTCTGTCATCATACAATGCTATTCGTGTCCTTGATTATATTCCCTACGCCTCTCATCCCCAGTAACATTCACTTTAAAGATTTTGAAGCAAGTTGCAGAACAATGTTTGCAATGTAACATTATTTACATAGAAACCATATAAAACAGAATTTATTTTAATGAGTACATACATGTTTATGTAAACACAGGGACAAAGTTGAACAAGGATACACACCAAATTGTTAATTGTGGTTACCTCCAGAATGAAAGGGAGTTAACAGAGGGAGGCATAGTCAAGGCTAATTTTACCTTCAGCTGTATTACTTTTTTTAAAAAGTAGTATTTCGTAGTTCACTCATGTCATTAAAAACTTGAACCCCCCCCCAAAACACATAAAAACTTGAAAAATTCTAAAAAATAAAATAACTTGAAAAACCCTAACACACAGTGTTTACACTTTAAAAAAAGAATAGGAGGGGCCCGATTTGATTTAGGACCAAATCCTCTCAGACAACTGTTTAATGAGTCAGATTCACTTTTGAAGCTATTTAATTGCTACTGAAGTGGCCGGAAACCGCTGCTTCAGCTGGGAAAGAAAACAGGAGATCTTCACTTGGCTCAGTCTACTGAGACTGAGCCTTGCTAGCTAATGTGAGGCCACATCCAGCGACAGGTTGGACAGCCTTAAAGAAATTAGCAATTATATGGCCTTAAGAACTAGGGTTTAATAGGGGCGCCTGGGTTGCTCAGTGTGTTAAGCAGCCAGCGTGATTTCCGTTCAAGTCTGGAGCCAAGAGTTGGGCTCTGCACTGACAGTTCGGAGCCTGCTTGGGATTCACTCTCTCCCTCTCTCTCAAAATAAACGTAAAAAATTAGTTTAGGGGCTCCTGGGTGGCTCAGTCTGTTGAGCATCCGACTTCTGCTCAGGTCATGATCTCACGGTTTGTGGGTTCGAGCCCCCCATCCGGCTCTGTGCTGACAGCTAATTCAGAGCCTGGAGCCTGTCTTTGGATTCTGTGACTCCCTCCTTCTCTGATCCTCCTCTCCTCACTCTGTCTCTCTCTCTCTCAAATATAAATAAATCATTAAAAAAATAGTTTAATCACATATGTTACAATAATAGTTTCAACAACAATAAAATAGTGACAGCAACTGTTTACCGTTACATAGTACTGTTACTGGACTCAGGGTTGGGGGCTCCCACCATGATAGTAATGAGGCTGTACCCCAAAACGAAAGGCTTTCCTGGAGCTACATCTGGAGCTCAAAGAAGACACAGCACCAACGAAACTCTTAGGCTGGCGTTCTGGTACAGGGCAGAGGCCCTGCTCCTATTGAGAAAGTTTTTGCTCAACATCTCACTCCCAGCCAATATGCTAATGAGGGAGAGGAAAAATTGCCTCCTTCTGATTGGTTGGAAGGGCCTGGTTCTGATTGGTCAGTATTTGCAGGCAACTGGCGCAGCAGCTTGGTGATGCTTTTTTGGAGCTGGTTCCTCTGTTTTAAGTCGAGCTTGTCTATAGAACCTAACAGATCTCCTCTGTTACGAGGCGTGGTTTAACAATGACAGCCAACAGAAAGTGCTCCAGGTGCGCAAGGTTTTTCACTTGGGTCTTGGTCCCCTGGTCCCTTATTGTCTCATTATTAAGTTTAAGTCATTGTTTAATATCGAGGTAGCAAATAATAATGAGGCTGAGAATGCTTACAGCATGCTCCTCTGCTCTACAGTTTCCACACAGCAGCCAGAATAATCCTTTTATGCTTTAATAATCCAAGTCATAGTGAGGTACCTGGCTGGCTCAGTTGTGAGTTCAAGCCCCACATTGGGCGTGGAGCCTACTTAAAAAAAAAAAAGAAGATTTAAATAATCCAGGTCCTACTAAGCAAACAAAAAAGAAAATGCTGGGTGTGGCAGGATGATTGTAGGGTGGCCCCCAAAGGTGGCCTCTTAGTGTTAACGCCCTTGTATACTCCCCTCCCCAGGTGTGAGTGAGCTCAGAAGCAAATCTTTCCCCAGTCAAGCCTTCCCATGAGACCACAGCCCCAACCAATACCTTGATTACAGCCCTGTGAGAGACTGCAGGAGAGGACCCAGCTAACCAGTCTGGGATTCCTCACCCATAGAGACTGTAAGATAATAAATGGGTATTGTTTCAAGCCCCTACACTGGTAACTTGTTATGCGGCAATAGAGAAGGAACACACTAAGATATTAATTCATTATTTTGAAAATTTATAACAGGAAAGAACTAAGCATATATTCTGCTTGTCCAATGCAGAGTAACCAAATAGCTGATGTAAGGAACTTTGCATATCTATATATGTGAAAGAAGGGAAAAAAATAAAATGTCAACACTTTGAAACTTCTAAAGAATTAACAGATCTAAGCAAGAATCATTAGTGGCTGTTTAGATGAGGATGTGAGGGGCAATCAAACATTATGCATCTTTTTAAAAACTTTTTAAATCCATTTTTTAGAGAGAGAGCACAAGGGAGGGACAGAGAGAGAGAGAGAGAGAAGGAGGCAGAGGATCTGAAGTGGGCTTTGCACTGACAGCACAGAGCCTGATATGGGGCTCAAACTCACGAACTGCAATATCATGACCTGAGCTGAAATCAGGTGCTTAACTGACTGAGCCACCAAGTCACCCTCAACATTATACACCTTCTAATGAAAGCACCCAACATTATCTATGAAATAGTCTTGTCCCTCCCCCCCAAAAGTAAACTTGAATATGATCAGGTCTCTAGACATAACTACCAATTTATAAGATATCCAGAGGAACCTGTTAAATAATACCATGGGGATGTAAGCAGCAAAATTCAGACAGTAGGAAACTCTACGGGACAAATGAGCCAGTTTTTTCCATTGAAAAAGAAAAAAGAAAAATAGATATGAAGGAGAATCCTGGACCCTTAAAAACTAGCAGAACTACCAGATAATCCAGAAATGTCATGACAGGGTGTAAATCCAAAGGAAACAAAATCACTATATCAAAGGGATATCTGCACCTCCGTGTGCATTGCAGCATTATTTACAATAACGAGGACATGGAAACAACCTAAGTATCCACTGACAGAAGAATGAATAAAGAAATCGTGGTGTATATATGCAATGGAATATTATCCAGCCATAAAAAAGAGGGAAATCCTGCCATTTGCAACAACATGGATGGACCTTGAGAGCGTCAGGTTAAGTAAATAAGTCAGACAGAGAAAGACAAAAACTGTATGATTTCACTTATATGTGGAATCTAAAAACAAACAAAAAACCAAACTCATAGAAAAAGATATAGATTTGTGCTTACCAGAGGCAGGGGGTGGAGGGTAGGGAAAAGAAGATGGTGGTCAAGAGGTACAAACTTTCAGTTATAAGATAAACACATGCTGGGGGTGTAATGGACAACATGATCATTATAGTTACCACTGCCATAGGCATATTTGAAAGTTGCTAAGAGAGTAAATTTTAAAAATATTTGTCATAAGAAAAAAATCTTCCTTGCTCCCTTCCTTCCTTCATTTCTTTTTTTTTTTTTTTTTTTTGTATCTACACGAGGTAATAGATTTAATTTAGTTAACTAAATTTACTGTGGTAATTATTTTACAATTTATGTAAGTCAAGTCATTATGCTGTACACTTTAAACTTATACAGTGCAGTATGTCAGTTGTATCACGATAGAACTGAAAGAAAAAAAGAGAATCCTAGGGATTGAAATAGACTTAAGAGCTATTTTAACAATTGTGATTCATTATTCTTATTTGGATGCTGATTCATATGAACTCTATGAAAATTATTGATATGACAGTTGGGACAATTGAACCCTAAATAGTTTAGAATATTCAAGAGTTATTGTTAATTTTTTAGGTGTGATCATGGTTTGTTGTGCGTTTTCTTAAAGGAGTCTTATATTTTAAAGATGTATATAAATAAATTTATAGATGAAATGATAAGATGTCTGGGATTTACTTCAGAAACTCTGTTTGGGTGGGGAGGAAGGTATGGATGAAATAAGATTCAGCATGAATCAGTGATGAGGCTGTGTGATGGGTATGTGAGTGTTCATATTGCTCTCCTTTTGTATGTTTAGAAATCCAATAATAATAATAATAACTAATTCAAATCATGTCCCTCCTTTAATGTTTCCCATCTCACTCAGAGTAAAAGCTGAAATGGCCTATGGGGCGCCTGGGTGGCTTAGTCGGTTGAGCGTCCGACTTTCGCTTAGGTCATGATCTCCCGGTTCGTGGGTTCGAGCCCCGCGTCGGGCTCTGTGCTGACAGCCAGCTCAGAGCCTGGAGCCTGTTTCAATCTGTGACTCTCTCTCTGACCCTCCCCTGCTCATGCTGTCTCTCTCTCCTAGAAATAAATAAAAAAAATTAAAAAAAAAAAAAAAAGCTGAAATGGCCTGTAAGTTTCCCCATTATCTGTGACCCTTCTTCCCCTTCACCACTTCTCTGAACTCATCTCCTACCATTCTCCCTCTTGTCATTCCACGTGGACCTCCTTGGCCTCCTCATTGCTTCCGGAATAACCTGAAGCATGCTCCTACCTCAGGACCTTTGCATTTACCATTCCCTCTGCTTTAAACCTTTGCTCCTCTACCAAGTATCCCAGTACCTGTTTTTCTCACATTTTTTAGGACTCTGCTCAAATGTCAACCCCTCAGGAAGGTCTTCTTAGATTATCCCCCATAACACGGCAATATCTACCCAATATAGATATTCTTCTTGTCCTTTATTTCTTGCCCTTTTTTTTTTTCTCCATAGTGCTTGTCACCACTTGACATACATTATACTATACCTGCTTGGTTGTCTTTCTTCTCCACCTGGATGTAATTCCAAGAGGGCAGGAAAGGACTTTAAAATGTTTTCAATCACTATAGTCCCAATGCCTAAATAAATGCCTGGTACATAGTAGGCACTCAATAAATATTTGTGAGATAAATGAATGCTTGTTCAGCCTGCCCTTGCCTTTGTTCTTTACTATGAATAATTTCTTTTCTTTTTTTTAAAGTACGCTCCATGCCTGACATGGGACTTGAACTCACAACCCTGAGATCAACAGTCTCATGCTCTACAGACTAAGCCAGGCAAGTGCCCCTATTATGAATAATTTCAAGCCTGCAGAAAAGTATAGAGAATCATATTATGAACTTTCATATATATATATATAAAATTGTTTTACATATATATATATGTATGTTATACATATGTATGTTTTACATATATGTATATATGAAGTTGTTTTACTTAGATAAAACAACTGTGAACATTTTGCCATATTGGCTTTGGCCAAGGTATTTTAAAGTATTTATAGTCAACGTGACATTTCATCCCTAAATATTTCAATATGCATCCTTTAACAAAAATCAGACACTTCTTTACTTAGCCATGATAACCATTGTAACACCTAACAAAGTGAACCCCAAATCATGAAATTCCTCCATATCCCACACTTATTCCAAATATCTTTTACGCTTTATTCAAACCAGAACCCAATCAAGGTCTACAAACTGTGTTTGGTTATATCTTTTAAGTCTCTTTAAGCCTAGAATTGCCTCTCCTCTCTCTCCTCCCTTTTTTCCAGGTCATTGACTCCCTGAAAAAATGAAGCCTATTGTCTTACTGCTAGAATGCCCTACCTTCTTGGCTTTGTCTGATTGCTTTCTCGTGATGTATTTAACTTGACCCTCTACCTCCTGTATTTCCGGCACATTAGAAACTAGATCTAAAGGTTTGATCAGATTCTAGCAAGACATTTTTGGCAAGAATTCTTTCTAGATGGTGCTGTCAGTGTCTTGTTGCATCACACCAGAAGGCTCAGAGTGACTGGCTGTCACATGAGTGAAGCTAAGATTGACTAGTGGGTTCAGGTGGTAAAAACCTGATCTGTGCATTGTCAAGTTATTTCTTCACTTATAACCAGTAAGACCTCCGTGGGCCAATGATTTGGCACCATGTGGCTATTCAGTCTTCCTTGAACCTTTCACCTCATGGTGTCAGCATCCAATGATGATCATTGCCTGACTCAATTGTTTCATCTGGGATTGCAAAATTCTAATGCTATTCTTCCTCCATCATTTATGAGGGGGCATTGTTTTGTAAAGAAGAGTTTCTTCCCCTCATTGACTAGGGCAGAATAAATTCTTCCCTTTAATTACTATGTTTGAGAGTAAGGGTTTGATTCAATAGATGCCTCCAATGTTGACAAATTTTTCCTGTTTTTTTTTTTTTTAAGTAGGCCTCATGCCCAGCGGGGAGCCCAACTCAGGGCTTGAACTCAAGATCCTGAGATCAAGAGTCAGATACTTGGGGCGCCTGGGTGGCTCAGTCAGTTAGGCATCCGACTTCAGCTCGGGTTATGATCTCATGGTTTGTGAGTTTGAGCCCCGCATTAGGCTCTGTGCTGACAGCTTAGAGCCTGGAGCCTGCTTCGGATTTCACACTGTCTCTCAAAGAAAAAAAAAAAGAGTCGGACATTCAACCAACTGAGCCACCCAAGCACCATGATCATGAACACATTGATCTTTAAAAGTACAGTTAAGGTGTTTCATACACTTGCATTCATTATTATTTTTAAAAAATAACCTTTGAGGGGTCCCTGGGTGGCTCAGTCAGGTTAAACATCCCACTATGGCTCAGGTCATGATCTCAAAGTTCGTGAGTTCAGCTCCACATCTGACTCTCTGTTATTAACCCAGAGCCTGCCTTGGATCCTCTGTCTCCCTTTCTCTCTGCCCCTTTCCCACTTGATCTCTCTCTCTCAAAAATAAATAAACACTTAAAAAATTTAGGAACATCTGTGTAGCTCAGTTGGTCATGATCTTGAGGTTCATGGCATCAAGCCCTGTGTTGGGCTCTGTGCTGATAGTGCCAAGCCTGCTTGGAATTTTCTCTCTCACCCTCTTTCTGTGCCCCTCCCCTCTAATGCTTTCTCTCTCTCTCTCTTTCTCTCTCTCTCTCTCCCTCTCTCAAAAATAAATAAATTAATTTAAAAAACCTTAAAATTCTGGAATAATTTTAGATTTGTAGAAAAGTTGCAAAGATATTACAGAGAGTTCCTACATGCTTTGGAGGTTCCTTTGAAAAAACTGAGAAATCAATATTGATACATTACTATTATATATTTTTTAAAGGTTTTATTTTTAAGTAATCTCTATGCCCACTGTGGGACTGTAACTCACAACCTCAAGATCAAGACCCAAATGCTCTACCAACTGAGCTAGCCAGGCACCCCAATACATGAGTCAGACATTTAACTGACCAAGCCATTCAGGTGCCACCCTTTTTTATTTTTAAAGTATATTTACTTATTTTGAGAGAAAGAAAGTGAAAGTGGGGGAGGGGCAGAGGCAAGGGAGAGACAATCGCAAGCAGGCTCTGCACTGTCAGCTCAGCCTGATGTGGGGCTTAAACCCACAAACTATGAGATCATGACCTGAGCTGAAACCGAAAGTCAGATGCTTAACTGACTGAGCCAGCCAGGTGCCCCATCAAGGTCTTGTTTAATCTTGATAAACATCTTTAAGGTATACGTGTTAGTATTTTCCCCATTTTCCAGAGGAGGAAGTAAAAGCCCAGAGGGTTTGAAGTACTTATTCAAGGTCTCATAACTGGTATAGAAGAGGAGGCATGGTTCAAACCTGAGTAAGCTGCCTTCAGAGCCCATGATCTTTAACCTGTAAATAAACTTTGCCCAATGTGTTTGACTCCATTTGTTATAACATGTAAAACATATATGTCTTTCCCCTCCAGTAGCTCACAGTCTAGCTGGAGAGACAGGCTTGGTAATTGCTAAGCACGATGCAATGTGGCACAAGATAATCACTCTTTTGTGTGCTTGTTCATTCAATCATTCGCCTATTCAGCAAGCTCTGGAAACCAATAATATGCCAATCCCTGTGCGAAGGGCTGGTGAGGAGGCTGATATTGGCTTGAAGGACCCACACCTGGACGCCTTTTGTAGCCACTGAGTGCAGAGTGGTGTGATGGGAGCCTTCTAACATTTCCTGTTTTTATTCCTCCAAAGCACAGGGCTTTGGAGTTGGACACAGTTGTATTTGCCTTCTCCTTCTTGATTTACTTGCTGTGTGACCTCATGCAAATCACTTAACCTATCTGTGCTTACTTATACATGTAAAACGGGATAATAATACTTCACAGGCTCAATGTTAGGGCAGAATGAGATGATGAATTCAATGCTCTTAGAGTGCTGGGTATACAGGAAGGGCTTAATTATTAGTTGTTAGTATTATTTGTTGATGATGTGGTTGATTGCCCATGACCACCAACAATGGAAAACTTTTGTTCTTAATACTGTGTCCCTTTTTGCCGATGTTTTGCTGGTCTAACAACCAGATGTGTTCCTTCTGGCTTTTCAGCTGACAAGTCTCAGCAGGGCGAAAACAATGCTAGCAAGCATAACAGACAAATCGTTTTTGAAGACATAAAGTTAGCTGTTGATTTCCAGGTGCTGCCCAGAAGCAGTGGAGAGAGCTCCAAGGTCTGCAGCCTTCCTCCGCCCTCCCAGCAAGCCTGACCCTGCCTGGCTCCAGATCAGTCATGCGTGGATGGGTTTAAAGAGCCTCAACCCGTTCTAATGGAGAAGGTATGAATTTCATTCCACAAAATTGGATGGGAAACGACGTAATACTGTTTACTTTTCTGTAGCAATGTAATTTCTTGTTCTGGCTTCTTCTTCCAGGAAGCAGAAACTTACTATCAGCCAATTCCAAGTCTAATGATTATGTGTATGCTGAAAACTCTCAAATAAATATCTCCAGCAGAATATCTCAGGGAAATATCTCAGGGAAATATCTCCAATCTTCCCTGAAATCTAATCACACATTTATCTGTCTTCTTGATCGTCTCACATGGATGTTGAATAGGCATCTCCAAATGAATAATTATCCAAAACTGAACACCAGAATTTTCTTCCCAACCCTACCTATAGTTTTCTCCATCACTGGAATTTCTAGTGTGATGGGTAAGTGGAGCATTTTTGTTATTCATAGTTAGTCTTTTCCAACCAGACTTCAGTTTATGCTAATGAGGTGACTCTTGGTAGGCCCCAGATAGCTTCAAATGGGGCTGGTTGCCAGATGAGCCAATCCGGGCATTACAGGATTGGAACTTTTCTACCCTATCACCTCCTTCCACTTTCTGGGAGGAGACAGGGGCTGGAGATTGAGTTACTTACCAGTGGGCAATAATTTGGTCAATCGTGCCTAAATAATGGGACCTCCATAAAAGCCCCCAAATGGTGGGGCTTGGGGAGCTTCTGGGCTGGTGATCACATAGGGGTGCTGGGGGGTGATGGCATGTTCTGAGAAGACATGGGAGCTTGGCATGTTCTCTCCCAGTGCCTTGCTGAATGCATTTCTTCCATTCATCTATTTCAGAATTGTGTCCTTTATAACAAACTCAGTCGGTTAAGCATCCAACTTCAGCTTAGGTCATGATCTCATGGCTTGTGGGTTCAAGACCCTCATTGGGCTCTGTGCTGACAGCTCGGAGCCTGGAGCCTGCTTCAGATTATGTCTTCATCTCTCTCTGCCGTGTTCTCTCTCTCTCTAATATAAACATTAAAAACATAAAATAAGAAACCAGTAAATGTAAATAAAATGTTTCCCTGAGCCATTCTAGGACGTTATCAAACCCGAAAGTTGGTTGCGGGAATTCACAACTTTGTAGCCAAGTTGAATAGAAATGTGGGCCCCCTGGGCACCCACTGCTTATGACTAGCATCTTGCAGGACTGAGTCCTTAACCTGTGGGGTCTGAACTAATTCCAGGTATCTAGTGTCCATATTAAATTCCAGGACAGCCACTTGGTGTCCAGAGACTCTGAAAATGGGTTGATGTGGGGGAAAACCCCCCACACATTTGGTGTCTGAAACGTTGTGAGTAGAAGCAGAACTTTGTAGTACTGCCCCATTAAAGTGCAAGCTCAATACAGGCAGGAGTCTGGGGGATATCTGGGACACTCCAGCAGGTGCTTGCCTGTCATATAGTAAGTGCTTAATAAATAGGTGTTAAATTGAATTTGGAGTTTGCCATTCTTCTCTAGGATAGTGTTTAAGTCCCAAAGAACTTACAAAGCACCAAGAAGTTAAGGAAAGGTGTCTTCCTTCCTTGTTAAAGCGAAGAACGCCTTCTGTTGACATACCAAACACCCCTTCCACATGATCCAATCCCTCCTCTCATTCATAGCCATGCCCCAAATGAGCTGCCCACTCCTTCTGGTCAATCCTCTGCAGTCTGGCTCTCACACATGTGACTGATTTCCCTGATATATGGATGGTTTTCAGCCCTTAATTTACTTTCCCTCTCTGCAGGTTTTATCCTGTGGACCACACAGTTTCACGAACTTTTTTCTTTAAAATTCTTAAAACAAATTTTTTTTTTTGAGAGAGCAAGATAGAGTGTGTGCAGGGGAGGGGCAGAGAGAGAGGGAGACACAATCCAAAGCAGACTCCAGGCTCTAAGCTGTCTGCAAAGAGCCCAACGTGGGGCTCAAACCCACAAAGTTCTAGACCATGACCTGAGCCAAAGTCAGACGGTTAACTGACTGGGCCACCCAGGGGCCCCAAAATTGTTTATTTTCTTGATTTCGTGATGTGATATGCTCACTTCCTTTTGTCCTATGTACCTGGTTGTTTCCTATTAGATGCCTACGTGAGCTCCACTTCCATATAGAGCTTCATGCCAAGCCTTCTTCTCTTTTCTTCTCTTTCCTCCTGCCTGTAAAGTGAGCTCACTGACTTTCATGACTACCTCCTCACCCTAAATCCTTCTCTTAATCTTCAGACCCAATTATGATGGTCTGCAGGAGATCTCTCTCTAAATGTCCCATAGACATGACAAATTCCACAAGTCCAAAGTTTAAAAACTCTCCAAACAGGGCTGCCCTTCTTGGCAAATGGATTCACAGACTCACCAATCATTCGTGAGTCCAAGATGGAAGCTCAGTGCTTGTTCTTGATTCCTGCCATTTGCTTAGTTGCATTTCTAATCCATCTCAAATTCTAGAGATCCCACTTCCTGATAATCTGGAACTGTCCGTGTCTTCCTACAGCTGCTTCCCTAGCTCCCATAGCCATCTCTTCTCAGACCACAGCTCTTCTGGCATCTTTTCGAGTTCCCTTCCAATCTCTTCTTCACACAGAAGCCAGAGAGATGTTTCTAGAGTACAAACTTGATCCTCATATGAGACACCTTTGGTGGCTTTGACTTCTCTTGGGGAAAATTCCTGAAGCCCTGCTTAGGACAGCCTGCCTGATCTAGCCCCTACGGCTGCTGCACCAGCACAGCTTGCCTTCCGCCCTCTGCACAAGCGGAACTGCTTTCTTTCCCTCACCCTGCCATGATTCTCAGTGCTTTGCCTTATGTTTTTTTTTTTTAATTTTTGTAGGTTTTTAAAATTTTTATTTATTTATTTTGAGAGAGTGAGAGAAAGAGCACAAGCAGAGGAGGGGCAGAGAGAGGGAGAGAGAGGATCCCAAGCAGGATCTGCTCTGTCAGCGCATAGCCCGATGTGGGCCTTGAACCGACAAACCAAGAGATCATGAACAAGCCAAAATCAAGAGTTGGATGCTTAACGGGCTGAGCCACCCAGGTGCCCCTCAATGCTTTGCATTTTTAAAGGAGGATAGGTGTTGTTATTTATTTATTTATTTAAATACATTTTTTAATGTTTTTTATTTATTTCTAGGAGAGAGAGGGAGAGACAGCATGAGCAGGGGAGGGTCAGAGAGAGAGGGAGTCACAGACTGAAACAGACTCCAGGCTCTGAGCTGGCTGTCAGCACAGAGCCCGACGCGGGGCTCGAACCCACGAACCACGAGATCATGACCTGAGCTGAAGTCGGAGGCTTAACCAACTAAGCCACCCAGGCGCCCCTATTTAAATACATTTTTTAAAGTTTATTTATTTTGAGACAGAGTGAGAGAAAGCAGAGCGGTGGAGGATCCAAAGCAGGCTCTGCACTGACAGCAGAGAGCACAATATGGGGCTCAAACTCACAAACCGTGAGATCATGACCTGAGCCAAAGGGTGTACACTTAACCAACTGAGCCACCCAGGTGCCCCTATTTATTTATATTATTTTAAGTTTACTTTTTTAGTAATTTTTACACCCAACGTAGGGCTCAAACTCATGACCCCAAGATCAAGAGTCACATACTCCTCCAACCAAGCCAGTCAGGTGCCGCATTCTTGCTAGCAGTGATATTTGTCTGCAAAACTGCCTTTCCCGATTTCTCTTTCACCTCCTTCATTTCTTCCCTTTGTCTGGTAACTCTTATGTATCCACCAAATATCCACTTAAAAATTACCCCTCTATGAAGTTTCCCCCACCTTTCCAAGTCTGGAGTACAATGTGTTCCCCAAACTCAGGTTCTTTTACTTCTTGGGCTTGTAGCTGGACTGTATTTCCCAGGCAGGTGGTGGGGCCATGTGACTCATGACCATGGCTTGAACACCTATTCAAGTCCTACCTCATAAAAACCTCCTATGTCATCCCTTTCTTCAGTCTCTCTTTCCTCCTCTACCGGAGGGATGCGGGGGACCCCATGGAGAACTCTGACACCCCAGGGAAGGGCAGCGGAACCATCAGATAAAAAGGGTCTGGATCCCTGAATGGCTGTGTGGAGCAGAGCCCCTGACTGCCCTCTCCCCAGCCAGCATTTAATTGTAACGTGAGTGAGAAATAAACTGGATTGTATTGAGTCACCGAGACTTGGGGGTTGTTTATTATAGCAGTTAGCCTACCCTGATAGATGTATTTAGATTAATTGTTCTCTCCTCATCCCTTTTCTCGCATAGAATTCTTTACCTCCCGCCCCAGCACTTAGCATATTGAATAGCAACAGACTCTCACCTGTCTGTCTCTCCACCTGACTCTGAAGCTGTGGGAAGACAGGGATGGACCATGCCTGTCTGGTCCTAGGTGTAAGCCGGCATTCAGCTCAGCACCTGGCTTGTTGAAGACACTAAATAAATATTTGTGGAATTGCTTTGTGGTTGTTGAGCTCTCTGTTCCCGAATGCGTATTTTGGTAAGTTGCCCAGGACTAGGATTCCTCCTGCATCTTGCCAGTCCTCTCCTGACACCCAGGACCTGCCTTCCAACCAGTCTGGTAGGCGGGGCTCCCAGATGACACAGCCCCCGAAGCTGGCCCGCCTCCCGGAATTCCCAATATTGCCACCGTTCCCAGGCGTGGGCCCCCGCCCACCTGTCAGGATCCCTGACGCTGCCTGATTTTTTCACATCTGCCGTCTGCCCACGGGATGTCACATTTCCTTCTGCCGGACTGGGTGTCTTCTCAAGTATTGTGACTTTTCTAGTTGTAAGCTGAGGCTCCGACCCTGGGGCAATCACCAAGACGTGTTGTTAGCGAACAGAAATGGGGGTGGGGAACGGGGCATACGACGTGCAGTCATTTGTGAAAAATATAAAACAGATAAAGTGCGTTGGAATTTGCATCAACCATCTTCAGAAGAACACATCAGAAAAGCAGAAATGGTGCAGGGGCAGGGGGTGGGGAGTATTGTGTAAGAATGAAGAAAACTGTAGAAAGTCACAGGGCTGATTCTTACAGGTTATCAGTGAGGGGTGTGAGGGGAGAATGAGAGAGGGTGGGACCACCAAGCAAAGAAGCACAGAAAAGACTGTGCTAAAAATGCACAACGTGGTGCTATTTAGGACTCCATGTAAATCACATCGTGAACATGGGTATACACCTAAGAGGAGAGAATTCACATGCAAGAAAACCTGCCAAGAGAAGCAAGGCCACAACAATCACAAAGTACATGCCATCGGTGGAAGATCGGGAAAAACACAAAAGACCAGGACAGCGTTAAAACTCGGGCTCCAGGAGACTGACCTAGATTATTCTCCTGGCTCTACCCCTTCCATACCATGAGACTCCGGACAAGTTCTTTAATCCCTCTCAACCTCCACTTCTTCCTCCTCTGTAAAACGTGGTTAATAACAGTATCTTTCTCAAAGGGCTGCTGAGGGCGTGAGTATGGAATGAGGTCATGTCTGGAAAGCACTTAGCCCCACGCCTGATATGTCATAAGGGCTTAACAAATGGGGGTCACACACATTCCAGGGCCAGCCTGCCACGGATCCCTAGCTGTTCTTTGGTTCTCCCAGGCTTACTAGCCTGGCCGAGAGTAGTGGCCCAGATGTGCCCCACTTGAAGACAGGCTTGCCAGCCTCAATACCACTTCCTGTGGTCTGAAGTGCAGACTCTGGGGCAAGACTCCTCACCAGTCACTAGCCTGGGGAACCCGGCTCAGGTTTCCTTCTTTCTTATGAGTGACTAATATTCCATTGCAAATATACCACATATACAGCCTGTCCTCTGATTCATTTTTAAGGGTTTATTTATTTTGAGAGAGAGAGAGAAATAGAAAGAGAGAAGTGGAGGGTCAGAAGAAGAAGGAGACAGAGAATCACAAGCAGGCACTGTCAGCACGGAGCCCAACATGGGGCTTGAACTCACAAACCGTGAGATCATGACCTGAGCTGAAATCAAGAGTCAGACGCTTAACCAACTGAGCCACCCTGGCACCCCGTTGTCCTCCAATTCTTTTTTTTTTTTTTTTAGGGTTTTTTAAAATATTTAAAAAATTTTTTTTCATTGTCCTCCAATTCTTGATGTCAACTTTATCATATAATAAATTCCTAAATCTATTTGTGTCCATTGCACTGACTTTTATTTCTGTACTCATGTCACACTATTTAATTATTTTGATTACTATTAGGTTTTTACTAAAAGGCCAAGCCCCTTTTACAACTTTAATTTTTCAGAGTATTCTAGTCCACACGTGTCTTTTTGATCTTCCAGATGAACTTTGAATTCCTGGTGAAATCTGCATCCCTACTTCCAAAATAAGAATCTTTTTGGTGTTTTGTTTGGCATGTCTTCGTACAGTGTGGATGCTTTCACAATCCTCATGTTCCTATTCAGCAAGGTGTACTGTTTCTCCATCACTATTTGATCCTTCTCAATAAAATTTTTTAGTTAAAAAAAAATCCTGTATATTTTTGCTAGTAAGCCAAAAAAATCTGCGTGTGGAAGTTTGTGGAAAAAATTGATAGATTTGCCTATATGAAAATTACAAACCTCTTTACGGTAAAAAGAACCACTGTCATAATTAAATGACTATTGAAAAATTGGGGGAAATACTTGCAACATAAATGACAGAAAAGGGTTAATATCCTTTCATTATTCTTTCTTTTTTAACAAAAATTTTTAATGTTTATTTAATTTTGAGAGACAAAGTATGAGTGGGGGAGGGGCAGAGAGAGAGGGAGACACAGAATCTGAAACAGGCTCCAGGCTCTGAGCTGTCAACACAGAGCCCAACGCAGTGCTCAAAGCCACAAGAACCATGAGATCAGACCTAAACCGAAGCCGGACACTTAACTGACTGAGCCACCCAGCCACTCTTCATTATTCTTTCTAAGAGCTCTTACAAATAGGGAAAGAGGCATATTCTGATAGAAAAATGGGAAAGTATGTGAACTGGTAATTGGCAAAGGAATAAATGCAAGTAGCCAATAAACATGAAAATCTACCTCAAACATCAATCAAAACATCAAAGAGACATTTTTTTATCTAGCTTAGATTTTAAAGAGTAATGTAACTTTCTATTGTCAAGTGCTTGGGAGAAAATGCACACATAAACCAGTGTGATTGTTCATCCTTCTGGGTAGCAATTTGATGAGATGGACAGAAAACCTTAAACATATTCATGTTCTAATGAAGAAAATGATAGGTATGTCCAAACATTAATCTAGAAAGATATTTATTTATAATACCAATACACTGGAAGCAACCTATTTGTCAAATAGCAGGGAATTATTTAAATGGGATCTGGTACATGCTGAAATGCAATGCAACCATTAAAAATTATGGGGTAGAAGTATTTGACTTGGAAAAATATTGACCATGTGTCATTAAATCAGTGTCTCTCAGGGTACCCGGGTGGCTCAGTTGGTTAAATGTCCGACTTCGGCTTGGGTCATAATCTTACAGTTTGTGGTTCAAGCCCACATTGGACTCTGCGCTGACAGTTCAGAACCTGGAGCCTGCTTCAGATTCTGTGTTACTCTCCCTCTCTCTCTGCCCCTCCCCCACTCATTTTCTCTCTCTCTCTCACACAGATAAATAAACATTAAAAAAAATTAAATCAGTGGCTTTCGATCCTGGAAGTATATTAGAATCACCTGAGAAACTAAAAAAAATAAATGTCAATTCCCAGGACCCATAGCCAGAGAATCTAATTCCAATGGTCTGAGCTAGGACCCAGGTACCAGTATTATTTTTTTTAAGTTAAATTAAAATTTTAACTTGGAGATTATTGTAGATTCATCTGTAGCTGTAATAAATAATACAGAGAAACCTCGATTTCCCCAATAGTGATACCTTGAAAAACTATATTACAATATCTCAACTAGGATATTGATATTGATGCCATCAAGAAAAAGAATGCTTCCATCACCACAAAGATCTCTTGTGTTACTCTTCGAGATGTTATTTCCTTGCCTTGCCCATTGCACTGTCTAGAACTTACTATGTTGAATAAGAATAGTGATTCTGACATCTTTGCCTTGTTCCTGATCTCAGGAGGAAAGCATTCAGTCTTTTACCATTAAGTTTAATGATAGCTGTAGGTGTTTCTGATGTCTTTTATCAAGTTAAGAAATGTCCTCTCCAGGGGTGCCTGGGTGGCTCAGTTGGTTGAGCGTCCGGCTTCGGCTCAGGTCATGATTTCATGGTTTGTTGGGTTCGAGCCCCACGTCAGGCTCTGTGCTGACAGCTCAGAGCCTGGAGCCTGTCTTCGGATTCTGTATCTCCCTCTCTCTCTGACCCTCTCCTGCTCACACTGTCTCTCTCTCTCTCAAAAATAAAGAAAAACATCAAAAATTTTTTTAAAAAGTCCTCTCCAGGGGCACCTGGGTGACTCAGTCAGTTAAGCAACCGACTTCGGCTCAGGTCATGATCTCACAGTTCGTGGGTTTGAGGCCCGCGTCAGGCTCTGTGCTGACAGCTCAGAGCCTGGAACCTCCTTCCAATTCTGTGTGTGTGTCTCTCTCTCTCTAGCCTTCTCCCACTCATGATCTCTCTCTCCTTCAAATATTTAAAAAACAACATTAAAAAAATTATTTTAAATGTCCTGTCTGTATTCCTAGTTTTCTGAGATTTTTTAAGATCATGAATGAGTATTGAATTTTGCAAATGTTTTTCTGCATCAGTTGACATAGTCACATGATTTTCCTTCTTTAGCCTGTTTATATGGTGGATTTCACTGATTTTCAAATATTGAACCAGTATTGCATTTCTGGAACAAACTGTTTGTTCATAGTGTATACCTCTTTTTTATATATTGTTGACTGCTTTTTGCTACTAGTTTGTTATAGATTTTTGCATCTATATTCCTGAGGGATATGAGCCTGAAGTTTTCTATTATCGTGCTGTCTCTCTTTGGTTTTGGTATCAAGGTAGTACCAGCTTCATCAAATAAATTGAGAAGCACTCCCTTCTCTTTAACTTTTTGGAAGAGATTATATAGAATTGGTGTTAACTCTCCTTTAAATACTCAAGCTCTGCCCATTTTTTCCCAGTCTTTTTTCTCTCTCTTGCTCAGATTGGGTAATTTCTTTTTTTACTTTATCTGAAATATCACCCGTATGACAGCAAAAATTTTTGGAAAAATTGATTCCGCATTTAGTGGTGGTATGTGAAATCTCTGCCTTCCGCCTCCTGAGTTCTTTTCTGTATTTTTACTTCTTCTTCTTTTTTAAGTTTATTTATTTATTTTGAAAGAGAGCGAGGGGGAGAGAAAGAGAGAGAGAAAGAGAATGATCGGGGGAAGGGCAGAGAGGGAGAGAGAGAATCCCAAGCAGGTTCCCAATGTGAGCACAGAGAGATGCTAACTTGGGGCTTGATCTCACAAACCGTGAGCTCATGACCTGAGCCAAAATCAAGGTGCCCTTCCTAAGTTTTACTTCTGATTCCATTCCTCTACCCAGATCATAAACAGCCTCCACAGGACCTTTTCTGGGAGTTACATGTATTAGACCTTTACTGTTTTGGAAATTCATTCATTAAACACATATTTTTTTGCATGCCTACTGTAGGCCAGGAATCCTTGAAGAGTAACCCCCAATAGAACTTTGATTATTTCTTTTTTTTTTTTTTAATTTTTTTTTTTTTAATGTTTTATTTCTAGGAGAGAGACAGCGTGAGCAGGGGAGGGTCAGAGAGAGAGGGAGTCACAGACTGAAACAGGCTCCAGGCTCTGAGCTGGCAGTCAGCACAGAGCCCGACGCGGGGCTCGAACCCACGAACCGCGAGATCATGACCTAAGCGAAAGTCGGACGCTTAACCGACTAAACCACCCAGGCGCCCGAACTTTGATTATTTCTATTGTTTATTTTCTGAATACTATGATGTTTTGAAATCTTAAAAGCCTTTCTCACTGGGGAGAAACTGCCCTTCCTGGAGCTAGACAATTCCTAGAGATTGTCTCAGCCTGAGGTCTCAGCCTGAAACATGTCTTTGAGATGCAAACTAAAAAATCCGAACCCACATCTGCTCTATCTGGGCCCTATATCCCAGGAAGAAATAATCCTCAGCCTTAAGCACCCTAGGGCTAGATACCAGGCAACTAGGGACCATGCCTATAGCTAAGAGCCCACTGAAATTATTCAAAGTACTATTCAATCCATACAAGCTTCCCCTTGCTCCTAATGTCTGTCTCCCGACCACCGTGCTGTGGCTTCCCCATTTGGTCCCGTGTGGCATGGTGTGCCTGCTCTTTCCAGGACTTGTGATAGAATAAAATCTGTTTTCCCAAGCTTCTCCTGTGTTCCCTCTTGTGGCCACACCGGACTGACCCTCACGTAAGAGCTTCCTCCATGGGAGTGCATGCTCTAGTGCATGAGACGGATGTTGATAAGATAGGAATATGCCTGTAAATGTGAAATGATAGCCATGGTGCTCAGAGCAGTTCAACAGGGAGATCTGATCTAGGCCTGGGTGGGTCAGAGAAGGTCTCCTTGGGGAAGATCTGAAAGGATGATCAGTAGGAATTAACCAGAGGGAACGGCATGTATAGAGGCATAACAGGACCTGGTGCATAGGGTGACCAGCCATCTCACTTGTCTGAGATTGAGTGGGGTGGGGTGGGTTCTGGGCACCATATTTTCACTTTGAAAACTGGGACAGTTCTGGGCAAAGCATTCTAAGTCCCCAGAGATGGGGGGTGAGAGGTAAGGGAGGAAAGGTAGTTCCTAGAACACAGGACCCTCATAAGTGATACTGGGAAATCTGTGGGCAAACCAGGATGAGTTTATCACCCTGCAATGCACCTTCCAGAAACTTAAGAAGGTTCTTAGAGGGATTGCCCTCAGAAGCAGACCCTGAGAAGAGGAATCAGGTACAAGCAGTTTATTTGGGAGGTGGAAGAGTAGGGGAATGGGGAAATGAGACAGGGGAGGGAAGGCAGCCAGTAAAGGATATACTCTTGTATCAATATTGTCCAGAGAAATGCAAGCCGTAGGAAATAGATATATGGATACATGATAGATAGATAGATAGATAGATAGATAGATAGATAGATAGATAGATAAGGAAATGGATAAGGAGGTGGGTATAGATGTACACAAAGGTATTCATTTCAAGGAATTTATTCAACACAAATATGAGACTAGCAAGTCCTAACTGTGTAGACTGGCAGGCTGCAGACTCAGACAGGAACTCCTATAGTCTTGAGGCCGAATTTCTCCTTTGGGAAACCTCAGTTTTGCTTTTTAGACCTTTAACTGATGAAAGCCCATTCATTATCATTGAGAACAACCTCCTTTCCTTGAAGTCAACTGATTGTAGATGTTAATCATGCCTACCAAACACCTTCATAGCCACACTTCATTATTTGATTGAATAACTGAGTACTACCACACAGGAAATTAACCATCACAACTCTCAAGCCAGTGACTCAATCCAGAGGTGGGCAATGGGTTTAATTCTGCTGGCACACATTGGGGGAACACACCTCAGAATATCCACCCAGGTGGGGACCTTGAGCATTTACACCCTGGCTCTCACCAGCCACTGTCTGAGGGCTTCTGGAGGTGGGAGACAGGTAGGCAAGCAGTATGAGAGACCCAGAGGAGGCACTCAGGCAACAAAAGGGCAAGCCCATGGTTCAAAGTCAGCAGACACATGCTAGAGTGGGGAGGATGAGGGGAAGGATGGAGCATGTACCACAGGACAGCCTCCCCGCATGAAGCACAGAGCACAAAGGAGAAACTCAACCATAAAGAGTCTTCCAGGCCATATGAAGACTGAAGTCTTATGTTAAGCACCACTGAGGGCAGCTGGGTAGCTCAGTTGGTTGAGCATCCAATTCTTGATTTCGGCTCAGGTCATAATCTCACAATTCAAGAGATTGAGCCCTGCATCGGGCTCTGTGCTGACAGTGTGGAACCTGCTTGGGATTGTCTCTCTCTCCCTCCGTCTCTACACCTCCCCCTCATTGTGCATGCACACACACTCGCCGTGCTCTCTCTCTCTCTCTCAAAATAAATAAATACATATTAAATAAATAAATAAACATTTAAAACAAAGAACAGTGGAAAGGCATTATATTGGGGAGAGGAAGGCCCATGAGCAGCTTTGTGTTTTGTGAAAACAATAGCAGTTGGAAAAGGGCGAAAAGGAGGCCAAGATATTGGCTGGGAGGGTCTTGCTGGAGTCCAGGTAGGATGGTGGTATCTGGGGGTAGGTGGACCATGGAGAGAAGACAAATGGTAGTGCCATTTAGGCAACGAAAGCAACAGGTCTTGGTTCCAGATCTAAAGTATTGGCAGTGGGGTAAAGGAGTGCATCAAAGCCAGTCCTGCTCTGGGATTTTTTTTTTTTAATTTAAAAAACTTTACTTGTTTATTTACTCATTTTGATAGCTGGGGCTCCAGTGTGGACCAAACAGCCCAGAATTTGTCTGCAACCAGTTTGGTTATGAAAATGGCCTTAAGCTGACCTCACCTGCTTTCTGAGCTGTTTCCACATCCTAAGATGCTTATTGCACAACCAGAAACCTCCTGTTGAAAATACAGCTGGAAGCCAGTGTAAATGGAGGGTAACCATGGCAAACATTCCTCTGGTCCCTCAGCGTGAGGGCACATCCCGTAATGAGATCAGTGGTGGCCTGAGAATGAGAAATCAGACACCCAGAGCCTGCCACCTTGAAATAGGCACCCTTAACCCTCTAACCTTCGTTGTCCCAAACACTGGATGTTCCTTAAAAACCACCTGTTTTCTGTGTCCTATTTTGTTTTGTCCACTGTGCAGAACAAAGGATGGATTTACCCACTCTCGGGGGTGGGGGGGGGTGGATGGGATGGGAAGAGCAATGTCACATTGGGACTTTCCCAGCTGTCCTTGGTTTTGTTCTGTTTTTTCATGTTTATTTAATGTTTTGAGAGAGAGACAGTGCAAGTGGGGAGGGACAGAGTGAGAGGCGGACAGAGAATCCAAAGAAGGCTCTGCACCAACAGCTTTGGTGCTGACGGCAGTGAGCCTGATGTGGGGCTCAAACTCACAAACTGTGAGATCACCACCTGAGGCAAAGTCAGATGCTCAACTGACTGAGCCACCAGGTGCCCCCAGGTGTCCTTGGTTTTAAGATGGCAGGCATAATGAGAAAGCACCAGACAGTGGTGATGTAGTTGTCTGAAACTGGAACCCCTCCACTCCTATGTCTCGTGCCATGAAAATCTTCCCCTGGACAGGACCTTGGTCTAGCCAGCAAACAAGAGGATGGGATCAGAGAGCATTGTGAGCAGACCATACAAATTTCTAGAAAATGAAACTGAGCTTTCCATTGGCATCTGATCCGAGGACTGTAGTGTTTCTCATATCATCTCCAACCAAGGGGCTCAAGCTGGAAATCCAAGGGTGTGTGTGTAGAAGTCTCCCTATGATCCATACCTCCTGGTATTCATGTCCTTAAGTAGTCCTTTCCCACGTTGTACCATGATTGATCTGTAGACAGAACATGGCTTCCAAAGAGTTCATGTCTTCATCCCTGGGACCTGTGATTATGTTATGTGGCAAGGGGGAATTAAGGTTGAGGATCGAATTAAGGTTGCCAGTCAATTGTGGGAAACTGTAGAGTCAGAACCAGAGAGACTGCTTCATTGGAAAGATTCTACTGGGCATGGCTGGCTTTGAACATGGAAAAGGTGAACCAAAAGATTCAGGCAGCCTCCAGAAGCTGGAAAGACAAGGAAATGGATTCTCCTCTCCACCTCCAGAATGAACACAGCCCTGCCCACACCTTGGCATTAGCTTGTTGAAACCTATTTCAGACTTATGACTTCAAAACTGTAAAATGATAAATCTCTGTTGTTTTAAGCCACCAAGTTTGTGGTAATTTGTTACAGGAGCAACATATAACTTGGGAAAAGGAATAAAAATATACAGTGCATTCAATAAATATTTGTGAAACTGAATGAACGAAAAGTCTCCACTACATCCCCTGCTCTGTTTCACCTTAAGGTGAGTCAAAACCCCTTTAGGACCCTCATGACCCTTAGCCCACCATTCCAGCCTCATCAGCTCCCCCACTCCTGCAAGAATTCATTTGGATACCTTGCTTCACCCCAACTTGGCCACGCCCTTCTTGCGCTTGTGTGCATTTAAGTTTTCATATGCTGTTCCCTCTTCTGGGATCCTCACCCCCACCCCCACCCCCCCACACACACGCACTTGGGAACACCTCCTTACCCTTTAAGATTCAGTTCAAATGTCACCTCCAGATGACCTTCCCTAGCTACTCAGGTCAGAATTAGCACCCACCGTAACTTTCTGTATTATCTGTGTCCTGACATTCATTATCTTGTGCTGCATTAAGCATCCTGCCCATCTGTCTCCAACCACCTCATAGATGAAAACTCCACAGGTAGGGCTCATATCCTAGTCACCCTTGCATGTACTTGGGATAAGGAATCTAGGGACAGAACCACACTTTCAAAGACTACAATCCAGCCCAAGTATCCTCGTATTTCCTTCTTTGAACTCTCTCCCAGAGATTCAATTCATCCCTGAGTCACTTTAAAAAAAAAAAAAAAAGACAAATGTAAACAACATTTGCTTGATTATAATAGTAGTACCTGATCATTGTCTAGTGCTTAGGAATCATAGAAATCTACCCAGAGGAAGATAAATTCCCACTCAGACCACCACCATCATCCATAAACCCGTCACCCATCAAAATGCATAGCTGATTTTTCTCTAGTTCTTACCATGCTGCTGGGCACCAGGCTGAGCACTCTGATGGGGAGGTTCCATCATCAACTCCATGTACAGATGAAGAAACTGAGGCTGGGAACATTCAGAAGGAGATTCCCAGTATATGCGCTTTACTCCTTCAGAGTCAGCACCTGATGTCATTAACAGGCACCAGGGGACTCTCTCTTTGTTATCCATACACTACATGTAGGGACTTTCATCCCTAATCATCATGAGCTCCTAGCTCTGAAATTAGAAGCTTGAAAAGCAAAGATAAAGACTTGAAAGGAAGATTTATGTCACAGAAAGCAAACTCAGAGGACTCCAGGGGCCAGGCACACTCCTTAATTGGGGGAACTGGGATAAATAGTTTTCCTCAGTTTATAGCTGAGCTTTTAATAATGTTATGTTGGTGGTGGTGTTTTAACCATACATAAGTTTGAATTTTTATGACACCAAATCCGTGGCTTTTTTCCCCCTCTTTTATGTTTTCTGGGTTTCCTTCTGGGCTTTGCAAGCCCTTCTTCACTCCCAGATTATAAGACTGCCCTTTTCCAGTGTCCTTGAGTTGTTCCACATTTTTTTCTTATGTACAAAATTCTTTGTACATAAATTTCTTATGTTTTTCTTATGCACAAAATTTTTCAAAATTTTTCAATGTTTATTCACTTTTGAGAGACAGAGAAAGACAGAGCATGAGTAGGGGAGGGGCAGAGAGAGAAAGAGACAGAATCCGAAGCAGGCTTCAGGCTCCAAGCTGTCAGCACAGAGCCTGACATGGGGCTCGAACCCAGGAGCCATGAGATCATGACCTGAGCCAAAGTTAGACACTCAACCAACTGAGCCACCCAGGTGCTCCTTGTGTACAAATTTTAAAGCTAAACCAATCTTTTAAAATACTTGAGGTGAGAGATGCCTGGGTAGCTCAGTTGGCTGAGCACCTGACTCGATTTCAGCTCAGGTCGTAATCCCCAGATTGTGGAATTGAGCCCCTCATCAGGCTCTGAACGGAGAGTGGAGTCTGCCTGAGATTCTCTCTCTCACTCCCTCTGACCCTCTACTGCTTGTGCTCTCTCACTCATGTGTGCTCTCTCTCATAAAATAAAATAAAATAATAAAATATTTGAGGTGAGATCTTATTTTTCCTAAGCAAAAAGTCAATGTCTCATGCTTTTGTTAGCACGTCACCATTGATCTGAAAAGCCATGTTTTTATTCTATTTTTATTTAAAAAAAATGTTCGTGTATTTATTTTGAGAGAAAGAGAAAATGTTAGCAGCGGAGGGGCAAAAAAAGTGAATCCCAAACAGGCTCTGTGCATTGTCAGTGCACTACCCATTGTACTGCTTTGCTTATTTTATTTTAAAAATTATCACATGAGTAGGGGCTCCTGGGTAGCTCAGTGGGTTAAGCGTCTGACTTTGACTCAGATCATGATCTCATAGTTTGTGGGTTCAAGCCCTGCGTTGGGCTCTGTGCTGACAGCTCAGAGCCTGGAGCCTGCTTCGAGTTCCAGGTCTCCCTGTCTCTTTGCCCCTCCCCCACTCATGCTCTGTGTCTCCCTCTCAAAAATAAATAAACATTGAAAAAATTTATTAATTAGCATATTTGTAAAATTTCCCTTTTTGAGTGCACAGTTCTATGAATTTTAACATATATGTGTGTGTGTATAGATATATGTGTGGATATGTATGTATATATATGTATACATATATGTGTGTATATATATATATTCGTGTAGCCATTACCACAAGTGAAAACACTTTCTTTGCCCTGGAAAACTCCCTCGGACCACTCCTCTCTAGTCTTTCCCTCACACTCACTAAGTGGCCACCGATGCCTCCTTCATCAACATAGTTTAGTCTTTTATGGAATGTTGTATACAGAGAATCATGCGGTTTGTAATCTCTGGAGACTGGTTTGAATCACTCAGCATATTGTCTTTGAGATTCATCTAAGTTGTCGTGGTTTTCAGCAGTGTGTCCTCCACCGTTGCTGAGGGTGTCGCACTGGATGGCTGTCCCTCACTGAGATGCTACGCCACAGTTTTAAGTGGATTTTGAAGTCTGATTTGGTGTCTGCTTGGCAAGTTACCTACCCACCAACATTGTTCCTATATTGTTTCCTCAGCATCTTGGCTATTCTAGATACTAATTCCTAGCTCTTCTGTGGTTTTGGTTGCTATCGTGAGTGACTCCTTCAGCCATTCCATTATCCAGACTAGGAAACTCAGAGATGTTCCAGGAACAAATTTAAAAACAGTGCAAGACTATTTTGAAGAAAACTAGAAAACTATACAGTCAGAGCTGAAGAAAGACTTTAATGCAGGATAAGACACATTTCTGGATGTGAAGACTCAGCTATTGAAAAGACATCCATTTTTCCAAATTAACTGAGGTGTTTTGTAACTCTAATAGATTTCCACCTTTTTCATAACTATTTTCAAATTAATGACATATAATAAGTGATTTTTTATTTTTAATTTTTTTGAGAGAGAGAGGGCACAGGTGAGCAAGGGACAGAGAAAGAGAGGGAGAGAGAGAGAGACAAGCGGAGCTCACCTGAAGCGGGACTCATGTTTACCCAATGTGGGGCATGAGCTCAGGAACCGTGACTTGAGCTGAAGTCAGATGCTTAACCAATGGAGCCACCTAGGTGCCCAGTGACTTTTTATTATTTATTTATTTAAAGTTTATTTATCTTTTTGAGAGAGACAGAGACAGGGTGAGTGGGGGAAAGAGAGAGAGAGGGAGAGAGAGAGAGAGAGAGAGAATCTGAAGCAGGCTCCAGGCTCTGAGCTGTCAGCACAGAGCCTGAATTTACTAAAATGAACCAATATTCATATTAACAGAAAACATACAAATTTACGTGTCCTGCTAGATTAGGTGCCGATGTTCCCAGAAACCCTTCTCTGTGTCTTCATATTCTGGCTCTTTTCTGTGTGTCTGTGGCTCCGATCCCCTCTTGTCCCAATGTTCAGATCCAGACCTGACTCATTCACCTTCCTGACCCTGCGTGGCCCATCCTGGATTAATCACGAAGCAGAAACTTCTACTTGGTGTCATGAATGCCAGTCCGTTAGAACCCCCTGTGTCCAGTTGTGGTTTATATGCTCACCCTCTTCCTAAAACATCTCTCTAATCACAGCCAGCCATCTTAAAATCTTACTGTTTACCCAACAGGGCAGAAAAAGTCTTCCCTCTCAGCTTGGCTTTCTTTAACAACTTCAGTTTCCAGAGAGCTCTCTTCCTCCCATACACTGTGCTCCAGCCACAGCAAACTACTCTCCATTTCAAAACTAACATGTACTTTTAACTTCTCTGCTTTGGACGTGTTCTTTTGCTGGGAATACCCTCTTTCCCCTTACTTACTCTTTAAGATCCTAAGTCATGCCCAGGAATTACGGAGTAGCTTGTCCACTTCCTCCCTGGGCTCCAGCGTGCCTCTGTGCTCACACTTCTCCAAAACCTGGACAGGACTGAATCCTGTTTATTCATTCAACAAACAATTGCTCCTTTTAATTTTTAATGCTTTATTTATTTCTGAGAGAGAAAGAGAGAGACAGTGTGAGCAGGGGAGGGTCAGAGAGAGAGGGGGAGACACAGAATCTGAAGCAGGCTCCAGGCTCTGAGCTAGCTGTCAGCACAGAGCCTAATGCGGGGCTCAAACTCACGAACCGTGAGATCATGACCTGAGCCGAAGTCGGACGCTTAACCGACTGAGCCACCCAGGCGCCCCAACAGTTGCTCCTTCAAGACATCAGGACTGGACCCCTGAGGGCTAAGGCTTCGCCTCACCACTTCCCATGCGGTGTCTAGAGTGTAAATGGGTGTTCCCTAAACGTCTGTTGACAGAACGCGTGGATGTGGTCAGCTGTCCACACCCTTTTGATTATTCGCTGTTTTTGTGCACTATAGGTTCCTATGGGGTTTCAATCCCAATAGCCAGTACCTTCATCTCTTTGTTGAAGGGCAGCCCCTGAGGCTGCCAGAGCCTGCTTTTCCTGTGAGCTCTAAAGAACCAGAAATGTCTAAAAGTTTTCATGCCCTGGGGACAGCCCTTAATCAAAGATGGTCGGTGGGGCTGTGGAGATACTCCAGCTCCTGTATCCTCAAGTGACAATCATAAGTATGACCCACACTATCTCCAAAGCTCCCCTGAAGGGTTGAGCCATCTTTCAGCTCTGTGTGACTTTACTTGATCACACACCCTTGCTTCATCTCCTTCTCCTCCCCAGCCCAGATCTCCCTTCCCCTCCCCATTTCCTCAGTCGGGGAGTGGTGATGGTGAGGGGCACACATCCTTATAAATCACCTACACACAAATCCTGGTTTCAGGTCTCCAGATCTGCTTCTGGGGAACCCAGCTTAAGACAGACACGATGAGTCAATGAAAGAAGGAGGAGAATAATGAATTCAGAAATCAGTAACTGTGTTGATCACTACTACACGGAGGGAATGGAAACAGGAGAGGACTCTCCTCTCCCTGGGATGTAGCTTCTTAAGGAAACAAGATTTACATATATACGAAGAGAACCAAGACATAAAATGAAGAGTAGGTGGTGAAGAGTAGGCACGCATATGCTCAAGGAAAGAGGGATGGCTCTAGGCCTGGTGAGGAGGGATGTCTGAGGCTGCTCAGACTTCACAGGCAGAAGTAGGACTCAGTCTGAGCCTTAGAGGAAGATTTGATGGCACCAGCAAAGGCTTAGTGAAGACAGGAGTGTGGCAAGATTAAAATGGTGAGACTTTATTTACTTAAAATTTTTTAAATGTTTTATTTATTTCTGAGAGAGAAAGACAGCGTGAGCAGGGGAGGGTCAGAGAGAGGGGGAAATACAGAATCTGAAGCAGGCTCCAGGCTCTGAGCTAGCTCTCAGCACAGAGCCCGATGCAGGGCTCGAACCCACAAACTGAGATTATAACCTGAGCTGAAGTCGGACACTTAATCAACTGAGCCACCCAGGCACCCCAAAAAGGGTGAGACTTTAAAGCCAAAATGTGAAGACTTGGAATCCATTCAAATGAGTTTGGACTTTATCTCATAAGGTGATTGGGAAGGGGGGGGTCAACATTAATTTATTCATTCAACAAACATTTATGGAGTATAACATGTGGCACACCCAGACAGGAACATGGTGTACTGTAGGAGGGGTGTTCTTTGACTGAACTACCTGTTCTGGACACCAGAATCTTGACTATATTTATTAGTTGGCTCCACCTATAATTTCTAGGTAGATTTTTTTTCTTACGTAATTTTATCATGTGTGTATATGTTTTCCTGATCATAAAGCAAAACTTGATCATCATAAAAAAATTAAGCGTTTGAAAGACTGTGCATGGAAGGGAAAGAAGGAGCTTCTATTCAAGGAGAGGAGTGGAAGTTTGTTTGAGTGAAGTCCTCACCCCATGGAAGCTTGTTGAAAGTAGAAAGTCCTCACATTGGATTTGGGCTTGAGGTCCCCAGAAACAATTATGAGGAAGGACCTCAGTGGGCAACTTCCGGGCTGTGTTTCTGATTTTCCCCAAGCATTTTTACGTTTGGTTCAATATCTTCATTATGTCTTTTTTTTTTTAATTTTTTTAATTTTTGAGAAAGAGAGAGAGAATGAGCAGGAGAGAGAGAATCTTTTTTTTTTTAATGTTTTTTATTTTTATTTCTAAGAGAGAGACAGCATGAGCAGGGGAGAGTCAGAGAGAGAGGGAGTCACAGACTCCGAAACAGGCTCCAGGCTCTGAGCTGGCAGTCAGCACAGAGCCCGACGCGGGGCTCGAACCCACGAACTGTGAGATCATGACCTAAGCGAAAGTCGGACGCTTAACCAACTAAGCCACCCAGGCGCCCCTGGAGAGAGAGAATCTTAAGCAGACTCCACACTCAGTGCAGAGCCTGACATAGGGTTCAATCTTACAACGCTGAGATTGTGACCTGGATCAAAATCAAGAGTTGAATGCTTAACCAACTGAGCTACTCTGGCGCCCCCCTTCATTGTGCTTTGAAAGAAGGTTGAAGTTAAGGTTAAGCCTGTGTCAGATTAAAATGGTGTGAGGACTACAAAACAGATGACTGAAGGTGAACTGTGAAGTCTTGAGTAGCAGCAGTTCACAGCAAGAGGAGCTGGAGGAAGTGGCCGGGGACATGGAGAGGAAGCTTCTAAGCATTCCTCGGAGACCTGGGATGGAGGTGAGGGAAGACTGCCCTTTCTGCTATCTGGGAGAGCCAGGGATTGTAGTTATCATATTATGAACATTTTCTAAATGTGACTTGATTTGGTAGGCATGGGTAAGTGATGTCTGGAGCACTCTCTCTTGTATATGTTTTAAATTTTATTAGAATGTTCCTGGGGCGCCTGGGTGGCTTAGTCGGTTAAGCGTCCGACTTTCGCTTGGGTCATGATCTCGCGGTTCGCGGATTCGAGCCCCACATCGGGCTCTGTGCTGACTGCCAGCTCAGAGCCTGGAGCCTGTTTCAGTCTGTGACTCCCTCTCTCTCTGACCCTCCCCTGCTCGCACTGTCTCTCTCTCTCTCTCCTAGAAATAAAGCATTAAAAAAAAAAATGTTCCACATAAGTTGTGTCTGTTTACAGAACCACCAACAGACAATCAGACCACTTGTTTCTCTACACCATGGTTTTACCAGATTTTATTCTTTGCCAGTTCAATAGGTGAAATTGAACGAAATTATTGTCTTAACTTAAACCTATTCATTAAGGTTGAACATCTTTGGTATATTTTTTCATCATTTTTATTCCTTCTGGAACACCCTTATTTGTTTATACATTTCTTATTGATTTGTAAGAACTCTGTGTATAAATGATATTATCTACTTTGACTTATCTCGCAAGTGATGTTACTAGTTGAATAGAAATTAAATAATTATCGTGAGGATGTTTCTTTCAAGATTCATAACAATAACTGTACTTTTCTTGGTAGCTATAATTATTAAGTCCTTACCTTTCATTCTCTTTAGACTTGGTTCTATGTTCATTCTCCACACATTTGTTCTTCATTTTGGTTTATCTTCCAGTTGGCTGCATTTTGTGTCCTCAAGTAAATTTTTCCAGAATGAGTCACAGTATTCTAAGACCTGAGTTCTTCCATATCTGAAAATGTCTCTTGTTTTTATTTCCACATGAATAATATTCCAATGGGATATAGGATTTAAGACTCTGTTGATGTTGCTCTTGGCATTCCAGGTAAAGGAGAAAAAGTGGGATTGAGTAAGGAGAATGGAGGATAGAAGGAGTGAATTATGTGAACCAGAAATGAACAAAAGATGGAGTTTGAGAGAGGCTGTAGCCAGCTTTTGAAGGCCCTTCAAAGCCAGGAGAGAGTGCACTGAAGGCATCTGATGGGAGGGAGAACACCCACACAGTCTGATTTTAAAAAGATTAACCAGGAAGAGATAATGGGAAGGATTAGAGGGGGAGACAAAGGACTGTTTTGTTATGGGTTAGGGATAAATGTGGCTACAAGTCACAGAAAGTGATAAGTAGAAGTTGATTTACATCACATAACAAGGGGTCCAGAAGAGCAGGGACTAGTGGTGGTTTAGTTGCTCACTGATGTGGGGCTAAGGTCATTGCAGTTCTCTTGGCCTTTTCCTCATGGTGCCAAGATGCTGTTATAGCTCCCGTTTTCATTCGAGGCACAAGAGGGAGGGAAGAGGAGGTACAGTCACACCTGACTCATTTTATTAGAAAAGCAAAAACTTCCCAGAACACTCCCCCTCCCAGCAGATGTTTATATCCCAATGGCCAGAGCTCTGTCATTTGTTCATCTTATCTGCAAGGAAGGCTGAGAAGGGAAGTTTTTTAGCTGGGCTCATTTTACCAGAAAGATGGGGAATGGATATTTACAAGTAACTGAAAAGGTCTGCCAGAACACAGAAAGTACCACCACCATCCAACCCCCCACCCCCGTCAATTTTAAAAACCAAATAAATAAATTGGACTACATTAAAACTAAAAACTTCTGTCCGTTCATCAAATCACATAAAGAGAGTGAAAAGGCAAACAACACTGGGAAAAAAACATACTGACAAAGGAACTGTAGTCAGAATACACAAAGATCTACAAATCGATAATAAAAAGACAGACAACCCAATAGAGAACAACAAGGCAATAGAAAAAAGTCATTTCACAAAAGAGAGCATCTGAATGGTCTATAAATATTAAAAAATGTGCTATCATTCGTTACCTGGAAAATAGCCATTAAAAACACAGTGAATTACCATCATACAGCCACTAGTATGGTTTAAATGAAAGATACAAATTACCAATTGTGGATGAGGATGCCGACTCTCATACCCTACTGGCAGGAGTAAAGATTGGTGCAATTACTTCAGTCACTTCAAGTCACTTCAGTCTACTAAAACTGGTCTTATATATACTCCATGACCCAGCAATTCTACTTTCAACAGAAATAGACAGCAAAAGGAAAACATGTACATATAAATAGAGGTATGTGTATTTACTTACTTAGTTAATGAGGGATGTGTGCTAGAATATTTATAGCAGCACCATTTGTAATTACTCCAAACTACTGCATGCCTATTAGCAGTAGAACACATAAATAAACTGTAGTATATTCATCCATGGGGATACTATCAACAATGATCATGGACCCCCTACAAATGCATTCAATGACATATATGACCTTGAACCTGATGCTGAGCAAAGAGGTCATACAGTATATACCGTGTATTTGTATATATGTAATTTTCAGAAACAGGAGAAACCAGACTATGCTGTTAAAAGTCAGGACACTAGTGGGACGCCTGGGTGGCTCAGTCAGTTAAGCGTCCGACTTCGGATCAGGTCATGATCATCTGGTTTGTGGGTTCGAGCCCTGCGTCGGGCTCTGTGCTGACAGCTAGCTCAGAGCCTGGAGCCTGCTTCCAATTCTGTGTCTCCCTCTCTCTCTGACCCTTCCCTGTTCACGCTGTTTCTATCTCTCTCTCTCTCTCTCTCTCTCTCTCTCTTTCTCTCTCTCTCTCTCAAATAAATAAAAAATATTAAAAAAAAAAAAAAGGACAGTAGTTACTCTTGGTGGAGAATGGTGGCAAAGGCAGAGTATTAGTGACTGAGAGAGGACAGAAAGGCAGGTTTGTGGTGGGTACTGGTGATGTTCTCTTTGAACAATTGTCCTACAGTTGTGTTCCATGTGTGATAATTCGTCATGATGCATATTTATGCCATGTGTGCTTTTCTTTTCCTGTGTGTAGGTTATACTTCAATGAAGAAAACTAAAATTTTAAAAAAGTAACTGCCACACCAGGTGTGAGATTAAGAGACGAAGTCTCCTGCATGGTCTCCCCTAACTGTGGAAGGCTCAGCCCACTGTGCCTGGACTCTTCGGATCTATTATTCTAATGTAACTATTCAGCGCTACAAGCACCACCCCTGCCCTAAGTCAACCAAACCAGCTCCTAGTTCAACCGATAGAGCAGATGTCAGTTACTCAATAATTGTTATTTAGTGCAGGGTCCCACAGTCACATGCCAATAGGAGCCAAGCAGGTTACATAAATAAATGAGATGGCCAGTAATCACAAAAAGAAGTAGTAGGGTGGGGGCGCCTGGTGGCTCAATCGGTTAAGCCTTTGACTCTTGATTTAGACTCGGGTCAAGACTCGGCTTATGAGATCAAGCCTCACATCAGGCTCTATGCTGACAGTGAAGAGCCTGCTTGTGATTCTCTCTCTCCCTCTCTGTCTGCCCCCAACCCCCAAAAAGTAAATGAACATTTTTTATTTTAAAGAAGTGGTGGGGATTGCAAGGAACTGGCTTCTAGGGTAGGTATTTGATAGGAGCTCTTACTGATTAATGAGTTCCAGAATGTGGCCCAGGCAAATCAGATTTTCCAGAATTTTTTAAAGTTTATTGATTTATTTTTGAGAGAAAGGGAGGGAGAGGGAGAGAACCAAAGGGGAAGAGAGAGAGAGAGAGAGGGAGAGGGAAAGAATCCCAGGCAGACTCCATGCTGACAGCACACAGAGCCTCATGTGGGGGCTCAAACTCACAAACTGTGAGATCATGACCTGAGCTGAAGTGGGATGCTCAACCGACTGAGCCACCCAGGCTCTCCCAAAATATTTTTTAAAAGAAGCCAGAAATCTAGTTTCCTCTATGAAACATTTCAATTTTCACAGTTTGGCAATTTCTTCGAATGAAATGGGCCAATCAAAATAGCCCTTGGGTCAGATTTGGCCCACAGGCCTGTTTGCGATGTCTGGGTTAGTGGTTGAATGAATCACTCTGAAGCGCTGTCTACAGAGCTGTAATAATAAACACAATAGCTCCTCTTTATTGGACACTTATTGGAACCTTTACTTACCATAGTTCCTTGCTTCTCAGATGCCACCCACACCGTTTATATAACAACAGCTTTCCAGGAAAAGAAGGGGGGGAAAAGAAAAGAGAACATTACCATAGTAAATGTATTCATCTATTAAAAGACACACCTAGAAACCTTAAAATGTAAAACAAACAAACAGAAGGAAGATATGCTGAAGAAATGAAACACGTGAGACGCTTTCTCGAGTAATTCTTACAAAACCTTCATGTGGTAGACATGGTTGTTAGATCCATTTTACAGTGTGAGGCTCAGTGAGGCTAGTTCCCCGGCCCGAGTTCACATATCTGGTGAACAGCAGGGCAAGGTATTAAAACCAGATCTATCCCACATTTAATGCCCCATTTGTTTGTTTTTTTGTTTTTTTAATGTTTATTTATTTTTGAGAAGAGAGTAACGGAGCACAAGTGGGGGAGGGGCAGAAAGAGAGGAAGAAGCAGCATCTGAAGCAGGTTCCATCCAGGCTTTGGGCTGTCAGCACAGAGCCAGTCGCGGGGCTCAAATCCGTGAACCGTGAGATCATGACCGAGGCTGAAGTCAGAAGCTCTACCGATTGAGCCACCCAGGCGCCTCTCCAATGTCTTGCTCTTAACTACTGTGATGAGTTATTTCTCTTTGTGTTTAGAGCATCATCGAGAGCAAAGGTTGTAGGTTTTGGTGTGATAGCGGGCTACATAGCAAACAAACAGACCCAGACATGTGATAGTACCCATGAAATACAAATGCATGTCTTGTTTGTTTGTTTGATTGTCTTGGTTGCTGTGCAGGGGTTGGGTCAACTCTTTCGTTCAGTCCTTCAGACTCTGTCACCTTCAACATGTGGCTTCACCAGCTCGCTGGGTTGAAAGGGGAAGGAGCAAGAAAGAGGCACCTTCAGATTCAAAGATTTTCAGAAAGTGGCACCCGCTCACATTCTACTCAGAAAAACCCAGGCCACCCTAAATCCCAAGAGGGGCTAAGACGGCCATCCCTTATTGCTATAGAAGATAAAAATAAATTTTGATGAAAAGTCACCAGTCTCTTTCACAAAGTGGCTTATCAGCATCAAACAATATTGAATCACTGAGAAAAAAACATCTCAGTTTGGTGCTAGTAGGTATTTAACACTTCTCTGTTTGCCAGCCTCTTTTGTATCGAAGACAGCAGACGATCGTGTTTATTAGCACTTACTAACACCATTTATTTTTATTATATTCTATAGTTACCTTTTCTTTTTTTTTTTTTTAATGTTTTATTTATTTCTAGGAGAGAGAGAGAGACAGCGTGAGCAGGGGAGGGTCAGAGAGAGAGGGAGTCACAGACTGAAACAGGCTCCAGGCTCTGAGCTGGCAGTCAGCACAGAGCCCGACGTGGGGCTCGAACCCACGAACCGCGAGATCATGACCCAAGTGAAAGTCGGACGCTTAACCGACTAAGCCACCCAGGTGCCCCAAGTTACCTTTTCTTTTTTGCAATGGATGCTGGGTAGGGATGTAAAGTTTCCTTTTATAATTAATATGTTTAAATTGAAAATAGTAAAGAAGATGTGGTATATATATACAATGGAATACTACTCATGGATGAAAAGGAATGAAATCTTGCCATTTGCAACTACATGGATGGAACTAGAGCGTGTTATGCTAAGCGAAATAAGTCAGTTGAGAAAGACAGATGATTTCAGATCATACATGGAAAATCATATGATTTCCCTCATACGTGGAATTTGAGAAACACAACAGACAAACATAGGGGAAGGGAAGGAAAAATAAGATAAAAACAGAGAGGTAGGCAAACCATAAGAGACTCTGAAATACAGAGAACAAACTGAGGGTTAATGGGAGTGGGGAGGTGGGTGGGGTATGGGTGTACAGGTGATGGGCATTAAGGAGGGCACTTGTGATGAGCACTCGGTGTCATATGTAAGTGATGAATCACTAGGTCTACTCCTGAAACCACTATTACAATATATGTTAACTTGAATTTAAATTAGAAAAAAAGAAAATAGTAGATGTTAAAAACAATTGTACAGTGGCATGTGGGTATGAAAATTGGGACGGCATTTTGCAAATGACTTTATGGTGATAGAGAGTGTGTCCTACTGCAGACGCCTGACGTGTTCCTGAAGCTGTGGAAAGAAGTCAACATCTTCTTTGTTGACGCCATCTTGGTGCCGTCTTGGTAGCCAGTGTAGTGGGAGCCAGGCTGAGGGCAGACACGCTCCGGGCCTGGTTCTGGGGGTCCCATGAGAACAGTCCAACTGATGGAAATCTGAGGCCAGGTCCCTTTTCCCACTGGCCAGGTCCTCAGAGTATAAGGCAGGGGCACGTAGGCCCTGGCAGGTACCTGATGTTTACACTGGGAAGCTTGCCAATGTCTCTTCCCTCCCTAGTCCCCTTTACACCACTGGGCCACCCTCCAGAGGGCAGAATTCTTGGGTGTTTTTTTGTGGAAGACTCTGTACCCTGGCTATGTGCCTGGCTGGCTGCCGCCACACTTCCTGAGTGGAAGGGAAGGGGTGGCACCAGCCCCCAGTCCTGGAACTGAATGAGTCCAGACTTCAGTCAGAGGCCTGCATCTTTCCTGGAAATGGCTGTTGGCTGAGCCTCTTCTATGTATTCTATCGGGTCAGTGGCAAAGAACAGATTTTGTCTGGGGAATGGAGGATCATGTGATATCCCTTGGGAGGTGAAGGTCCTTGAAAGTGATTCGATGAGCAATATGTTCAGTGGTGGCCCAGGCTCCCATCCCAAGTGTGCTTCCCGAATGCTGGGAGAGGATGGCCAGATGGCGGGAAGCTCTGGGTGGACATGCTCGCTGGTTATCGGGAAATGCAAATTCGAACAATGGGATTCTCTTCCCTCTTCAGAGTGGCACAGCCTTTGAAAGTCTGACAGTATCAGTGATGCAGGGGAAATGGGACTCTCTGACACGAAGTGGGAGAAAGTCTGGGGTTACTGACTTTGGAGAACAAATGAGCACTCTCTAGAAAAATTTTAGTGCCTGCTGCCTAAAAAGCTCTTACACACATGCATAAGGAAGCATATACAGATCTCTTCATTGAGGCACCGTTTGTAATGGCAAAAAGCAAAACAAAAGAAAACAACAGCTGGAAACAACCTATATACCCAGCAGTAAGAGAATGGATGAATAAGATGTGGTTGTGGCAATTAAAATAAATAACCCGCACTATATGCATCAATGTGGCTAAAGCTGAAAAACACAGTACTGAGTGAAAAAAGCATGTTGCAGGATGATGAGTATTTAGTTATCTATTGCCATGGGACAAATTATCCCCAAACTTAGTGGCTTGAAACCACCACACACATTTATTATCTTCCTTGTTCGAGTGAATCATGAATTTAAGTGGGAGGTCCCCATTCAGGGTTTGTTATGAAGTTGAAGCCAAGATATCATCCGGGGCTACAATCACCTAAAGACTTAGTTGGGGCGGAGCATCCATTTCTAGGGAGGCTTATTCACATGGCTGCCAAGTTCATGCTGATTGCTTATGACGGGCCTGAGTTCCTGCCCTTGTAAACCTCTCCATGGGGCTCCTTGAGGCTCACTGCTATGAGCATAGGAGCCCACTTTGGACCCTCTGTTCCCCCCTCTCTCTCTCTCTGTCCTTTTCTCCCTCCATCTCTCTCTCTCTCTCTCAGAAATAAATAAACAGGGGTGCCTGGGTGGCTCAGTCGGTTGAGCATCCGACTTCGGCTCAGGTCACGATCTCACAGTCCGTGGGTTCGAGCCCCGCATCGGGCTCTGTGCTGACAGCTCAGAGCCTGGAGCCTGTTTCAGATTCTGTGTCTCCCTCTCTCTCTGACCCTCCCCTGCTCACACACTGTCTCTTTCTCTCTCTCTCTCTCTCTCTCAGAAATGAATAAACATTTTTTTTTAAAAATTCAAATGCTACCAACCCACTAAGTTTTAGGGTAATTTGTTAGGTGGCAATAGATAACAAATGAGATTTTGAATCATGATCGGTGTTTTTAAAATTCCCTTACCTTTTTTTAGATCCACACTGCTTATCTCTCTTTCCTGATGTGTTTTTTTGCCATTCCTGTTCCTGGGAGTTTTATTTGGTATTGTTCCTTAGGCTAGAGAAATTCGTTATGAAATTTGTTTTGGAAGGGTGCGTGGGTGGTATCTTTTCTGAACTTCTGCAAACCAGATTTTTTTTTTCTGTTTCACTTGTATATAAATGGATCACAATCTTATCTGCCAGAAATCTTGCCTGTTTCTCTAACACTGTCTTGTCTGAACCTTAGAAGTCTGCCAACAACCTTACTCAGACGTAACGTGGTTTTTCTGCCTGGGATCTGGCAGGAATTTCTCTGCATGTATGAGATTTTTTTTAATGTCACCAAAATTTTTTAAAATATATGGATTTTGGAAGGTTTTTCGTTGATTGTTTTTTACTGATTTTAACTAATTGTCAAAGAATCATTTTACTCCTTGTTCCGTGACAACTTCTGTTATTCCCTTGAATCTTTTTCTCTGTTCGGTTCTTCTAGGGATTTAATCAGATGCACATTTATCCCTTGAATCTCTTCTTCTTTCTGCCTATCTTTTTTCCCTTCATTTTTTTCTCTCTGAATTTTAGAATCCTCTAATCTGATCTTCAGATTCAATGACTTGATTTTATGCAGCATCCAATCTTCTGTTAACTAACTACCTCTAAGTCCCTTAAAATTTGTTAGATATATTTTTCATCTCCAGAATAGTTTTATAGCCTAGGGTTATTTTCTTATTAACAATTGTTTGAGAGGGGCACTGGGTGGCTCAGTCTGTTAGGTGTCTGACTCTTGATTTCAGTTCAGGTCATGATCTCAGGGTTGTGAGATGGAGCCCTGAGCTCTGCGCTGACAGTGCGGAACTTGCCTGGGATTCTCTCTCTCTGCCCCTTCCCTGCTCTTGCTCTCTCTCAAAATAAATATATAAACATTAAAAAAAAAAAGATATATATATAGAGAGAGAATTACTTGAGAGATTCAACAGCTTCTAATCTTTAAGACTACAAATTAGCTCATTTTCTCCTTTACATTTTGTCCCCTGGGCCATCAGGGTGACTTATCCTGGGACATTTGCCCCAATCCCTCATATCAGCATCCTTTTGACCTATTAGATCTCTGTATATGTGCAGTCATGATTCCCTATTTGCTCATTCTTAGGAAAGGAGGCCTCTGTTTGTTCAACACTGGGTGTTAAGATGGGTTACATGGTCTGTTGAATGTTTTTGGCCTGGACACAGAGAGGAAGGAAAAGTTTATATTTGCTGTACCTTTACTTTGTCCTGTTAAAGAGTCAGCAACCTGTGGAGATAGGGAGGGAGCTTCAGCCCAGGACAGATGCACTGAACATTTCACCTTTGTGCTGAGTGGCCTTTTTTATCTTCAGATTTAACCAGAGCCATGACACCCTCTTAAGCAAGCCCAGCTGGCCTTACTGAGGGCCATGTATGGGGTCACCCTGTTTAATCTAGCATATCTCTTGGACATTGTTGGATATGTTAGCAGAATCAAATTCTGTTTCCCCGCCCCCACCCCCACCATCATCCTCACTGATTGCACCCACTGCTGTTCTCAGCTGGTGTACTTAGAGGTAGCAAGATCGTGGGGGATCTTTTGGCCCCTTCCACTTACTCCTGGAAGGTTTTTTTATTGTCTGGAATAAATCAGTGGCATGGCAGTCACTGCTCTCAATCTGGTTGAAGCTCAGTGTATCTTATGGAAGGAAATTCCTGCATGTTTTGGGCCTGACATATTTTCCACCTGGGGGTGGGGTTTTTCCTCATGATAAACCTTATTCTCACTTTGCCTCATCCTCCTTTACTTGGCTGAACAAGCCATGCCTCAGGCCTCAGCTTAAACCCCACTTCCTCTAGGAAATGTTCCGGGAAGTTCCCCCAAGTAGATACCCTGTGTTGTGTTCTTAGAAATTCTTATATCCTGCCTGTCACAGGACTCACCACCTGGGGTTATATCTCTGTTTACTGATCTGTCTTTCCCTGTAGCATGTAGCCTACAGAGTTTGCCAGCACCTATTCATTCATTCATTCACTCATTCATTCAAAAAACATTTATGAGGAGCCAGTTATATATGAGCCACAGTGCTAGGCACTGTTTTTGTCCCCTGTCCAGTGCATGTCACAGATTGCTTAGTAAATATTCACTGTAAGAATATATGGGCAGCTTCAGGGAAACAAATATGGCAGCTGGTGATCCCCAAGAAGGTTGGAACACTGGAGGATGGGGTGTCATTGCAGCTTAGGGAGCAAAGTAAGTCGTCGCATAGAGAGAGCTGAGCTCTCCTAGCCTCGGCTAGTGCCCTGAGGTCTGGGGGCCTGTGGTGGGAACTGCCTGACAGTGGCAAGGAGTGAGCCAGGGCTGAAAACTGGGCAGACCTTCTGATGTTGTAGAAGAAACATCAGGTGGCCAAAGGAAAGCTGTATGCCTGTGGCTGAGTCCTCCACGTCTGAGGTTCTGCACCCATGAGCCACTATCCTGGAGTGTGGGAAATATTTAACTTACGAACTTTGTAGTCAAAGAAAGTTACTTAAGTTCTCAGAGCCTCAGTTTCCTTTTCTGTAAAATGGGAATTCATGGGCTACTGTTGGGATTCAATAAGGCTATGAGTATAGCACAACAGCCTAGTGTCTGGTATACAGCAAAAGTTTTACCAATTGTTAACGATTATCATCTAGGTTTGCTTTTACTGTCTGTAGTGCATTTGGGGAAGATACAAGGAGCAAAACTTTTGGCCCAGTCTGGAGCTATATCCTCAACTCTCTCTTGTAGCCGTGGGTATGCGCCAGCCTGTGGCAAGGGAAAGGTCCCTTTCTGGGTCTGTGCCTTCCCAAACTTTCTGTGGCTAAGTTGTAGCACAGAATAACTAGGTTTTCTTTAATGTGCTGTATCTGTAGATAAGATCCAAGGGTGCCACGAGAAAGTAAAAATCTCAATGCTCCCTAACTCCACCTAATCACAATAATATCCAAGATAAAAGGTGTTACCCAGATATCAAGGAAAAAGCTAAATGAAAGGGCTATCCTAGGACCACATAGAGAGGAGTATAGGCCAAAGAAGGTTTTAAAGAGCTTCTGGTGAAGACCTCTGTCCCCAGATTTTGAAGTGTAAATTATGGCTCTGGTCCAGTGTGTTGAGGCAACTCTCTTTTTAATAAAGCCAGCCCATCATTTAGGGTTTGGTGACTGATTGGATTGGGGGTAGGACAGAGTGACTTCCAGGTGTGATTGCCTGAATAACTGGGTAGATGGAGGGGCCACCAGCTGACATTTTGGGAAAACAAACATATTTTGTGGGAGAGAAGAGACCAAGTTCAGTTTTGGACATAGAAAATTTTGGGATGTTTGATGGGTGTTGATGTAGATATGCCTAGAAGGGAACTGAAAATGTGGATCTGGAGCTCCCAGAGAGTTATATAAAGATATAGAATTAGGGCCACCTGGGTGGCTCAGTCGGCTAAGCATCCAACTCTTGATCTTGGCTCAGGCCATGATCTCATGGTTTGTGAGATCAAGCCCCATGTCAGGCTCCATGTTGACAGTGTAGAGCTGGCTTGAGATTCTTTCTCTCTGCCCCTCTCCCGCTCACACGTGCTCTCTCTCTCTCTCTCTCTGCCCCTCTCCCGCTCACATGTGCTCTCTCTCTCTCTCTCTCAAAGTAAATTAATAAATAAATATCTTTTTTTTTAAGATATAGAATTAGAACTGCAAATAAGGAGAAGTAAGGACTGTTGCTAAGGATCAAGAACAAGCTAGTCCAGGAGTATAAAGTAAAATGAGAAGAGCAGCAAAGAGAAAGCCATGGAGAACCCCTAGGAGAGGGAAAATGGCAGAAGGAAAACTATCAAAGAAGACTGGGAAGAGGGAAAGTTCAGAGAAGTAAGAGCAAAACCAGGAACTGGATGGGATACCACCAGGCATTTTAAGAAGAATTTTTATTCACTGGAAAAGAAATGGAATTGAATTCTCGAGGCATGGAAACACACTTAGCCTCACTCATAAAGAAATGCATGATTAAACAGTGAAGAGACACCATTTTGAACAAATCTACCAGATCAGCAAGAATGGGAAAGTTTCACACTGTGTTGAGAGAGGATGTGGGAAAATAGGCATGCTAAAAGAGTAAGGGCAGACACTCTTTGGCCCAATGATTCCACTTCTAGGAATCCTTGGATGGATATAGTTATACAGACAAGCAGAGAGGTACATACAAGGATACTGACTGGAGCATTATTTGTTGTAGCAAAGGTTGTAAACAAGGGTCCATCAATGGGGGAGTTGTCTAATCAATAATGACACATTATTTCAGTGTAAGGTATGGGGTTGTTAAAATAAATAAGGGAAGTCAAAAGTACTAATGTTGAACAATAGCCCAGATATCTGAAGTAGAAAAAAGCCAGCAGAATACAACAGGATGTGCTATGATTTATATAAAAATGAGTAAGAGTGTGGCTTTGGAGTCAGATTGCCTTGGTTTAAATCCAAGATCCACCACTTTCTGGCTTTGAGACTGGAGGAAAGTTCCCCTTACAGGGTGATCAGTGATATGGAAGAGATTTACTTTTCCCTTTCGTACTTTTTGAGTTTTTTTTAAAACCTTGAGCATGTGTTACCAATTTTTTTATTAAAAATGTTAACCGAAGAAGATACCTGAGTAGCAAATAACATGTGGAAAAGATGCTCAAGTTCTTTAGCCATTAGGAAAATGCACGTTCAAAGCACAATGAAATGTCACTTTATACTTATTAGTGTGGCAGCAGTTGCAAAGACAAGCAATTCTTTTTTTTTTTTTTTTTTTTTTTATTTCTAGGATAGAGAGAGACAGCGTGAACAGGGGAGGGTCAGAGAGAGAGGGAGACACAGACTCTGAAACAGGCTCCAGGCTCTGAACTGGCAGTCAGCAGAGAGCCCGACACGGGGCTTGAACCCACGAACCGCGAGATCATGACCTAAGCGAAAGTTGGACGCTTAACCGACTAAGCCACTCAGGCGCCCCAAAGACGAGCAATTCTAAGTGCGGTGAAGATGCGGAACAACAGGAACTCTCGCACACTGCTGGTGGGAATGCAAGATGGTCCAGCCACTCTGGAAAATAGACTGGCGGTTTCTTATAAAGTTAAGTATAGCCCTACATAGTGCGCCAGTGCTTCCTCTCCTAGGAATTCGCTGAAGTGAAATGAAAAACTTACGTTTTTTTTTTAAAGTTTATTTATTTATTTTGAGAGAGTGTGTCCCAGTGTGATCACAGGGGAGGGGCAGAAAGAATGGGAGAGAGAGAATCCTAAGCAGGCTCCATGCTGTCAGTACAGAGCCTGACTTGGGTCCCAGTCTCACGACTGTGAGATCATGACTTGAGCTGAAGCTGAGAATTGAACACTTAACCAACCGAACCATCCAGGTGCCCTTGAAAAATGTATGTTGACAGAAAAACATGTACTTGAAAGTTGTTAAAAGTTTTTTTTTTTAATTTTAAAGCTTATTTACTTATTTTGAGAGAGAGAGAGAGCACAAGTGAGGTAAGGCCAGAGAGAGGGGAGAGAGAGTGAATCTCAATAGGCTCTGCACTGTCACTGCAAAGCCCAATGTGGGGCTCAAACTGACAAACCATAAGATCATGACCTGAGCTGAAATCAAGAGTTGGAAACCTAACCAACTGAGCCACCCAGTTGGTCTTAAAAATTTCTTCAAAATAGCCCCATGGGCAACAGTCTGGCTCAGTCAGAAGAGCATGTGACTCTTGACCTCAGGGTCATGGGTTCAAGCCCTACATTGGGTGTAGAGATTACTAAAAAAAATTAATAAATAGTCTTTAAAAAATAACCCCAAAAAGGAAAGAATCCAAAAGCCCATCAAGCTGGAAATGGATAAACAAGGGTGGTATATCCATACAATGAAGTACAAAGGACTGAACTGCTGATACTCATACAACATTGATGAATCTTAAAAGCATTATGCTAAGTGAAAAAATATCCAGAAACAAAAACCCAAAGAGGATTTGATTCCTATATAAATCTACCTATATAAAATTCAAGAAAAGGCAAAACTATGTGACAAAAAGCAAATTTTTGGTTTCCAGGGACTGGGGGAGGGGAAGAATTGACTAAAAGAAGCACAAGGGGACTTCTGGAATGATGGAAATATTCTATATTATGATAGTGGTGATGATTGCATGACTGTATGAGTGTCAAAACTTGAATTAAATACATAAAAATGCGCTCGGGGTGCCTGGGTGGCTCAGTGGGTTGAGTATGCAACTCTTGATTTTGGCTCAGGTCATGATCCCAGTGTTGTGGGTTCAAGTCCTGTACCAGGCTCCACGCTCAGCATGGAGCCTACTTAAGATCCCCACGCACCCCTCACCCCCCGCCTCTGTCCCTCTCCTATTCGTATTCAGTCTCTCTCTCAAATAAAATTAAAAAAAAAAAAAAACAGGCTCAATAACCACAGTAGTAGCTGTTGTTGTTTTAAAGGATGTTCTAGCCTATACTATTCAGTATAGTATATATACTATATTCAGTGACAAAGGGAAATTAAACAGGATGAGGCAGGGAAGGGTCCATTCAGCTGGGTGCTGCTGTGGCCAACTATGCTGGAGCATCAAGGTATGGGAGAGATGGAACTGGATCCTAGACTGTCAGGAGTTCAAGAGTTAAGGAGGAGTGAAGAAGTGGAGGCAGCCATCTGAGGTCATCTTAAAAAACATATTTGTACCTAGATACCTAATAAATACAACCCAACTGTCTGGTTACAAAGGATTAAAACAATACCACTGTGACTCATCTGATTGGTACAGTCTGATAGCCTAGGTGGGCCTTGGTGTAGGGAAGTGGTATATAATCTTTATAGAAGGCAATTTGAAATCAAAAGACCTTCCCACCTCCCAAAGTGTCAACTTTTTGACCTGGCCCCTCCACCAGGAATTTATCCTAAGAAAACAATTAGACTACTGGGCAACAGTGGAATTATAAGGTTCTTAAATCCAAGTGTCACTTATCACGTAAACCAGTGGAAATAGCCTATATAACAAGCAATAAAAGATTAACTAGGTAAAATAATGGCATATTCATCCCAGAATTTGCTTGCAGTCTTCAACATTTTGTGATGTACACTATAATCTGGGTAGGAAAGGACTGGGTGAGGGAGAAATGAGACATCTTTATTTTTGCTAAACACTTTTTTCTACCTTTAAAACTTTGAATCAATTACCTATCAAAAAGTTTAAAGAAAAATTTGAATAAACTAAAAGTTATGATCTGGAGTTATAATCACTAATATGGAAGGACATTTATAATACAATGTTTAGTGGGGAAAGTACATTGAAGGGTAGGGTGAACGTATTTGTGTAGAAAACAGAACAAAACAAAACCAGATCTATATGGATAAAGCATTGTAGGGGAAGAACATAATGTTAGCTGTAGTTGTGTCTAGATGGTGGTTGGGATGACTCTGATTTTTTTCTCTTTTTGTATTTGTACTTTCTGATTTTTAAAAGAATGATAGGCCTTGTCTAACTAAGAATGTACTGGATTTGGACACTGGTGGAAAAACTTGAGAAAGAGAAAACAGTTTGTTGTTTAGTTCATAGCAATATGCCAATGTCAATTTCTCAGTTTTGACAAGTGTGTCATGGTTCTGTAAGATGATAATATTAGGTGAAGCTCGATGACGGGTATATGGGAACTCTTCTGTACTATATTTGTGACTCATGTATAAATCTAAAATGATTTTAAAATAAATATTCTCCTTAAAATGTTACAAAGTTTGCTGATAAAAATATCACTTTTTAAATGATAGCATTGTAGGATATAGATAAACATGACACCGCCCCTTCCTCCACCCCTATTAAAAATCTTGGTGGTAAAGGGAGGAGGAAGATAGGGTATGAATAGAGAGAGATTTTAGGACAGGAGCATTTTCACAGGCAGAGAAGGGGTCAGGAGAACCTCCAAGAAGCAAGAAGGAAGGCTGTGATGGAGCAAGGTGGCTGAGGCAGGCAGCTGGGATGGGCCAAGAAGGACAAGGTGCCTCTTTCTCCAAGACTGGAAAAGAACAAAGACAAAGGGAGTTGTAACTAAAGCTTATTGGGAGAAAAGTTTATGCCTACCCACCCACCTGGGTTTTCGCTGGGAGGTAAGGGCCAACTCACCTGCTGATGGTGAGGGGGGTGGGGAAGGTGTGGAGCCTGTGGAGAACAGAGAAGTCCTGGAAGTCAAAATGAGTCATTCAACCCAAATAACCATGATACAGCAGTATTTCCCAATCATCCCAGGAGATAAGAGTCACTTGGAATGTGTTAAAATCACAGAGTCCCTAGGCCTTCAATTCATACCTACTTAATCAGAAATTCCAGAGGAGGGACTTGGTGATCTTTATATTTAACAAATGCCGCAGGAGGTTCTTCCCCAGAGGGAAGTAGGAGGGACACCAAAGTAAAAAGTGTGCTTTGAGAACCAGCAGCAGTGGCCTCACCTGGGAGCTGGTTAGGACTGCACACTTCACTCCAGACCTAAGAAATCTGCATCTGCTTTTTCAGTTTGATCCTTAACTGAACTGCATACACACCAACATTTTAGAAGTGTTATGTTAGGTAATCCCCACTGGTATGCATATACACAAATGACACAATTACATGACTCTCCCCGGTGATGAGCTCACAGGGATGGAAGAAGGAAATCCCATTAGGACTGAATAGGGTGAGGAGGGTGGAAAGAGTAAGATGATGGTGGTTGAAAGGTTTCAGCATGGGGTCTAGGGTGGAAAGAAGGTAAAGGGGAGGGCTGATGAGCTGGGAGTTTAGGGAAAGCTGAGAAGTTCTAGAGATTTGGATTGAGTTAAGAAGCTGGGTCTTCTTTCCCAAAGAAGACCTCAGATTGGGTCAAGAAGTTAGGGTAGAGGGAGCACGGGGTAGGAAGGGTGGAGGGGTGGGAAGGAAGTTCATATCCAAGGTGTTGCCTTGAGTGGGTGGCTACAGAGCAATTGGAGTGGAGGCACTCATGGAGGTGGGCGGTCTCCTGATTGAGTGGGTCATTCACAGTTTAAGATCCAGTTGTTCAAGGTGAGGATCTATGCTTGTTTGTTCAGCCACCATTCTTTGGGGATCCTGGTGATTTGGGTGGAACTCACTCTTACCGGGATGGGTATGTGACCTAGACATGGCTCACTAGAGTGCTTCATTATCTGGTCACAGTGACTGACTTAGAACTAAACATGTCACCCAAACAAGACCAATCAGAATCTCTTGGTGAGTTTGAGCTATGTGTTAAGCTGGGCAAGTAAAAATTCATTTCCTTTGACTTGAATGAGTCAAAGCAATAACGGCTTATGGGGGTGGTGATGGATGTCAGAGGCCATCTTCTTGCTGAATGGAGGAAGATGATCTTGAGAATAAAGGCAAGGACATAATGGAAATGGGGGACAGGGATGGATGAAGCCGGATGACTGACCGAACACCTGGATGCATGCATGCCTAAGGCTAGATGCATCTGCTCATCTCATTCAAGTGAGTGAGAATATTCAGTTCCTTTGTAGAAGGCAGTGTAGGCTGGAGTATCTGTCTCAAGTGAAAAAGCATGACTACGAGAAGAAAATAAGGCAGCAAGGGCTGACATCGTCAGAGGATGTCAACAGAGCCCTTGGGTGATGATGGGTGATATGCACAACGATGAATGAGGATAGTATGTCAGATGCCAGGAACCTCGAAGGAGGGCAACAAGGAATGGCATGGAAATAGCAGAGAGGGTCCAGGAGAATGTCAAGAGCACCTCAAGAAATGCCTGCTGGCAAGGGAGCAGCCTCCACTAAAAGCCTGATAAGCAAAGCCTGGTCACTAACTGGGCCTGGCTGTCATCTGGATTGAACCTTGATCTTGACCACAGATTGACTTCTGACCCTGTGGTCAGAGGATGGGGCTGGGCCCTCCTCTGGCCATGAGTTGACCCTTGACTCAGGACACATACCAAGCCTTGATCCTGTTGTCTTTCTCTCTTTTCAGACTCAGTGTAAAGTGTCTGGAGCAAGGTGGCTGGCTGAGGGCAACCACAGGGTCCCTTATTCCATGAACTGCATCCATCACTTGGGAAGGGTTAGCGCATTATTTCAAGATCCCAATCCTTGGCCCAGAAATCCAAATGCAGTTTTCCCTCTGGAGAACCAGCCAGTGACCTCCCAAATCTTCCCCTCTCTCTGGACATCTCTGCCTTAGGGGGAAATAATGAGGACAGCTTCTTGGCTCCTGGGGTGTTCTGTAAGCCTGTCCATGTCCATAAACTGTCGGCCAAGGGTATGAAGGGCAGGTTGGCATTGGTTCTGTCCCTGTCCTCGGATCTGCATTAAAATGTAGTTCGTCGGGGCGCCTGGGTGTCTTAGTCGGTTAAGCGTCCGACTTTTGCTTAGGTCATGATCTTGCGGTTTGTGGGTTCGAGCCCCGTGTCGGGCTCTGTGCTGACTGCCAGCTCAGAGCCTGGAGCCTGTTTCAGAGTCTTTGTCTCCCTCTCTCTCTGACCCTCCCCTGCTCATGCTCTCTCTCTCTCTCTCTCTCTCTCCTAGAAATAAATAAAAATATTAAAAATAAATAAATAAAATAAAATAAAATGTAGTTCGCCAGTGGTCCAACTTGTTGATTTCTCAGGTGCCCAACTGTAAGCTAAGAAGTTTTAAGTCAGCAATAGTAGATCCCAGGGTTCCCACAACTACCTTGAGAACCTTCAGGAATTGCAAAGCCTGAGCTGGTTTTTTGTTGTTGTTGTTGGTTGTTTGTTTTTAAATTAGAGATCCAGAAGCTTCTTTTATCAGTGAGTCCTGGAGGACATTTCCGGTGGTCCTCACAGTTCTTTGTTGACAGAAACTGCCCCTAGGGCAGCAAAAAGTTGTAGTAAGCAGTGTTTGATCAACTTTAGCCCGTTTAGCTACCTGGCAGCCTGGATAATGTCTGATCATGAAATACCTAGAGTTGTAAAAAGAACAACAAAACCCAACACTAGCAAACTCTACCAAGGGTCTTTTGTGAGTCAGGCCCTCAGCTAAATACTCAGTATCTGCCTTATCTCATTTTATTCTCAAAATAATGTTAGACAGTAAAAACTGTTATTAGCCCCTCTTTACAAATAAGGAAACTGAGACGTGGATTGGTTAAGTAACTTGCCCAAAGTCACACAGCTGGTATGTCCTCAAATCCAGGTCCCAGGACCAGTTAGTCTGACTTCAGAGCTTATTGGATAGGTGGGTGGCAGGATGGATGGATGGGTTGATGGGTGGATAAATGGACAATGGATGGGTGGGTGACTGGAGGCATTCAAGGAAGCAGAAATTCGTTCTGAGGTGGTGGGGACCTGGGGATCGGCCGGCTGAGAGGTTGGCAAGGAACCATGGAGAGCTAGTCTACTGTCTTGCCAAAGATCTCTTTGCTTTTCTTCTCTTTCTCACGTTCTTGCTTAAATCAGTCATGTTGCTGGCTTGAATCACCCTTTGAGCTTGACTGAGTTCCCTCATGTATGAAAAGATAACCCAGAAGATCTATCAAAGAAACCTGTCACCGCAGAGTAATAGCTGGTCTTTATTTTCTTCTGCGATTTTCCAATATTCTACAACATGTAGAAGTTTTTGCTTGTGCTGAACCAGCATACATTCTTCCTTCCTGTGATAGCAGGACCCTAGTGGCTCGTGGGCAATCTCTTCTTACCCCACTATCTTTCAATGTATTTTGTGGTGGGAAAGGAGGCTGTTCCCCCAATGCAGAAACAACCAAGTGATCCAGGTCTGGCCAATCACAGCGTTTCATCTGTTTGGCCACAGCGACTTGTTCAAGAAAAGACATGTGACCCAATTATGTCCAATGCAAACCCTAAATCCATGGGATAATTTTTTTTTTTTAAATAGCTGTAAGAGAGAAACTCTCTTTCTTTTAGGGGTGCTGAGAGATGGGGTACATGTTTGAGGCTTCCAGCACCCATTGGCCCCATGTAAGGGGGTGTGTCTAAGAATGGAATTAACACAGAGTATAGCCTAGGGGAGAGGCAGAAAGTGAGAGTTCTGATCTTATCATTTCACTCTCTGGATCCAGCCATACCTGAAGCTAGAGATGGATTACTGGTTATCAGAGCTGAAATTTATTTCTTTTTTCTCAATCCAACGTGAGTTAGGTTTTTGACACTTGCAGACAAGGTTCCTAACACAGTATGTATCACTGTTGTATAAATACAAATGCAAATTTGTAGTTTTAATAATGTTACGAAAAGAGAACAAAAGACAACCACCAGATTTCTGAGTACATGCAGTCAGTTAACAAACAGAGCTGTCAAACAATGGTTTGTCAAACACCTGCAGGTCTGGCCAGAGAGATGAGAACAGCAGCTGGGAAGATTCCTCCAGGAGTGTTCCTGGAGGAGGGTGAGGGAATATGTGAACAATCAGTTCTGTTTCTCCTTCTCCTCCTGATCTTTCCAGTTTCCAGCTGGGCACAATGAGACTCCTTCAGTCTCTAGCCTGCAATTAAAGCACATGTCTCAGGAATCTTGCTGATCCAGGCCCCTTCTCCACCCTGGGCTGGTCCTGCCTTAGGAGAGAAGAAGCTGAAATGGTTCTGTAGCTGGCTGGGAGGTGGCAGTAGCTGCGTGGGGAGACTGAGCCTGATGGTGACCTTCCCAGGGGAGTCATCCTGAAGGATGCCTGGACGACCATCTCCTGGGGCTGCCTCAGTGGAGGAGGGAAGGGACAGAGCCAGAGTGATATTTGACTCTTGAGGGCATTTCCCAGAACACCATGTTGCTTTTAAGATGCTGTTAACATCCACACCATACCTATCTTACTAGCCACTTGTCATTTTCTTCCTTTACCGAGACTTTTTTTTTAAGAGAAACAGATCGTGAGGGGGGTGGGGGGAGGGAGGGACAGGGAGAGAGAGGGAGATAGAGAATCCCAAGCAGGCTGAGCCTGATGCAGGGCTCAAACCCATGAAACTGCGAGATCATGACCCTAGCCATCTCTGAGATTTTTAAAAATTGAGCAAAATCACGCACTCTAGAGGAGCACATAAAATGCCGTGTTTGGTTAAATAAAAAACAAACAGGGAAGCAACCAGCCATGTGTGCACCGCCGTTTAAGATGAGAAATCGATCCTTGCCAGCCAGTTCTTTGCCCACCCTGTGACCCCTGACCACCTTTGCTCCCGCTCTGCAGAAGCTTCTGCTATCCTGTGATCATTACGTCTTGCTATTGTTCGTGGTTGCACTTACCGTTTCTTTCTTTCTTTCTTTCTTTCTTTCTTTCTTTCTTTCTTTCTTTCTTTCTTTCTGTCTGTCTGTCTGTCTTCCTTCCTTCCTTCCTTCCTTCCTTTCTTTCTTTTCTTTCTTTCTAATTTTTAAAAACGTTTTCAATGTTTACTTTTGAGAGAGAGAGAGAGAGAGAACAAGTGGGGAGGGGCAGAGAGAGACACACACACACAGAATCTGAAGCAAGCTGCAGGCTCCAAGCTGTCAACACAGAGCATGACACAGGGCTTAAACCCATGAACCCTGAGATCTGAGCTGAACTCTGACGCTGACTGAGCCACCCACCCAGGTGCTGCAAAGTTTATTTATTTTGAGACAGAGAATGTAAGCAGGGGATGAACAGAGGCAGAGAATCCCAGGCAGTCCACACGGAGCCAGATGTGGGGCTCAATCTCACGAACAGCGAGATCATGACGAGCGCTAAACTCCAGAGTCGGATTCTTTTCTTTTCTTTTTTTTAATGTTTTATTTATTTCTAGGAGAGAGAGAGAGAGACAGAGTGAGCAGGGGAGGGTCAGAGAGAGAGGGAGTCACAGACTGAAACAGGCTCCAGGCTCTGAGCTGGCAGTCAGCACAGAGCCCTACGCGGGGCTTGAACCCGTGAACCGTGAGATCATGACCCAAGCGAAAGTCGGACGCTTAACCGACTAAGCCACCCAGGCACCCCCAGAGTCGGATTCTTAACTGACTGAGCCATCCAGGTGGCCTGGCCATATTTCTTTAAGGAGATTTATTTTTTGACCCTTTTTATCCAGGCAAAATTCATATAACATAAGATTAGCCCACTTAAGGTGTACAGTTCAGTGGCATTTAGTACATTCACCTCTATCTAGTTCTGAAACATTTTCACTGTCCCCAAAAGAAACCCTGTATCCATTACAGCCATTTCCCGTTCTCCCCGTCCCCTAACCTTGGCAAGTGTGAATCCACTTTGTGTCTATGCATGTGCTTATTCAGAGTATTTCTTATAAAGGGAATCATACAATATGGGGTCTTTTTTTTTTGAGAGAGAGAGAATATGTGCAAATGAGGGAGGGGTAGAGAGAGAGAGAGAGAGGAAGAGAGAGAGTCCCAAGCAGGTTCCCCACTGACAGTGAAGAGCCCGACGCAAGGCTCAAACTCAACAAACCGCGAGATTATGACCTGAGCCAAAGCTGGATGCTTAACTGATTGAGCCACCCAGGCGCCCCCACAATATGTGGTCTTATGTCCTTGGCTCTTTCACTTAACTTAATGGTTCCAAGGTTCATCCATGCTATCCTTGTATGTCAATTCTTCACTCCTTTTTAAGGCTGAGTGATATTTTACTAATGAATTATAATGCTATTAAGTAAGATCATAATTACAATGTAAATAATATAGACACAAATATAGAAAATATAGAAATATATATCCTAGGAATCTAGATAAATAATAAAATAATAATAGCTAATGAAATAATTATTTTAAGAGGAAACTCTTTTATTACCCTTTTCCTCTGCCTGTAACATTCTTTTCCCAAATATATCTGCATGAAGGACTCCCTCAAGGGGCTCGGAGGATGCATTTGCAAGGTTTCCCTTGACTAAATAACACTGCGACTGGCCCCTTTGTAAACTCCTAGTCCCCATTACCCTGCCCCACATTTTCTTTCTTCTATGGCACTTCTCTCCTTCTGACATGCTATGTGATCTATTTCTTTTATTGATCATTATTTTTTTAATCTACCTCCACCCTAGAAGTGTGTAAGTTGCACTAGGGCAGGGGTTTGCGTCACAGATGCATCCCCAGCCCCTCCACTCATCAGTACTTGTCTGCTGATGGACAAAATATCCACGTCCTGGTCTCTGGAAGCTGTGGAAGTTACCTTCTAGGGCACAAATGGAGTCCTTGCAGATGGGATTAAGTTAAGGATCTTGAGACAGGGGAGATCATCCTAGGATACCTGGGTGCACCCTACATGTAATTAGGGTCCTTATACAAAGGAGATTTGGGTGCCTCTGAAGAAATCAGTGTAACAACTGAAGCAAGATACTAGTCTGCTGTCTTAGAAGATGAAATAGGAGGCAGGAGCCAAGGAATGTAGTTTTAGAAGCTCAAAAAGAAAAAGAAGACTTCCCTAGAGCATCTGGAGGGGGCATAAGCCTGCTGACACCTTGATTTTTGTCCCATAAGACTCTTTTCAAGTCTTGGCTTCCGGAACTGTAAGGGAATAAGTTTTTGTGGTTGTAAGCCACTGACTGTGGTGGTTTGCTATCGTATCCACCAGAAACTACTGCAGTGCTCGATAAACAGTTGTTGAATGAATGAACACTTGCTGAACCAGTGACCGAAGGAGACACCAGTATTGCTTGTACTGAGTAGAAGGTAACAGAAAACAAAGGCAGTGTAAACACCATGGAGCCATTAAAGTCAGGGATGCAGGCTCTGAGGCAGCTCTCTCTCTCTGTTAAGCAAGAGAGCTTGGCATGTGCAGGAGAGCATTAGACAGCCATGAGCACCAAACTAGAACTCAGTGTCTTTGCACATCGGAAAGTGGAATGGTTTCCTTATTCCGTCAGTCCATGATATTTAACGCTTCCATTTGCCAGGCCAGAGAGGACAGTCAGGGAAGACTCTACAGAGATGAGGATATTTGTACCTGGTCTGGGAAGGTGAGTGGAGACAGAGAGAGGGCAGCATGTGGCATAGCCATTGAGTTTGTATGCCAACCTGAAGTCCGCATCATAGGCTAAGTCCTGTGACTTGAGAAGTGTAGCCAAGGTGATGGGGAGCTGCCAGAAGCTTCTAAACAGGAAGTACCATCGTCCAGCCTGCCCTTTGGAGATATCCTTCTGGTTTAGCCTGGAATAGGGCTGAGAGGCAGGAGAGCTGGGAGACAGAAAGATCTGTGAGGAGGAGCTCCAGGCTTCTTCTCCTTCTCCTCCTTCTTCTGTTTAATGTTTCTTTTTGAGAGAAAGAGAGAGAGCAAGGAAATGGCAGGAAGAGAGGGAGACACAGGACCTGAAGCAGGCTCCAGGCTCTGAGTTGTCAGCACAGAGCCCGATGCGGGGCTCACACCACAAACTGTGAGATCATGACCTGAGCCAAAGTCGGACGCTTAACCTACTGAGCCGCCCAGAGCTCCTTCCTGTGCTTCAGCTCTTCCTTCTTTGATGTAATCCATATCCTTGACGAAGACCCCACTGTCTGTGTTCGGCCCAGGCCTCTCTACTCAGTTTGCAACCTCAACAGAGGTGGGGGTCTTTTTCCACTCTCTCTTTGAGCTGCAGGCTGCTGACTTTGAGGTGTCTCTGTCATGAGGGAGATGTTCTGTGGGGCTGTGGGACACTTGGGTCTGGAACTTCAGGGGCCCAGAAGGGAGGTCGGAAGAGCAATGAGGGGGATAGTTTGAGAACAAGGGCAAATCAAGAACAAGCATTCCTGCGACCTGCAAATGGACTCACTGTCCCTTGGAGTCAGTAACTCCTGGCCACGGTGACTGCTTATCAAAGGGGTCTGGGAATGAAATGGTTCTTCCCCAGCCTCACATTCGTCCTGGCATGAGAGGGCCCTTCAGCTGAGCAGGCTGGGCCAGAGGCCAGAGAGAACCGGCAGGGGCTTCCTCGGGGGAAGTGAACTTGGCCTCTGGGGTAAAGCTTCCACCCGAAAGGCAGTGCACCCAGTGATAAGCACGATAAGCATGAAAGCTCTGGGGGCGGGCCCCGGCCTCTCGGTTACTAGTGGTGGGGCCAGCAGGAGAATTCTGCGCCTCAGTTTTCTTATTGGCAAGATTACCTACACTGCACATGAAGTGCTTAGCAGAATTCCTGGCAAAGAATAGGTGCTCGATAAATATTAGCCACTATTATGATTGTTATTGTTTTTATTGGCTCCATACACTTTTCCTAAATGCCATAACTGTACTCAGTCCCATCCCCATCCACCGACAAGGAGATAAGACATCCTGCCTTTGGAGAGTTAACTGTTTAGTGAGAGAGACAAATGGATAAAAATGATATCAGGGGATGAAAATTCTATAAGAGAGGGAGCTCCAACTTCCAGGGGGTGGGAAAGGGAGGGTGTGGGAAGACTTCACAGAGGTGGTGACATTTGTACCTTGCCCGAGAGGGTGAGCAGAGAAGAGAGAAGGCAGCACTTGGCATTGCAGGCACACAAGCCCTGAGGTTGGGCACTAGGCAGGAAGGAGATACATGGAGCCATAGTGTGTGAGCTGTGCTGGGGAGGGAGGGGGGTGCGGGGAGAGGGGAGAAATGGGTGGCTGCTGACTCCAGATGCTCTTGTCTTCACCTTTGGCAAAGCCAACAGCAACTTCAGTTTTGCTGGGAGTCTTTCTGCCTGTGACATCATGCTGAGGCCAGTCAATTCTATGCATCTGAGGACATGGTCTGCACCCCTCCTGCCTTGGAGGAGGAGGAGGAAGCTCTGTCTGGGCAACGCCTGGGCAGCCGTGTGCCACAAGGTACCAGTCAGCGCTGGCTGCGGCCACCCCAGCCCAGCATGGACAGGAGCCAGGCTTGCACCCTCTGTAACCCGATGCTTGTCTGCATCAGCCCTGGCTTCAGAACGCACTCCTCAGGGGAGCTCCAGCCGGCCTGGGGTCACAGTGACCTCCTCCCTGCTGGCTGCCGTGCCTCTTTACAGCACCCGGCCCAGAGAGGTCCAGTGCAGCCACTGAATGGGGCAGAGAGGGCTGCTGCAGCCACTGGCCTGGAGTCAGGTGAGACTAGGAGTCCGCTAGGGCCCAGGGAGGGGGCCCACAGCCCCTGCTCTCTCACCTCCTCTAGCAACTGTCTTGGTGCGAGAAGCAGTCCTGAAATGCACGCCTCTCTGCGCTCATGGATGAAAGACCTACTTCTGCACTAGAGCCAGATATTGAGCCTTCCCTCTTCCTACCTGAACGGACATGAGACTCACCTTTAAAAGGCACAAACGCTGGAGCACCTGGGTGGCTCAGTCAGTTAAGCAGTTAAGCATCCGACTTTGTCTCAGGTCATGATCTCACGGTTCGTGATTTCGAGGGTTGCATTGGGCTCTGTGCTGACAGCTCAGAGCCTGGAGCCTGTTTCAGATTCTGTGTCTCCCTCTCTGTCCCTCACCCATTCATGCTCTGCCTTTCTCTCTCTCTCTCAAAAATAAATAAACATTAAAAGATAAGGCACAGATGCTGATTGGATGCAAAATGGTGGAGTGATAAAGTGCACAGGCTTTGGAGTCCAACAGCCAGGGTTCAAATCCCAGCTCGGCAACTTCCTAGCTGTGTCACTTGTGGTGAGTCACTTAGCCTTTCTTTGCCTCAGTTTCTTCATCCATACAATGGGATAATCAGACCTCCTTAATGTGCTAATCCAGGGATGGCAGATTTTTCTCTGTGAAGGGCCAGAGGATAAATATTTTACACTTTGCAAACCTAGGATCTCTGTTGCAACTACTCAACTCCAGCTGGCTGGTGGCTGGCACAGACAATATGCAAATACATGGGCGTGGCTGTGTTCCAATAAAACTTTATTTATGGACACTGAAAATGGAATCTTCTATCATTTTCATGAGTCACAAAACAGTCTTCTTCTGATATTTTTAATCCTTTAAAAGTGAAATAAAAAACATTTCCTAGGTCATGAACACAAACAGGATTTGGCCTGTGGGTTACAGTTGCTCATCTCTAAGTGCTTAGAACAGCACACTGTTGCTGAGCTAACATTGGACATCTACTGTGTGCTTAATACATGTTAGGTATTATCACATTGACAGGTGTGACCAACTTGCTGGGTAGGGGAGGGGGGCAGGCCATGTGGGGAGAGGGGGTCTGCCTGGGAGGGAGAGAAGCTGAGGTGAGTTATCAGATGATCCTTTACACCTTGGGCCACCACTAGACAGGGGTGTTCATCCAGCAAGGCCTTTGAAGGAGCCTTTCTGTGCTTAGGTAAGGGGGCCAGGGCACTGGCTTGGCTGCCCAGAACACAGCCCCCCACCCCCGCCCGCCCTCCCCCCCTCGGCTCCAGTCATACCTCCAGACCTCCTCATCCCATTGCACTCTCCTTACTACACTCCAAGGACCTTGGGCCAGCTCCCTGCCTGAGGGCACAGAGAAGACCTTGGCCCAATGTCAACGACTAAGAACAGTTTATTCACAAACAGCACCAGCTCCAGGGCCGGTGCTTCCTCCTGGCTTTGGCACTAGGCAGTGGCTATCCGGCCTTGATACCTAAGGACGCGTCCTTGGGCCCCAGCCCAGGCTGGGGTAGCAGGTGAAACCCTGGGCTTCGTAGGAGTCTGTCTCTCTCAAGACCTAGTGAAAGCTCCGTCAGCCTTCACTTCTGGCCTTCGTCCAGGCAGGTGCCATTTCTTCGGCTTCCATCTCTCTCCGTAGCAGATGTGTGAGGGGTTTGGGCTCCCGGATCTTTCTCATCCTGGATGGCTCAGGGTTGCTGGGCAGGGCCCAAGGGGTCCCCTGCACGCATCCAGGCCCCGTGTTGTTGTTCAAAGCAGATTTTTAGTCAATGTCTCTGAAAAGCCCAGTCAGAGGGGGTACCCAGGGTCCCCTCTGTGTGAAGGAGACAGGGTCTGAGTTCTCAGACCGTGGCTGGGGGTCCTAGCTACACCTCTCTTCCCCTTCCCGCCTCAGGACTCTGCTGGTATCTGGGTGTCCATGAGCTGGTTAGAGAAGGCCCTCTCCAAACGCAAGGTGTTGTATCTGGGAGGCGGTGTGCCAGGCACCTCGGTCCCTGGGGCTGGAGGCAGGCGCAGTGCCGAGGTGAAAGTGGGCAGGTCATCATCTATATCAAGGCCTGGGTTGTCCTGGCCCTGAGGGTCGGGAGGAGCATGCCTCCGGGCCCACCATTCCTTGGCTTTCTGCCACTGGTGGCGGGCAATGATGGAGAAGGAGTCAATGAAGAAGACCTCGATGATCTCAATGACGCAGACAACAGAGCAGCTCATCCACAGGCCCAACTGGCCACCGAAGTTGGACAGAAGCATTTCGATCTGCAAGGGAAGTCAAGCTATACCATTAAGAGGGCCCCTCCATCCAACTAGGGACCCCAATTCCCAAGAGAGCCCCTGGCAAGTCCTGGCCCCGAATGGATTTGGAAGAGGAAGTGGGCAGGCTTCCTGTCCCCTCTTCCTCTGCCTTATCTGAACCAAGTCCTGGCTGGCCTATGGTGGCCCTGCCAGCTCAGCTGGATCCCTAGCATTTAACTCTGTTCCCTGAGGCGAGGCAGATGGGCACATCTGCAGACCCTGGGCAGGTCCCAGAAGGAAGCCACTCACGCTGTTGGCAGGGCTCTCCATGATGGATCTCTGGTTCAGGTCTTTGTAGAATATCAAGAGTTTAGCCAAGTCCGTCCTGCAGAAATTGCAACAGGCAGGGCCCAGGTGAGTCAGGTGCCTTTGTGTCTACCAGATGACCAGCCCTTCAGCACAGCTGTCTCCCTTCTTCCTAGCCTCCAGCACAGCCTAGGCTCTGAGCTCCAGGATAATCTTAGAACCTGGCTCCTGAGGCTCCTTCTGCACCCTAGAGCACATCTCCAGCCTGGGCCTGGTTGGTTAGACCTTTCATTCACTCAAAAATTATTTCCCAACCAGACCAAGTTAGTCCACCCAGCCATATATTCCCATAGCACACTGTTCTTCATTAAGCCCTGATATTGCGATTCTTTGATTGCAATCTCAAATATGCACAAGAGACATGCAGGTAATGTGAATGAATGAGGTAGGCTGGGCATAACGTAATAATGATAATGACCATAATAACAGCCAGCATTTATTGGACACTTCCTGTGTTGCCAAGCACCGTTCCAGGTGCCTTATGTGAATTAACTTGCTGAATGCTCACGACAACCCTAGTCGCTATGTTTTAATCATCCCTATTTTACAGATGTGGAAACTAAGACATGGATTGGTTAAGTAACCTGCCCAAGACCACACTGCTCACAAATGGCAGATCCAGTATTCAGACCTAGAGAAATCTGGCTTCAAAGTCCGTGCTGTTAGCCGCTGCATGCAACTGTGGCAAGTTGGCAAGTCCACGCTTATTCCAAAGGGGCAACTATGACTCAGCTCTTTAGTGTGACACAAGCATGGAGGTTTATTATTTCCAAAACTTCTGATCTTTCAAGGTAAGCTGGAAGTAATGGGTTGCTTTTGCAGGGCTAGATTTGGTGTAGGGGTCACTGGCTTGGAATGCTTGCTTTAAGAGTTTGCAATTGCTCGGTCAAAGTCTACCTTTATGACTAGACTGTCAGCACCTTGGGGGCAGGGATCATGTCTGTTCAGTCATCATGGTACCCCCAGCACCACATAGAGCACCTGGTATCTAGTGGATATGCAATAAATGTTGGAGGCTTGACTAACCTCCACTGTGGAGATGGTAAGGGCCCAGAAAGATGTGAGGTCATGTGGTAATTCCCCCATCTCTTCCCACCTTCATCTCCATCCCCTGAGGTCCCTGAACTCTGGCCTGGCTGATTTTTGCTGAAGCTCCCTTGGAAGTGAATTTTGATGTGGAAAGTTTAAGTGGGATTAGAAGCAGCTCAGTGGACTATTATTCCAAGGAGGTCAAGATACGTCAGGAAGTCATGAAATAAATTTCCTAGGCCATGACCAAAAACTTTTGATAAAGGGAAACAGAATAGGAAATATCACATTGCAGCCACAGAGATGTTCAAACCCATTGTCAATTGATATGGGCACTAATCACTGAGAATGGCGCCATGATTGTTAGAATGGATGTAAACAGTTGGTTTGGCTATACCAGTTTACACAATCTGAAAATCAGCCCAAATGCTTTGTACACCATAAGGAAGTGCTGTTACATGAGACTTTTATCTCATTTATCTATTCAATGGGCCACAATGGAAAACTATTTTCATAACGTGGGTCACAGTCAAAATATTTGAAAGCCCCAGGACTAGAGTGGGGCCTGGCTCCTGACACAAGCTTGATCAATATTTGTTCAATAAAGGAATGAGTAGATGAAAAAAAGAAGGTTTGGCAGTGAGGAAGCAAGTAAGGAGGCTGAGGCCTGGGTCCAGTGGAGGCAGAGGAAACAGGGCAGGGGTCTGCTTACTTGTTGAGTTTTTTCTTTATTTGCTGGCCTTGGTCCCAAGTGAGAACGGGCAGCAGCCATTTCTGTGATGGAGAAAGGAGTGACCTGGGGAGGCCCAGAGAGGCCAGAGCCAGCCCATGTGCCTCCCCTCTCAGCCTCAGCCCCCCAACCTGGCCTCCCCTGTGCATCTCCCCTGAGGCCAGAGGGCACAGGCAGGACATTGGGGTCCAGGATGAGGATGTGAGGGGAAAGACAGGGAAGAATAACTTACCTCGGAAACCGCGGAAGGCCACTGTGCCAGACTGGTGGTCAGTGTCCACTCTTTAAAGCTAAGGGGAGAAGGGCACGGAGTGAGTATGGCTGGCCCGGCCTGGCCCAGCCCCTCGGGTTCCATCCTTCTAGCCCACTCACCTGCAGGCTTCCCGGCACACCGACTGGCAGCCCAGCTCCTCCCGGACAAAAGCCTGATGCAGCTGGTAGTAGCAATACACTGACGGAAAGGGCAGAGGGCAGTGTGAGTTGCGGGGCCACAGCGCCCTTCCTGAGAGTCACCAACGGTGCCTCTTTAGGACTCCTTTTCATGATTTCTGTTCCCATTTGCTAATTTTTTAAAAATGTTTATTTATTTTTGAGAGAGAGTGCGAGCAGGGGAGGGGCAGAGAGAGAGAGGGAGACACAGGGAGACACAGAATCTGAAGCAGGCTCCAGGCTCTGAGCTGTCAGCACAGACCCTGACATGGGTTTCGAACCCATGAACACTGAGATCCTGACCTAAGCCAAAATCGGACGCTTAACCGACTGAGCCACCCAGGCGCCCCTCTGCTCCCATTTTCTACAAACACTGTTTCTCTGGAAACAAATGCTGCCTTGTTATGTTGAGAGACAGAATACTGTGGAGGTTAAGGGTTTATGTTGGGGGGGTCAGCAGCCCTTGCTTTGACTCTAGCTCTGTTACCCCAGGGCTGTGTGACCTTGGAGAAGTTGCTTAACCATTCTGAGCCTCAGTTATCTGTTCTGTGAAATAGTTCCTGTTTCTTGGAGTTGATAGAGATGGCCAACCTCTTAGCACAGGCTGGGGTACAGCATTTGGTCCTAATCGGAAAGTAGAATTCAAGCCAGGCTTGGGGACAGGAGTAAAATTCTTGCTTAATATCTCCCTCCCACAAAAGGCCAAAGCACAGGCTGGGGCTGGGGCTGGGGCTGGGCCGACTCCACCCCCCAGGGTGGGTCTCACTCACTCCAGTTGGGGTGCTGCTGGTAGTTGCAGTAGTTGGCTGCTGGAGGTCGCGGCTGGTTATACTGGGCGCACCCACATTTCTCCACCATCTTTGTTTGGAAGCACGAGTGAAGGCAGATCTGAAAGACGAAACCCGGGGATTCTAATCTCCTTGCATGTGGATGCCAGAGAGCTCCCTCCCTACACTTCCCTCATCCAGAGGGTCAGCTTCCCACAGCCTTGGCAGACTGCATTAATGTGCCCCTTGTGTCACAGCAGACTGGGCCAGGGCTGGCCTGACTCCAAAGGCACCAGGGTAGAGCAGTTATTGAGAATTCCGGTGAACTGAGATGGGGCAAACAGGCTGAGCTGGAGCTGCGGCTGGGGATGGCCCCTTTCCAATCATGTGAGTAGGGGATGCCGAGAAACAGAGAGAAACACAGTACCCAACTTTTTCTCAGGCCCCATCCCTCCACTTTTGAGGATACTTGGGGATCCTAAGCTACCACAATATCCACAAAGCTTATAGCATAAAAGCTCATGGCAAAGGCTCTGAAGATAGGCTACTCCAGCTCAAATCCGACATTCGCCATGTCCCAGCTGTGTGACCACAAGCAAGTTCCTTAACTTCTCTGATGCTCTGTTTTCTTCACTGTTAAAATAAGTAAAACAATACCAACTTCACGAGGTTGTTGTGAGCAGGAAATGAATTGATATATGTAAAGTGCTAGCACATGGTAGCGTCTCCCTAAATATTATCCAAGAGTGTCTTTCCAATGAGCTGAACTTTCCTTTCTTTTCCTTTCCTTTCCTTACAATTCTTTTCTTTTTCTGTCTTAAATTCAGTTTGACTGTATTTCTACTATTAGCAGACATTTTCTAATAGTGTCTTTTCACTTAGCATCCCTACCACCTCTCAGCTCAGCTCTGATGTAAGCTAGAGGACCCAGTACGCAGGAACACCTTCTCTTTTTATTCTACTGGATTGATTTTCATGAACTCTGAGCATCCCAGTAGGAGGAATGGCAGACTTTCAGAATGTAAGAAGGCAGAATAGATGATCGCACTAGAGGGTTGAAAACTCAAATTCTCATGGGAACCATTGATACATGTAATACAGTAGGGGCTGGTGGGGACCATGGGGGAATGAGAACACACATCTTCTTTAACGGGGCAACTCTACCCACTGCTTACACAGCAGGAATATGGGCCCAATGCAGCCAGATCTTGTTTTTCAAGAGAAGCTGAGAATCCAGGTTTTCTGATGAAATTCCCTGACTTCTAAACACCATCCAGGCTGGAAAATCTAGGTGTACAGCCTGGAAGGGGCCTGGGAGCTTCCAGTTAAGCACCCCAGATCCAATTGAACCTCCCCCTGTGATTGCTGAGGATGATATCACTTGCCCAAGGGCATCAGCGAGTGAGGGGCATGAGTGGGCCCATAGGCCAGGTTTCTTACCCCCTCAGCCAATGCCTCTCCCAGACTGTGTCTCTCCTGCCCCTCACCTGCCAAGGCTTATTTAGGAACCGGGCCTGTCTCATCTGTACATTGTGTTCCATGCAAATCTCAAGCAATCAATTCAGCTCTGGTTACAGACGGACTGAAGAGAACTAGATCCAGCTGGCATCATTTGTTCTTGAGATCTTTGGATGAACCCCAGGAATTATCACTAGAGTTCCTGGTCCGAGACACACCCTAGATATATATAACTGTCTCCTGTGTCCAGGCCACAACCCAGGGCTAAGTGCCCTCTCCCGCCCATACCTGGAGGGAGTATGCAGCATTGTAGATATTACTGATTGGCACGTCACTTCCATCCTCCGTGCACTGGCTGTAGGGTTCGCTCAGCTTGAAGGACTCCGTCTGCAATCACAATAGCACACATTCAGCCCTACCCTGCCCCAGGACCCAGATAGGGGCACCCCTAGGGGCTGAGCGAGCATGTAGTCATTCATTTAGTAAATACTTACTGAGCATCCACTAGGTGCCTGGGACTATTCTAGGCCCTGCGGCTCGACAATGATCAAAGTAGACGTACTCCCTGCCCTCACAGAACTTACTTCCTAGTGGGGTAGACAGATGGTCAAAAGGAATAAATGCTTAATATAACTTTGGACAATTGTGGCTAGTGATCAGTGAAACTGGGAAGAGAGACTGGAGGGCTTGGGAAGGAAGGGTACAGTTTTTCCAAGAGTGATTGGGGAAGATGTCCTCAAGAAAGGGACCTGTTGGCTCAACAAGGAATGGCAAGAAAGAGCTGGATTTGCTACGAAGTGGGAGAGGGGGGATAAGGCAGAAGAAGCAGTGAAGTCTTTTGGGAGGGGGTAGGGCAAAAGGGCAAGGTGGCTGGAATGCAGCACAAGAAAGATGAAGCCAGAGAGGGCAGCCAAGGTCAACCCATGGCAGCCTCCTATGCCAGGCTGGGAAATCGGGATTTGGATTTGGTCTTCAAAATGGTAGTGAGCCATTGGAGAATCCACTGGGAGGGCGCAGGAGGTTGGGGGTGGAGGGAGACAAGCAATGACTGTGTGCTACATGGGATTCTCCTCCCAGTGAGGGACCCATTTCCTACCTTCTTGTCTTCTAGTCCCAGAAGTTGACTTGGAAAAACTGACTTTCTTAGAGAGGGCCAAGGAATGCCCAAGAGAGTAGAATGATACCCTGGTCCGAGGAGGTAAGAGAATTATAACTCTCGGTTCAAAAACTTCATTAAATTATGTCTTCTTGTGTCTTACTAAGTTTGGCTCTAGGTTAATATTTGTCACTGCAAATAAACAATCCAGAAAAGCCCATTAAAAAAAAAAGATAATATCTCCCAAGGGGAAATGATAATTGAATATAAATTGCAACCAGCTTATAGCCAGGTTTCTTGTTTGTTTGTTTGTTTGTTTACTGGGAGCGGGAGAAAAGGGGAAATGGATCGCAAATTTGTGAGAGGGTAAAAAAATCTTTTTTCTTTTAAGAGTAGTCAGATAGAAAGATAACTGGGGGTGGAGGAGGGAAGAATCAAGAAGTTTGACACAGGTAGAAAACACAGTAGCAATAAACTCTTTGTATTGTAACCCATCTGCTTGCTGACCATTAGTCTCCCTCAATTAGCTACAGGTACCTCAAGGGCAATTAACAGTGCCCATTTTAAAACATTTAAACAACAGAAGCACAGAGGGGAAAGTGATGGGCTGGTCTCCTCTCTTCTCTAGGAGAGGAGCAGAGCTGAGCTCAGGTATACAGACAGACTGGCAGACAGGCAGACATGCACTCACACATTCCCTGTGCCCTGCAATCTCCCCTTCTCACTAACAACAAAGAGTGGGCATCTTTCTGTGTCAGTACAAAAGAAACAGACTCACTTCATTCCTCCAAATAACTTGGGTGGCTAACAGATTCAGAGCCTCTAGGACATGTCGGGGGTGGGGGGCAGGCCCTGGGGTACATAGATGCTAACAGTGGCTTCCCTCAAGGGCACCTCAACTCAATGCCACCCCCTGAGCTTCCTGAAGTAGAAGGCTTTCTGGGCTGATGTTTCTTCAAGACTCTGGGTCCTGCTGAGCTGTCCACAGAGCCCAGGTTGGCATGTAGGCATGATTAAGTGTACGTGAATATATGTGTGGGCAACAGGGCCCATTTTTATCAAACCAGACCTTTTATGCTTCTTTCTTAGAATCCTGGGGGAGGCAGGCAACTGCACAGGAGCCCTCAGCTCATCTCTTTAAAGGTATGAACTGTGCCAGAGAAAAGCCCAAGTGGCAGTATGATACCCTACATGGAATTAAGTATGGTTTAACTTTCTTTTTGCTTTTGTTCAGTTTTTATACCGTAATAGATTCTAAAATTTATTTTTGTGTGGCAAAGTTTATACTTTTAATCAATGGAGAAAAAAATAATTACTCAATATATGAAGTTAGGACTACTGTTATCTCTTTGGAGGAAGTAATGAATTCTATCTCTACTTACATCCTACAGAAAAAACATTCTAGTGGGTTAAAGCATCAAATGAAATAATAAAATAACTAGAAGGTAACGCAGCTCAGTATCTGATCTCAAAGAGGGAAAATCCTCAATAAATATAATGACTAATGAAGAAAACAAAGATTTTGACAATGTAAACATTTGGTGTGTTTGCCTGTGAAACAGTAGATAAAGAGAACTAAAAGGCAAGCACAAACCAGGAAAGGTATTTCCAACACAAGTGGCAAGTAATGAGTACTCTTTCTATATAGATGGAAGAGATCAACATCTCATAAAGAAGGAAAGTGTCACTAAAAACAAGAAAAACCATTCTAATGTCTCTTTTTGCTCCAAACTTATGTTTCCTTCCCTTCATATCTTTTTTCTTAAAAAAAACAGTACAATAAAAGTTGACATTTTTAGAGCACTTCCTACATATGAAGCACTGTTTCAAGTATTTCACATGAATCAACTTGTTGAATTCTCACTGGCCTATAAAGCAATATTATTATTATCATCCTCATTTCACAGATGAGGTAACTGAAACATTGAGACTAGGCAACTAAAGTGCAAAGCTGGACAGTTTTTTGTTCTGTTTTGTTTTAGTTTTTATTTATTTTTGAGAGAGAGACACAAGTATGGCAGGGTAGGGGCAGAGAAAGAGGGAGAGAGAGACATAATCCCAAGCAGGCTCCACAATGTCAGCACAGAGTCTGACATGGGACTTAAACTCACGAACCATGAGATCATGACCTGAACTGAAATCAAGAGTTGAACACTTAATGAACTGAGCCACCCAGGGTCCTCACAAAGCTGGGCACTTAATCGCTGTTACACATATGCTTGTGAAAAGAAGTGTGCATGTGTTTTATGATAAAAATGCACAGTAGGGTTAGCAATGACAGTGAAGTCTCCCCTCTCTCCAGGACGCGGCTTCACGCCACCCCAGGTAAGTTGTCTACCCTTGTCCACTTCCTCATCTCCCATTCATGATCTAGCTCATCGTACTTTGGTTTCTGTTCCACTCCTTCTGCTGAAAACTGCTTTGGCAAAGAATACCCATGATCTCTTGGTTGCCAGACCCAAAGAGCACCTTTTGCCCTTTATGTTGATTGACCTCTCAACTGTATTTGGTGGTTTGGTTCACACCTTCCTTCAAACTCTCTTCTTTGATGTATCTGACACCAATTTTTTCTGGCCTCCATTCCTCATTCACTGCCTCTATTTCTCCATCTTTGTTCTGCTCAGCCCTTAAACATTTACATTTTGTTACTTTTCGGGTGATGGTATTTATTTCCAAGGCTGGAATTACACTAGATACCCACCTCGCCCCCCACCGCAGTTTTTCTTCTGAGCTCTAGGTTCATAGCATCTATGGAGATTTTCACCTTGATTTCCCAAAGGCACAAACTTGGGTATGTCCCAAACTGAAGTGGTCATCTTCACCCACTAGCTTATCCCTCCTCTTGCATTCCTTATTTCTTAGCCTGGCACCTCTCTCCAGCCCAATGCCCAAGCCAAACCCTAAATATCAATCTAACTTCCCCTGTCCTTTCCTTACTGCCCTTGGTTGTCAAGTCCTGTTACTTCCAATGCTGTAGTGTCTCAAATCCATTCACTTATGCTCATCCCCACAGCCATTGTCTCAGTTAAGGTCCTCATCATTTCTTTCTGGAATTACTGTAAATGTGTTCCTTTCAGTATCTTGATTTCACTAGCCAAAGAGACTTCTCAAAAAGTTTCACTACTCAGCTTAAAATCCTTCCTGTGATCCCTTTGTAATTGCTTTGCCCTTCCAGAAACTATTTGCCTGACATTTGTCCTTCAAGAATCCATCCACTAGGAAGTCTTCATCAACAGCTGCTATCTGGGCTCCCATTCATCTGTACATTCATCCATCCATCCATCTATCCACCCACCATTATTTACTGGGTATCTATGTTCTAAGAACTGGGCCTGATAACAAGACAGAGAATGTCTTTGTTCCCACAGAGCTGGGAACTGTATTACAAAGCTGTGTTGTCTTAAAGGTAAGATCTTTTGAAGGTAGATACTTTGTTGTATTCAACTCTCAATTTCCAGTGCTTTGGACACACAGCCCTTCCATGAATGATGGTAAACTTTTTAACCAACTGCCTAACCAACTGACTGAGTCTACCAGCTTAACATGCCTATTCAGCAAGATAAATAAACAAGTAAGAAAGGAAGGAAGTCTAGTCTGTTTGGACTTATTCTTAGTGACCCCCTGCTGACCTAATAATCCCTAAGATCACTTTTTATTATTCCAAATGCTCATAAATCAGCAAGAGAGCTGACTGACCCTGCTCTGTGGCTTTGATTTTATACATCTCAAATTAAGTGTAGCAAAAAACCCACCCATGTCTTTGTTTGCTCACCATTGTTAAAGAAAACAGTGGTTTAACGAGGTAGTGGGTATTTCTAAGCTCAGAGAAGAAAATCAGAAAGCAAGGGTGCCTAGGTGGCTCAGTTGGTTAAATGTCCAGTTCTTGATTTCAGCTCAGGTCATGGTTTGTGAGTTCAAGCCCTGCAATGGGCTCCGTGCTGGCAGTGTGGAGTCCACTTGGGATTCTCTCTCCCTCTCTCTCTCTGCCCCTCCCCTGCTTGTGTGCTCTCTCTCTCAACATATATGAATAAACTTTAAAAAGAATATATATATACATTTATATATGTGTGTGTGTGTATATATATATGTGTATATACACATATATATATACATGTATAGAAAATCAGAGGGCAGAATTCTTTAGATTTTGTACTTTTCCAAGCTCTCCATCCTCTCCTCCAAGTCTGCAGACACTGTGAGGGACAGAAGGGAAGGAGAAGGCAAAAGGATAGGTAATAAACATGGTTTAAAGGATCGCATGTAATGCAAATCCCAAGTTCTTATTCAGGGTGCAGATAAAACTGCTTGGGAAATTTTAGGTGAAAATGTCCACTGTTCTGATTAGGGGGTTTTGCAATCCCAGTAAATAAAGGAATCAATGACCCAGACTCTTAACGGATACCCTCAAGTCTTTTCAAGCCACAGTTTTGTAGGGGGATAGGGGAGAGGCGATCAGTATGCACACAGTTTGAGTTGGTACTCAACCCTTCTCATGTTGGAACAAACTTCTCCCATTGGAACAAAGCCCCTAAACAACATGGCTCTTGAGAGCACTCAGGTTCCAGGAAATCATCCTGATAGGTTTTGGGTTTTTTGTTTTATTTTTTCGGGTTTTTTTTCCCCCCAGGATTTTCCCTTTTATGGGGCACTGAAGCCACAGATTTCATCTGGAATATCACCATGCCAGTTCATCATCTCGGCTGTCTCAACTTAAATATTGCTTCCCCAAGAAATCACCCCTTGAACTCCCCATTTCCCACCATTAAACAAAAGCCCTAGGTAAGCCATCCCCATGATATGTTCTCATGCATCCCGCATTTCTCCTTGTTAGTACTGATGATGATTATAATTAATCATTTGTCCAATTTTTTGTTTGTTATTGATCCTCTCTGCCGGACTCTAAGCTCTAACAGGATAGCGACATCGCCTTCCACTCTGATGTGGCCCCAGTGTCCAGCACGTCAAGGCATGCAGAAAAATGCTTGTTGAATGGACAAGTGATGGATGAATATACAAGCCCCAGTGCCCACTATATCACTTGATAACCCAGGATGAAGCCATCATTTATGGCTGTGTTAAAGCTTTTGTCATTCTAGCTTCACTCTCGCTTAGGAAGACACACTTTTCTTCTCCTCTTGCGTTGAACTACTCAGCTTCCTAAAGCTGAGGTTCCTGAGTTTGGTGTCTCTTGGAATAATCACTGGAGTTTGGTAAACACAGAGATCTTGGGCTTATCTTTCAGAGATTCTGAGTCAGTGAATTTGAGTCTGATGATCAATCAGGTTTGGATACCACTACTCTGGAGGACAGATTTACGAGGAATGAAGACAAAAGGTGGAGAGCTTACTGGCATAGAAAGACCCCAGACCTGCAAACAAGAAAACTGCATAAGTAGTGGAGTGGCTGGGGGCATTGGAGCACACTCCTTGCCTTGCCCTTCTGCTCCCATTGGGCACGGTTGACTTGGCATTGGAGTCTGCAGCCCAGATGTGCTTCTGTTGACAGGTTTGAGTGTTCTTGGCACCCAGTGAGGTCAGAGAGGGTCAAAGACTTGAGAGAAAGGGGGTTGTTGGTAAATAAAGTGAAACTGATGGCTAAATATTGGCTAACTAGAGCTTTGATGGCCTAGTGATTTCCCATTAGTCCTTAAGGAGTGGTTTACATGCCTCATAGACCTTTAAGTGACCCAGAAAGAAAGGTGTTAATCTGCTCTATTTATACTAATGACAAACATAGTTAGTGTCTGATGCTTTGCTTCCCACACAGTTCCGGTAAATAAATGCTAATGTCTGTTTTTGCCATAAAGAAGGTTCCTTCAACTCTTCCTGAAAATGGCATCCTACGTCCTCGTTCATCTACACAGAAGATACAAAGACAGTCATTAGTATAACTACTGGAATGATCATTGCAGGAACTATTAGAAAATACAAGACGACGCTTCCTTTTGAAACCAACATGTTGTTTCACAAGCCGCACCTTATTGGTTTTCTCTGAGGCAAAAAAAGAAAGAAAGAAAGAAAGAAAGAAAGAAAGAAAGAAAGAAAGAAAGAAAGAAAGAAAGAAAGATGTTCTCCTTTGATTCCTCTACAGAAACCAGAATATTCTCTTACCAGATGCATGCCTATGGAGGTGGCCATTGCCGTCTCAATCTCCGTTCCCACGTCCTCGATGAAGGGGTACTCATCCTGCCGATGCACAATCACCTTCGCCCCAGTGGAGGACACCAGGAAGGGATTGTACTCCTCTTCATTGATGTACAAGATCACCTGCAGCCCTGAGAGGAGAAGAGGCTGCTGTGGTCAAAGGCTCGTTCAACACTCCCTGTTGGTAGCCTACCTCTCCCGCTGCTTTGGGAGTCTCAAAACCAAAATGCAGGTATTTCCAACAAAGTGAAAGGTGGATAGGGCTAGACTGGAAGCTTCGTGGAGAAGGGAGATGGGGGTGCCTGACTTGCTCTCTGCTGTGTCCCCCCAAAACAGTGTCACTGCTGCAGTCCTGCTGAGCAATAAAGGAACTGCTACTCAGTCCAAAAACATGCATCTTGACATGATCCTTTGAGATGGGGGGTTTTTCAGAGCACCCAAATGGACGTGCCGTGCTGTGGCTGCTTAAGCCCTTAGAGAAAATCAGTAATAGAGTGTCTGATCCCCATTTTAACTCCTCTCCATACTTCACCTACTACACTGGCAAGCAATTCTGCACCCAGCAGGCAGAGGGATCTTTTAAAATTGGAAATCAGATCAGGTCACTCCCTTGTCTGAAACTCTTCAGCGACATCTCACTGGATACATGGGACATGTCACAGAATAAAATCCGTAAACTTGACTGTGGCTGTCATGTCTATGACGATGCAGCCCTGCCTGTGTTTCCCTCCTCATCCCCCTCCCTGCTCTCTCAAGAAGCTCCAAGCACACTGGACTTCTTTCTGCTTCTAGAGCACATCAAATTCATTTCCTTCACGGGGTTTATTGTACTTGCTATTGCCCTGAATGCTCTTCTGCAGACCTTATACAGATCTCACCTCTAATGAACTCTTCCCATGGATGACTTTCTGGCCCCTTATTTGAAATAAAACTCCCATTCTGACCCCAGCACCCCCTTACCCTTCACTACTTTATTTTCCTCATAGTCCTCATTAGGATTTATAATCAGATAATGTCTATGTGCTTGTTCATTCATTTGTTGTCTGTCTCCCCACTATTATTCAAACTTCCTGGAAGCAGAGAGGGTGTCTGTTCACCTCAGGGTCTCTGACACCTGGAAGAGAACCCAGCATACAACAGGCATTCAATAAAAGTTCGGTGAATGGCAGAGCAAACGAGCTCCTGGCCTATATGGATTGACAGAAGAAAACTTTGAGAGGTCATTCTGACTTCTTCCATTTGTAAATGAAGGGATGGAAGCCCAGGGCAGCCAAGTGATTTGTTCAAGGTCACACAGCACATATGCAGCAGAGCCTGAACTCTGCAACTCTTTGCTCCCAGTTCCCAGACTACTTCTTTCCACTAAAGTATGTGCCCTAGATTATGGTTTCTTACAGACTTGGTAAGAATACAGACTACACAGTAGCAAAGTCTAGGAGTCCATATGGGGTTTTCCTGCCTTTCTTTGTGGGAGGATATTTGTATATCAACTTAAGTTTAATTTGTTTAGGACTTTGCCAGGCCCATCTGTTTCCTGCCTTGCCTACAAAAGTCACCATAGTAAGAGCAGTGATAATAGTACTAGAGGTCGTAACGGTACTATTGGTGGTAGTGGTGGTGGGAGTAGTAATGGTACCAATAGTAGTAATGACAACACACAACTAATATTTATTGTGTGTTTCATGTGTGTTAAGTCCTGAATTGTGTTCCCCTCCTAATCCATATGTTGAAATCCTACTCTATAATGTGACAGTATTGGAGATAGGACCTTTAGGGAGGTAATAAAGGTTAAATGAGGTCATAAGGAGGGCCCCAATCCTATAGGGCTGGTGTCCTTATAAGAGGAGGAGATACCAGACCTCTCTCTCTCTCTCTCTTTCTGTCTCTCTCTCTCTCTCTCTCTCTCACACACACTTTCTCTCTCTTTGCCACAGAGGAAAGACCAGGCAAAGACACAACAGGAAGGCAGCCATCTGCAAGCCAGGGAGAGAGATCTCACCAGAAACGAAGTTCACCAGCATCTTGACCCTGGATCCCAGGACGGAAACTAAATAAATGTCTGTTGTTTAGGCTACTCAGTCTGTGTTATTTTGTTATGCAGCCTGAGCAGACTAATACAGCATGTGCCAGGATTTATTCTAAGCACTTTGCATATATGAAGTCCTTTCAATAATCCTATAGCAGAGACACTATCATGATTCCCACTGCATATATGAAGTGTAATAACTTTCACAGGGTCACATGGTGAGTGGCAGAGCCATGAATTTTGGCTCCAGAATGTGTTATCTTAACCAAGATAAAGGTATGTTTGCCTCCCTAATCTCCTGGTCAGCATATCTGGGTTCAAGACCATCTGAAAGCTGCCTACCCTGCATTACTCATTCCAGCTACAAGCCTGAGCCAGAGTGGTTTGTCAGGAGAAGAAACCCCAGTGACATCACTGTTGTTCTCTCAAAAGTAAAGAGGAGACATTAAAAAGGAAAACAGACACCAAAAAAAGGAAGAGCCAACATGGAAGCTGATTGAAACAGCACAGCAAAAGGGGAAGGGGAGTCCTGGTTTCTGGCCAGGTGGAGGGATCCCACATTTCTGGAATGCTCAGGCACCCCACTGTTCTCCTGTCAGGATGCTCACTGTTCATGCAGATTTCCTTACCGTACTCACTGCCCCCCATGGAGGTGCTGAGGATAGTCTCATTTTCTCTGTTGTTGAATGTGTAGCAATTCCCATACATTGGGTGGTGGAAAAGCGTGAAGTTTCTATGAAGAAGAATATGGGTCAGAAAGAGCTTTGGTGGGAACTCCCCACATGCATCTGAGCTAAAGGCTGGATGGGAAGGGCTTGTGGGGTCAACTCTCTTTTGTGGACAATGGTTAATAGACATGACTTAATTTCTCCACCTTCTGTCTGATAAACCACAAACAGAGCCCCTCACCCAGGCTGACACGCATTGATGTAGGACTATTCTCTGCTTTGCTCCCCATCTTAATTCTCCCAGCTCTGTCTCCATCCTGATGTGGCTCTCCCTGTGCCCTATGTCTGCCCCAAATTCCTCTACTCATGAATTTCTCAGCCAACAGTTGACATTTTTCATTCCAACACCAGGAAATGATCCCCAGAGAAGGAACCCCCCATGGAGGGACCCCAAGGACACATCAGATGTGTACTTACACTGACTTTAGAACCCAACCTCAGGCAAATATGATTCCAATCACTCAGTTTCATAAAGACCAATATATCTACTAACATATAGAAAGGCTTAGTGTTTAAAAAAATGAAGGCTTTTGTATCCAGTAAGGCTTTTGGATAGGCAGAAACACTCTAGAATGTCCCATCACTGCTCAGTCACCACCAGGGATCTGAGTGTTATCTTAAAGACAGAAACGTTTGAGAGCTCACCCATCTGTATATAAGATCTTTCTTCCTCTTTCTTTCCCACCTTCCCTTCTCTCATTTCTTCCTCTGTGCTTGATCAGTAGTTCTCAATCATTGGTGTGCATGCTGGTAGCATACAAGGCTATACATATACCATCAACCACTCTGTTTTTATGAGTAACTTAATGAGTTCAAAGATATTTTGACTCTATGCCATCTCTATCTTCCTCAGTGACTCTAGAGCCTAGATCCCATGTAAGTTGTTTTCCAAAGGGCAGGGTCAATGAGAAGAGCATCTTTCACTCCCAAGCCCCGTAGTCGAGCTGCAGGTGCAGGGTAGGGGCTAGGGGCTCAGAGTCACTGGTCCTCAGAGCTAAGAGGGCAGCTTCCTTTCCTGACCTGGCATTGCAGGACACGCCATCAAAGAAACAGGTGACCAGCAGCTCCTCAGCAGAGTAGCTCATGTTGATTTTCTTCTCCAGAGGGACCTGTGCCATGATGTTCATGTAGTGCAGCTTATACCACTCCTGGATGGCATTGACCCCCGAGCTGAAGGTGTAGACGGCACATTCGGATGTGTCATTTGAACACTGTGAATAAGAGGAGACAGTAGGCTGAAGCCACTGGCACTAACACTGGCCTTGAGAAGCACAGTAAGGATGAGGACATGGGACTCCAGACCACACACTCAGAAGAACAGGAGGGACACATGAAGCAAGGATAGGCTTCCTCTTACTTCCAAGGGCTGAGAGAGATCAGCCTCAGGGGCTGGGAGGACACAGAGTCCCACTGTCATGGCTCCCTGTGACTGCTTACCAGGTGAGAAGAAAAACCAGCTTCTATAGGGTCTCCAGATATCCAGGCTTTGGTTTATTATTGTTACTGACTCCCTACCCACCTCTAGCCATTTTCTACTGGATCAGCAGTCTAGAAATCTGGATGCTCATCCAGACTTCAGTATATTTCAGCGGAATCTTGAGCAACACATGACATCTCCATTATTTGACCCACCAAATGTTGACCAAAATGCCATCCTTAGTTGGGAGAACCAGCATTTAAAATATGTAATAATGTGGGGCGCCTGGGTGGCTTAGTCGGTTAAGCGTCCGACTTTCGCTTAGGTCATGATCTCGCGGTTCGTGGGTTCGAGCCCTGCGTCGGGCTCTGTGCTGACTGCCAGCTCGGAGCCTGGAGCCTGTTTCAGTCTGTGACTCCCTCTCTCTCTGACCCTCCCCTGCTCACGCTGTATCTCTCTCTCTCTCCTAGAAATAAATAAAAAAATATATATGTAATAATGTGAGCCTTAGAGGGAGATTATACTATGCTCCAGGTGGTTTTTTTTTAGTTTTTAAATTTTTTAATGTTTTTATTTATTTCCGGGGGGGGGAGAGAAAGAGAGAGAGAGAGAGTGAGCAGGGGAGAGTCAGAGAGAGAGGGAGATAGAGAATCTGAAACAGGCTCCAGGCTCTGAGCTGCCAGCACAGAGCCCAACACAGGGCTCAAACCTACGAACCGTGAGATCATGACCTGAGCCAAAGTTGGACACTTAACCGACTGACCCACCCAGGTGCCCCCCCTTTTTTCTTAAAAATTTTAAGTGTTTTTATTTCTTTCTGAGAGAGAGACAGAGACAGAGACAGAGAGACAGAGAGAGAAACAGAGAGACAGAGAGAGCGTGAGCAGGGGAGGGTCAGAGAGAGAGAGAGATAGAGAATCTGAAACAGGCTCCAGGCTCTGAGCTGTCAGCACAGAGTCCATGATCCAGATGTTTTTATCACACAGGGTTTGGAATCTCTCTCAAAAGGACAGACATTGAAGGATTGATTTTGCTATCAAGGATAGCCAAGAGAGTATCTCATGAAAGACCCAGGAAGACTTTGAAGAGCCTCCATGATTAAGGGACAGGGCCAGGGCCATTTCTTCAGGATTTGTAACTGGCGCTCCAAGGTCTCACAATTGGCAAGTCAGGTATAATGTATAGAAGAGATGTCTCATCCTACAGCGATGTCTGGGGCATGGAGAGGTAAGATGATTGATTGCCTTAACCCAGGACACTCTTGGAATTCAATTTTGGTGACTGGCTGCTTCTTTAGAGCCCCTTAAATGGGACGAAGAAGGAGAGATGAAAAGTCAGGCCACAGCATCTCACAAAGGCAAGTACTGCAGAGAACATTGGGTATCTCAGCTGTTTATTATCTATTTTCTTCCTTCTGGTGTCTGTACCCTAATTTTGGCTTGGTAGAACGTCTTTTCCCCTGTTGGATACAGTCTGATGAGACTGTCCATCATGATGCCTCACCCTCTGTTAGGTGACCCAATCCAAACGTGGCGCATCAGATAGTCCCAAGATGGGATCTGAATTTGGCTTTCTGGATGGATTAACAAAAAGCCTGAAAATAGTAAAAGCCTATTGAATCTAGCAGCCATATCTGAAATGACTTTTCACCATTTCTTGCCACCTAGATCCCTGACCTTCCCTAATTTCTGTCCTTTGACAGGTCTCCATGAGCTTCTGGTTCCTTTCTAAGGCAGGGCTTTTTGTTTTTTGTTTTTTGTGTTTTTTTTTCTGCTTAATATACTGCCTGAATCAGTTTTAGTTGCTTGCAGAATCTTCACCCTTAACTGGGTGTATTTCTTTGAGTGGGACCCTAGGGACAGTGGCTAAGGAGAAACCATCCTGGACCCACCATCTCTAGCCCATCTGTGACCCCAGCTGTGAGGACACGCATCTCACCAGTTGGAATCCCACCACCTCCTTGGACTCGTGGACATGCATGACATCTGATGCCTTGTGAATGATGCTCCCACTGACTTTCCTCTTCCGCCCTGTGAGGAAGTCCCTGGCCTTGTTGGTCTCATCCTGACTGAAAGCCAGCAGTGGGACCAGTTTGAGGAATTTGGGCCGTGTGCCCTCCCAAGCCGAGGTCCAAGACTCTGCCTCTCGGCGTTTTCGAGACTTATTCTCTGGAAAGCCATACAGGTTCTTCAAGGCCATTCTGGTCTCCTGTTCCAAGTCGGCTAGAAGGTCCCGCACTGCACTGTACCTGCCAAATGGGGAAGGAGGAGTCAGGGAGAGGGGAAGCTCCCCTGACAGAGAGCTCATACTTCTTCCCTCTGCTTTCCATTAGTGTGTGTCAGCCTCGGGCCCACTTCTCCCCCACCTCCTTTCATGATTTGCCCCATCCAAAGTGATTATCAGTTTGAATAAATGGTGACAGGCTCCCATGTGACCCTTGTATGACTTCTCATGGCTTCATTTCTGACACCACCATCTGCCTGCTCTTGGGGTGTGTTGGTAAGTTTGCCCCAACCAGCATTTCTGGAGTGGTGACTGTCAGGTACCTCCCATAAACCAGCCACGGTGAGGAAAATTACAGTGAAGACAATAACTGCTAACTGGAAGTGGGTCCAGGGGACCAGCTCCATCTCTACCCAGCACACTTGCCCCTGCACACTGCTTCCTCCGCAGTCAGTCCTGGGACAGAAACGTTATGACTGCCTCCTCGATAACCCCCAGGAACACAGAAGATTGATACATGAATCGACCACATGAAGCACAGCCTCATCTTCAAATCTCCATAATACCAAGTAGTCGTGGCTTCTCTCCCAACTGCCTTCCTCTCTCCTCTCTCTGCCCCTTGCTCCCCGCATAGACGACACAGCATCATGATTGAGTGTATGAACTCCAGAGTCAAACTACCTCGGGTCCCGTTCCCATCTTTTGTGTCTCAGTTTTCTCATCTGTAAAATGAGATCACCAGAAAGATTCGGTGAGTATATCGTGTGTGTGTAAACAGTCACTATTAATTTTATTAGTGTGATTATATTTGCTAATATTTCACTCCTCCACTATAAGTCAACTCTACTAGGACCAGTTCTGTGTTGGGCTGTTCAGTTCTATGCCCCAGACTCTAGCACAGTGCATGCCAGCTTGTAGACGCTGAGTAAATGATTATGGCACAAGTGATAGATGGAAGAAAGGAGGGGGGGGACAAAAAAGACTCTGAGGTGGAGAATGAGGCTTAGGCCTGATTTTGATTTTGACCAGTTTCCTTTGACACTCTTCCTCCCCTGCTCCTCCCTTCTCCCCACGCCCACACCTGCTCAGACGAATTCTGCCAGATTCTGACCTGCCTCACAGATCAGTTTTCAATAATCCTGAGCACAACTCCAGTGACCCATTTAGAACAGGCCCTGTAGCAGACAATAGGGCAGTACCGAGGGCTGATCCTGCCCAGAACCCAGTGATCTCAATTAGTGGGGCTGGGTTCACTCAGCTGAGGGTTTGGGGCAGCTGAGATGCTTCCGGAAGTCACCTGGGTGTCACGTCTGAGTCAGCCTCCAGCTCATGTTTCGGGGACAGCAAGGGTGTGAGTTTAGAGGGCTGGGGAGGGGGGGAATGGCTAAGCTAGGCTGTCTGTGCATATGTGTGCATGTGTGCGTGTGTGCATTCACACGTGCCTGGGGTGGGAGGTGGTGTGAACACATTCCAGGCCCCACCTCCCCGGTGAAACTGACCCTTGCCAACTCCCGCCCCTGCATGGCCTGAGCTCCTCCAGCCTCAGAAGCAGCTGATAGATTGACAACTTGGGACAGATTTAGAACCTGGGGGAGGGAGTTTACCAATGTTGGCAGCAAATTCAGATTTCTAAAAATCCTCCCTATGGGCTGGCGTGTGTCAGTCTTTGAGTGGGGCCCCGGACTCTGGAGGGGGAGGGGGGCCACTCCATATCCCTGCTCCTGGCTCTTACTTGTAAGGGTTGATGTTGCAGATGGTGACAGCAGGAAAATCCAGCTTCTGGAAGTGGACCTTGATGGAGACAGAGACGGTGTAGAAGGAGGAGATGAGGAGGGCACATTGCCAGAAAATAAGGGCCACGGCTGTCAGCGTGAAGAGAACCCAGAGCAGGCGCCGCAGGCGGCCGCGGGACACCACGATGCGGCGGCAGCCGTGGGTGTTGGTGTTGAGGCAGTACCACCGCATCAGCTCTTTGATGGTAGGTGCCTGGGGCCCCGTCACGGGCAGATTCTTCTTGATTTTGGCTTTGATCTTCTCTCCGGGAGCCATGGCGAGGATGGAACTTGGAGGGCCAGGCAAGCTGGAGGAGCAGAGAAGAAAAGTGGGTGACCTCACGCTCCCTGGCCTCCAGGGACAGGCCAGACTCTGGGGAAACACCAGCCCATATGCCCTCAGAGGCCGCCTTTCTCTTTCCCTTTGCAGGCTGGACAGTCTGCATTCTAAGGTCCCGGCCCCTTTCTCCAGGATATTTGGTTTCTTGGCCACTGCAGCTGCCCAAGGGCTGCTTTCTCCTCATGCAGCCCCCAGGCTGCCCAGCCGTGTGGGGACTGGGTGGGGTTTAACCCACAAATCACTGGTTTGAAGGACCTTTCCCCTGGGTGCCTGGAGCAGGAGCCCTCCACACCTCAGCCTCTGCACATCTCTTATCTTGCTCTGCCTTATTTAGAATACGGCCACCTGCGCCTTATCGTTTTCTCCCACCTGGCCTTCTGGAGGGCAGTATTCCTATCTCACTGACCCCCTCGTGCCTAGCTTAGTGTCTGGCACTGAGCAAACACACCGCAAGTCTTTTCTGACAGATGCAATCTGCCAAGAGAATTTCTCGGCAGTCAACTTAGATCCAGTTCTGTCCACTCTTAACCATGTTTTCCAGGCTTTTCCCCTCCGCTTTCCGTGCAAGTGGGGTTTCTGTTTCACTTCTATTTAACTTCTTCTCTCACAGTCAAGCATTTGTTGTTTCTAGAGAACCTTACAAACAGTAGCCCACAACTATTGGCCACTTAATATTTTCCAGGTACAGTGCCCTATTTCCTTGGTTCTAAGGTATCACTAATTGGGGGAATACACTTTGATGAGATAAAAGTTTTGTTTGGGGGAGTGCTGGAAAGCAAATTATCACATTCATCAGCGTACATGATGCATTCTTTTTAGAAAGGAACTAATATATGTGTATTGTATATTCTATATATTGCATATATGAAGAGTCACCTCAGGGTTATAAAAATTTTCATCAGTCTCATATATATACATATATAGTCTCTCTATATACATATAATCCACATATATTTCATTTTGTGTTTCAATAACCACTACTATTACCTTCATGTTATAGAGGAGGAGAATAACCTCAGAGAGGTGGGGTCATTTGTGTAAGACCCCACAGCTAGTAAGTGGAAGGACTGGATTGGTACCTTGCAGCCTTCACCACCATGGTATAGGCTTTTGAGGGGCCTGGTATTGCGCTGGGTGCTTTCCCCTCCCCAAAGGAGAAGGAAAGAGACGGATCCTGTGCTATTTCCCCGGGAAACTCTATGCCTTCTATGCCTGCCATCGGTGACAGAGGCAAAGTAGGGTATACCTTAACTTGGATATGCAAGGTGGTCCCCAACCCCCCAGAGGGCCTGTGTCTGGGACAAGGGCTTTAGTTCATCCCATTAAGTTCTTCAGGCAGGATTCTGGACTTCAGGAGTTATGTCCACCCTGACCCCATGGGATACTGTCTAAAACTGGAAGTTGAGGGGAGCCCGGGTGGCTCAGTCGGTTAAGCGTCCACTTCAGCTCAGGTCATGATCTCGCGGTTCGTGGGTTCGAGCCCCGCATCGGGCTCTGTGCTGACAGCCAGCTCAGAGCCTGGAGCCTGCTTCAGATTCAGTGTCCCCCTTTCTCTTGGACCCTCCCCTGCTCACGCTGTCTCTCTCTCTCAGAAATAAGTAAAACATTTTAAAAAATTAAAATTGGAAGTTGAAGCAAAGCTGGGAGGCTTTCAAGTTTATGATGCTAGTGGATTTCAGGTTTATGATGTAAAAAAATAAGAGTGCTGGGGGGTGCAAGTGAGATATCCAGAGGCAGCCACCTCCCTCCAATCTTCACCCCCTACAGACACATATGACCTTACCAGGATGGAGAAAACCTTCTCGACCTTCAAGATTATCCTGTTAGTCTCTTGGCAAGAGGGAAGTAATGTATTTTGTTTTATCATTTAAAGTATTTCCCATCCTCACCTCTTCTCTTACTACAGTTCAAAAGCAAAAAACTTAGCAAAAGTTTGTTTAAAAATCTGGGTCCAGGTTTAATTTCCTGTCAAAGAAAACGGCCACACAAGGAAGGTTTTCTCCTCTGTGAATGTGCAGAATCGCAGATTCTGGACATCCCTATTTTGAATTCTCCTTCTTCTCGCTGACAACAACCCCTGGGGTCCCTCTGCCGCATCAGCTCTTTCTCCAGGACTGACCCGGACTCCAATGGATCAGCCCCCAATGTCAGTGAAGCCACAGGTGAGAGAAGGGAACCCATCTGGCTCATCACAACACAGATAAATGTGCACAGAAAGAGTGTTTCAACTTCAGAACGGAGCAAGGTTGATCAAACAGGATGCCTTTGTGGAAGAAGCCATAGCTGACATGGAGCACTCACTCTTTAAAGTCCTTTACAGGTATTAACTCATTTTATTTCCACAACAGATTTCTGAGGTAGGGACCGTCATTTTCCCCATGACACAAATGAAATGGAGACACTGAGAGGTTAAGTAGTTTGTCCAAGGTCACACTGGAAAGTGGCCCAGCTGGGATTTGAACTCAGAAGTTCATGCTGTACTGCTCTGCCAACAGTAATAAATAATGACAATGGTAGCATTAGCAGCAATAATCACAGCTATCATTTATTGATCCCTTAGTACTCCCCGTCATCCTGCTCAGCTCTTTTTACATATTACCTTATTTAATACTCCCTATAATTAAATGAGGTATTAGTACAGTCCTCATTTCACAGAGAGGGAAACTGAGGTGCAGAGTGATTAGATAACTTGCCCAAGACCACACAGATAGCAAGTATTCAAAGGAGTTGTTCAAATTCCAGGGCTGCTTATGGCAGCGATTCTCTACTGCACCCCACCACCTCTGTGGCATCCCCCATGCCAGAGAAAGGGACCCTAAGCCTCAGGCTCTGGGAGTGGGGCTCGAACTCCTCCCGGGCGACCTGACAGCCCCTGCCAACCCTGGCACAGAGCGATCGCACGCTGTGCTGTGGCAGAAGTCATGTCTGCTGAAGCCGCCAGAGAGAATCCAACCACCCCCGATTCAAGTGTTTGCTTCTTTCTGCAACCACAGTCACCCCAGAGAAAACATTCCAGCGGGTGAAAGGAACAATCGCGGTCAAGTCTCACCAAGGCCTGAACAGATCCTGGGCGGGGAGACGAGGCGAGGCACGGCCCTGGACCCCCCAGAGTCCCGGACACTGAATAGCCCAGAAACGCCTGTCGCCCCAGCTCTGCGTCCCGGGCCACGGCGTGGGCAGATGCCAGAGATCTGGCTGGACCCGGATTGACCTGGGAAGGTGTCCCAGCATCCCAGCCACCGGGAGGCAGCCCCGGGCTGATGCCAGCACCGACCGCGAGGACGGTGTCCGAGAAGCCACCCGGCCTCGCGGCCGCTCCGGTACCCGAAACTCCCAAGCTAGTGCGACCCGACCTGCTGGGCTCACCTCGCTCAGTTCCGAAGAGTCTGGGGCTCGGGTGTGCGCGATCCGGTGCGCTCTGTCCTGCTCCCCGTACAGCGAGAGCATCCCGCAGCCGCCGCCGCCTCTGGCTCTTGTGGGCCGTACCTGGGCCCCGCCCCTGGAACCCCGCCCCCCTCGGGGCCGCCCCCACCTGCCCAGGTGTGTTCCCTGGCAGCCCGGGACAAGCGGGCCACGACTCCGCAGCGCCCCCTGCCTCCCCGAGGCAGCTCTGCACCGCCCGGGTGCGTCCTGCAAGGTGCCTTGCTGTGTGACAAGGTGCAGTGCCTGCCGCCTCCCCGAGGCCACCCAGCACCCTGCATTCCCCCTGAATCTGTGCGCCACCTTCCACCAGCACCTCACAGCGCCTCCTGTCGCCCTGTTACTGCCCGACACCTTCCTCTCTGGTCCAATTGGACACCCTTCCGCCCCTGTACCAGGAGAAATCCCAGACAACATTGTACCCAGGGCTCCCTTCTGACCTGGATCAGGAAGCTGCTTCAGTGCCCACCTATGTCTGCCTGTGGGCGGCGGGAGCTTTGCAGTCAGGCTTCTCTTATCCTTTGGTCTCTTCAGCTGCCTTTTTATAGTGACTCACGCAAATAATGGTAAGAAATGAGCTTAGAAAAATTGCAACGGGAAGGGACCATAGAGACACCTCGATTACAGCTCCTTAGAGTAGGCAAGAAACAGGCCCAGAGAAAGGAAGTGGTCTTTTCTCCTGCAGAACTTCTCAGACTTTAAAGTGCATACCATCGCTGTGGACCTCTAATTCAGCAGGCGTGGGGTGGGATTTGAGAACCTGCGTTTCTAACTGTCCAGGTGATTCTTCTGTTGCTGGTCTAAGAACCACACGTTGAGTACAAGGGCCACTTGCCCAAGTGAGTGGAAACAGGTTCAGTATTTTTAGAGAGCTATTTAAAGAAAAACCTCTAACCTCCTAAGAAAAACCTCAACCGTTATTCTAACAATACAGGCTCATTGTAAAGAATTCACATGTTGAAGAGAAAAGGAAGTCTCTCCTTAATCCGTGATCCCTGCTAAATACGCATGATTATATATGCACAAATATATTGAAATATATTTAAAATATATAAATTATATATGCCAAATAATAACTAAATATAGGTTATATATAATAAGATTATATATGAAATGGGATTATGAAATACACACTGTTCATTAATTTCTTTTTTTGTTCGTTAATTTCTTAGCTTTGTTTTATTTTTTTACAGACTTTTAAATTTATTTATTTATTTTAACTTTTTTTATTTATTTCTGAGAGAGAGAGAGACAGTATGAGCAGGGGAGGGTCAGAGAGAGAGGAAGACACTGAATCTGAAGCAGGCTCCAGGCTCTGAGCTAGGTGTCAGCACAACGCCCATCACGGGGTTCGAACCCACAAACCATGAGATCATGACCTGAGCCAAAGTCGGATGCCTAACCCACTGAGCCACCCAGGTGGCCCTTAAGTTTATTTTTTATGTTTTTATTTTTAAATACTCTCTACATTCAACACGGGGCTCAAACTCACAACCCCAAGATCAATATTCACATGCTCTACCTAGTGAGACAGCCAGGCATCCCTCTTAACTTTGTTTAATGACAATATATTATACAGTTATAGTCTCAGTGCAAAATAAAGCCAGTAAAGGGAAATATTTCACACTGTGTTATATTATGGGTAACTTTCCTTGCCACTGTATATATTTACCTAATTATGCTATTCACATAACTTATTTAATCAATGTATTGATATATTTTAAAATTGCCTCTAATTTTTCCCTAATTTAATTATTCCATAAGATATGTTCATGCACATCTTTGATTATTTCCTTGGGACAAATTCTTACTAGCGGGATATTTTTTCTGTCAGTGTAATTACCCAGTTTAGTTTAGAAGAGATAAGAGAAGAGGTACAACAAAAAGAAGAGGTAAGAGAAAAGAGTAGGCTACAAAACAATGTGTAGAATAATAGAAGATATATTAAAATGTTAAAAAAGAAGTTATCTCTCAGGGTAAGTTTACAAGTGGTTTTTACTTATATGTGCTTTCTTATTTCATGCTCCTTTTCTATATACATAGATAGAGATAGAGACATTATGGATATATATTAAATATATATAATCACCTGTGAAATAAAAATAAGAATGTTTTTAATTTTTAAAGTTTATTTATTTTAAGAGAGAGAGAGAGCACGAGTGGCTTAGGGGCAGAGAGAGAGGGAGAAAGAATTCTCAGCAGGCTCTGCACTATCAGCACAGAGCCTGACATGAGGCTAGAACTCATGAACCATGAGACCATGACCTGAACCAAAATCAACAGTAGGATGCTTAATGAACTGGGACACCCAGGTGCCTCATAATAAGAATGTTTTTCTCTTCATCTTCTGGTACCCCTATGATTCTGATGTTGTTCCTTTTGAATGAGTCACTGATTTCTCTAATTCTTAAGTCATGCTCTTTTGCCTTAGTCTCCCTCTTTTTTTCTGCTTCATTGTTCTCCATAAGTTTGTCCTCTATATTGCTGATTCACTGCTCTGCCTCATCTATCCTTGCCACTGTGGCATTATTCAAGATTGCAGCTCAATTATAGCATTTTTTATTTCATCCTGACTAGCTTTTATTTCTTTTAGCTCCTTAGAAAAGGATTCTAATCTATTTTTGACCCCAGCTAGTATTCTTATTATTGTGATTCTAAATTCTGGTTCAGACATCTTGTTTGTGTTGGTTAAGTCACCGACTGTCATTCCTTCTTGCTCTTTCTTTTGGGGTGAATTCTTTTGTTTCATCATTTTGAAGAAATAAAAGGAATTGATGAGGTAAAAAAATTTTAATTAAGAAATTAAAAACCACACACACACACACACAAATCAAATAAATGATGCTAGATCCTAGGTGTGTTTTGGTCTGGGTGTTGAAAGGGGCTTGATAGATTAGAGAAAAAAGGAGGAAAAGAAAAAAAGGAAAATGTTTGAAAAAATGAATACAATGAAATAGAATAAAATGAAAAGATGCAAGTAAAGTAGAATTTGAAAAATTTACAAAAAGTAAAAAATATAGTAGAAAATTTTTTAAGAAAAATATTTTAATAAAAATTGAAAATAAAAATATTTTTTTCTTTCTGTATTCAATAAAAAGAAAAAAAATGAAAGAGAAAAAAAGAAAATTGAAAAAAGGACCAGCAAACAGACTGAAATATGATTTATTTTTTAATAGTTTATTGTCAAGTTGGTTTCCATGTAACACCCAGTGCTCATCCCCACAAATGCCCTCCTCCATGCCCATCTCCCCCCTTCCCCCCACACCCATCAGTCCTCAGTTTGTTCTCAGCATTCAGTCTCTCATGGTTTGCCTCCCTCCATCTCACCCACTATTTCCCCCCTTCTTCTCCCCCACGGTCCTCCATTAAGTTCCTCCTAATCCTCTTATATGTGCAAACATATGGTATCTGTCCTTCTCTGCCTGACTTATTTCGCTCAGCATAACACCCTCAAGGTCCATCCATGTTGCTACACATGGCCAGATTTCATTCTTTCTCATCACCATGTAGTATTCCATGGTATAGAGAAACCGCATCTTCTTGATCCATTCATCAGTTGATGGACTTTTAGGCTCTTTCCATGATTTTTTTTCTCTTTTTATTTTTTTATTTTCTTACAAATAGTTTATTGTCAAGTTGGTTTCCATATAACACCCAGTGTTCATCACCACAAGTGCCCTCCTCCATGCCCATCTCCCCCTTCCCCCCCACATCCATCAGTCCTCAGTTTGTTTCTCAGCATTCAAGAGTCTCATGGTTTGCCTCTCTCCCTTTCACTCACCATTTCCCCCCTTCTTCTCCCCCACAGTCCTCCGTTAAATTCCTCCTAATCCTCTTATATGTGCAAACATATGGTATCTGTCCTTCTCTGCCTGATTTATTTTGCTCAGCATAACACCCTAAAGTTCCATCCATGTTGCTACACGTGGCCAGATTTCATTGTTTCTCATTGCCATGTAGTATTCCATGGTATAGATAAACCACATCTTCTTGATCCATTCATCTGTTGATGGACACTTAGGCTCTTTCCATGTTTTAGCTATTGTTGAGAATCCTGCTATGAACATTGGGGTACATGTGCTCCTATGCATCAGCATTTCTGTATCCCTTGGGTAAATTCCTAGCAGTGCTAGTGCTGGGTCATAGGGGAGTTCTAGTGTTATTTTCTGAGGAACCTCCACACTGTTTTCCAGAGGGGCTGCACCTGTTTACATTCCCACCAACAGTGTAGGAGGGGGCCCGTTTCTCCACATCCCTGCGAGCATCTAGAGTTCTCTGATTTGCTCATTTTAGCCACTCTGACTGGCATGAGGTTGTATCTCAGTGTGGTTTTGACTTATATTTCCTTCATGAGGAGGGACGCTGAGCATCGTTTCATGTGTCTGTTGGCCATCTGGATGTCCTCTTTGGAGATGTGTCTGTTCATATCTTCACTGGGTTGTTTGTTTTTCAGGTGTGGAGTTTGGTGAGTTCCTTATAGATTTTGGATATTAGCCTTTTATCTGATACGTCATTTGCAACTATCTTTTCCCATTCCGTTTGTTGCCTATTAGTTTTAGGATTGTTTCCTTTGCCGCGCAGAAGCTTTTAATCTTGATGAGGTCCCAATAGTTCATTTTTGCTCTTGATTCCCTTGCCTTTGGGGATGTGTCAAGCAAGAAATTGCTGCGGTGGAGGTCAAGGAGGTTGTTTCCTGCTTTCTCCTTTAGGATTTTGATGGTTTCCGGTCTCACATTCAGGTCCTTTATCCATTTTGAGTTTATTTTGGTGTATGGTGTGAGAAAATGATCTAGTTTCATTCTTCTGCATGTTGCTGTCCAGTTCTCCCAACACCATCTATTAAAGAGGCTTTCTTTTTTCCGTTGGATACTCTTTCCTACTTTGTCAATGATTAGTTGGCTGTACACTTTTGGGTCCAATTCTGAGTCCTCCATTCTATTCCATTAGTCTATGTGTCTATTTTTGTGCCAATACTATACTGTCTTGATGATGACAGCTTTGTAGTAGAGGCTAAAGTCTGGGAGGGTGATGCCTCCCGTTTTGGTTTTCTTCTTCAAATTACTTTGGCTATTCGGGGTCTTTTGTGGTTCCATACAAATTTAAGGATAGTTTGTTCTAGTTTTGAGAAGAATGCTGGTGCAATTTTGATTGGGAGTGTATTGAATTGTAGATTGCTTTGGGTAATAATGATATTTTAACTGTATTTATTCTTCTGACCCATGAGCATGGAATGTTTTTCCGTTTCTTTGTGTCTTCTTGAATTTCCTCTTGAGGAAGTTTTCAAGTTTAAGTTTTCTATAGTTTTCATCAGACAGATCTCTTATATCTTCAGTTAGGTTTATTCCTAGGTATTTTATGGTTTTTTGAGCAATTGTGAATGGGATCAGTTTCTTGATTTCTCTTTCTGTTCCTTCATTGTTGGTGTATAAAAATGCAACCATTTTCTGTATGGTGATTTTGTATCCTGCAACTTTGCTGAATTCATGGATCAGTTTTAGTAGGCCTCTGGTGGAGTCTGTCGGGTTTTCTATGTAGAGTATCATGTCGTCTGCGAAAGCGAAAGTTTGACTTCTTCTTTGCCAATTCTGATGCTTTTTTTTCCTTTTGTGGTCTGATGGCTGATGTTAGGTCTTACAGCACTATGTTCAACAACAGTGGTGAGACTGATGGGTGTGGTAAGGGAGGAGGGAGATTGGCATGAAGGAGGGCACTTGTGGGGATGAGCACTGGGTGTTATATGGAAACCAACTTGACAATAAACTATTTGTAAAAAAATAAAATAAAAGGACACTAAAAAAATAAAAAATAAAAAAATTAACAGTTGCCCAAATATAAAAAAAGAAACAAAAACAAAAAACAGTGGTGACAGTGGACATCCCTGTCATGTTCCTGATCTCAGGGGGAAAGCTCTCAGTTTTTCCCCATTGAGGATGATGTTAGCCGAGGGCTTCTCATAGATGGCTTTTATGATGTTTCAATAAGTTCCTTCTATCTTGACTTTCTCGAGGGTCTTTATTAAGAAGGGATGCCGTATTTTGTCAAATGCTTTTTCTGCATCTATCAACAGGATCAAATGGTTTTTATCGTTTCTTTTGTTGATGTGATGTATCATATTGATTGATTTGTGAATATCAAACCAGTCCTGTAATCCAGGAATGAATCCCACTTGATCTTGGTGGATAATTCTTTTTATGTGCTGTTGGATTCAATTTGCAAGTATCTTGTTGAGGATTTTTGCATCTGTATTCATGAAGGATATTGGCCTGTAGTTCTTTTTTTTTTTGCTAGGCCTCTGTCTGGCTTGGGAATCAAAGTGATGCTGGCTTCGTAAAATGAGTCTGGAAGTTTTCCTTCAATTTCTATTTTTTGGAATAGCTTGAGAAGAATGGGTATTAATTCTGTTTTAAATTTCTGGTAGAATTCCCCAGAGAAGCCATCTGGCCGAGGGCTCTCATTTGTTGGGTTATTTTTGATAACTGATTCGATTTCTTCACTAGTTATGGGTCTTTTCAGATTTTCTATCTCTTCCCGTATGAATTTTGGTAGTGAGTGTGTGTTTATGAGTTTGTCCATTTCTTCTAAGTAGTCCAGTGTGTTGGCATATAATTTTTCATAGTATTACCTGGTACTTGCTTGTATTTCTGAGGGATTGGTTATAATCAGTCCATTTTCATTCATGATTTTGTCTATTTGAGTGCTCTCTCATTTCTTTTTGAGAAGCCTGGCTAGAGGTTTATCAATTTTGTTTATTTTTTCAAAAAACCAACTCTTGGTTTCATTGATCTGTTCAATTGTTTCTTTGGTTTCTATATTGTTTATTTCTGCCCTGACTTTTATTATTCCTCTTCTCCTACTGGGTTTAGGGTGCTCCTGTTGCTCTCCCTCTAGTTCCTTTAGGTGCGCTGTTAGATTTTGCACTTTCCCTTTTTCTAATTTCCTGAAATAGGCCTGGCGTGCAATGTACTTTCCTCTTAGGACTGCCTTTGCCACATCCCATAGAGTTTGGATTGTTGTGTTTTCATTTTCATTTGTTTCCATATATTTTTAAATTTTTTCTCTAATTTCCTGATTGGCCCATTCGTTCTTTAGTAGGGTGTTCTTTAACCTCCATCTTTTTGGAGGTTTACCAGACTTTTTCCTGTGATTGATTTCAAGTTTCATAGCATTGTGATCTGAAAGTGTGCATGGTATGATCTCAATTCTTTTATATTTATTGAGGGCTGCGTTATGTCCCAGTATGGGATCTATCCTGGAGAATGTGCCATGCGCACTTGAGAAGAAAGTGAATTCCATGACCTGAGGATGTAAAGTTCTAAATATATCTGTCAGATCTATCTGGTCCAATGTGTCATTCAAGTCCATTTTGTCTTTAGTGATTTTCTGTCTAGTTGATCTATTTATTGCTGTAAGTGGAGTATTAAAGTCCCCTGCTATTAGCACGTTCTTATGCATAAGAGTGTTTCTGTTTGTGATTAATTGTTTTATATATTTAGGTGCGCCCATATTTGGTGCATAGACATTTATAATTGTTAGCTTTTCCTAATGGATAGACCCTATAATTATTATATAATGCCCTTCTTCATCCCTTGTTACTGTCTTTACTTTAAAGTCCAGTTTGCCTGATATAAGTATAGCTGCTCCAGCTTTCTGTTGACTTCCAGTAGCATGATAGATATTTCTCCATCCCCTTACTTTCAATCTGAAGGTATCCTCCTGTCTAAAATGAGTTTCTTGTAGACAGCAAATAAATGGATTTTTTTTAATCCATTCTGCTATCCTATGTCTTTTGATTGGGGCATTTAGTCCACTTACGTGAAGTGTTATTATTGAAAAGTATGGGTTTAGAGTCATCGTGTCCTTTGTGGGATTTATGCTTGTGGTGGTGTCTCTGGTATCATGCGTTCCTTGCAACATTTCCCTCAGAGAGTCCCCCTGAGGATTTCTTGTAGGGCTGGCTTTGTGGTGACAAATTCTTTAATTTTTGTTTATTTGGGAAGACTTTTCTCTCTCCTTCTATTCTGAATGACAGGCTTACTGGATAGAGGATTCTTGGCTGCATATTTTGTCTGTTCATCACATTGAAGATCTGCCATTCCTTTCTGGCTTGCCAAGTTTCAGTAGATAGTTCTGTCACCACTCTGATAGGTTTCCCTTTGTATGTTAGGGACCTTTTCTCCCTACCTGCTTTCAAAATTCTCTCTTTGTCCTTATATTTTGCCATTTTCACTATGATATGTTGTGCACAAGATTGATTCAAGTTACATCTGAGGGGAGTTCTCTGTGCCTCTTGGATTTCAATGTCTGTTTCCTTCCCCAGATGGGAAGTTCTCTGCTATAATTTGTTCAAGGATTCCTTAGGCACCTGAAATATTATTTAAATTACATCATTTTCCCCTAGAAGTCAGAGTATGAAGCACTTTATAGTCTGTAAACTAAGCAGGTGGAGAGCCTTGTGTTCCTGAAGAACAAGGTTGACCCAGTTGGGCGGGGCTTAGTGTAACAGCTCCATTCTCCACTAGATGGCGCTGCTGAGCTTACTGGGGTGGGTTGTTTTAGTGCCTGTAGGTGTGTATGGGCATCTGTGTGAGGAGTGAAATGATGTCACCCAGCCACCTATTCTCTAGTATCAAAACTCTGTGTTCTCCCTGAGCAGCAATCACTCACACCTCCTTTGTCTCTGGTTTCTGTCCACTCCCCACTTTTACACTGTCCATGACCAAGTCCTCAGGTTGCCAGGCGCACTTCCCTCTGGGGTTTTATCTCAAATGTGGCTGTTTTTCCCAAACCGTCACTTATGAGGGACTGCAACTTTGACACGTTCTGCCCCTCTGTGGGAAGGTCTCACTGAGCAATGGCTGGGTGCTGGCTGCATCAGGAAGGTTTTCAGAACATCAGTCTCTGCTAATGCCCAGAGACTGTGGCTAGGTGCCAGCCCACCCCAGAAAAAGTTCATTCATTCCTGTAGCAGCAGCGTTTCAGGGATTATGGTAAGTCACAACACACATCTGGCACCAGGCTTCACCCTTAATGACCATGTTTCAGCACCAGCGAATGTGGTTGTTCTCTGGAGCCCACCAGCTTTTGCCTGGGGGTGGGGGGGAACACAGCTTCTACCAAATGTTCTCTCAGCAGAGGAACCACCTCTCCCCATGTGACCCAAGGACCCTCAGACTCCACTCTGCTTCTGGGGATTTGCCCTTCCCACCAGAGCACTGCCAGGTAAGGAGCTGCAGAGTTTCAGACTCTGTGATCCCCCTGTTTATAGACTCAATAAAATTTAACTCTTTTTTCTCTCTTTTTAGTTCAGTTTCTGTGGCTGTTTCTTCTTTTCCACTTTCTCTCCAGCTGCTTTGGGGGGAGTGCTTTTCCCATACTCTCACCCCCATCCCCATCCTCTCTCCACAAGCAAAAACAGCTCCCTTCCCTCCACGACTTCTCTCTCCCCCAGTTCACATCTCTGCGCTGCATACCTGCTGAACTCAGTGGTTCACGTTGTGCAGATTGTTGTGTTAATCCTCAAATCAGTTTTCTAGGTGTGCAGGATGGTTTAGTGTTGATCTGGATGTCCATAATAAGGAAGTTTTTAAAGGATGGCAAGCTAGTTGAAGTCAGGGATAACACTTGAAATCAGGCCTATGTCTCTATAGGACAGAATAAATTAAGGCTGAATTGGCTTCTTTTTCAAAATGAAGTTAGGGCGCCTGAGTGGCTCAGTTGGTTAAGCATCTGACTTCATCTCAGGTCATGATCTTGTGGCCTGTGAGTTCAAGCCCTGCTTTGGGCTGTATGTTGACAGCTCAGAACTTGGAGCCTGCTTGGGATTCTGTGTCTCCCTCTCTCTTTCTCTGCCCCTCCCTCACTCGTGCTCTGTCTGTCCCTCAAAAATAAATAAACATTTTAAAAAATGAAAATTAAGTTAAATTTGGGACTCCTGGGTGGCTCGGTTGGTTGAGCATCTGACCTCAGCTCAGGTCATGATCTCACTGTTAATGGGTTCAAGCCTCACATTGGGCTCTGCGCTGACAGCTCAGAGCTTGAAGCTTGCTTCACATTCTGTGCCTCCCTCTCTTTCTCTGCCTCTCCCCAACTCATTCTCTCTCTCTCTCAAAAATAAGTAAACATTAAAAACATTTTTAAAAATCAAGTTAAATTTGGGGCGCCCGGGCGGCTTAGTCAGTTAAGCAGGCTCTGTGCTCGACTGCCGGCTCAGAGCCTGGAGCCTGTTTCAGTCTGTGACTCCCTCTCTCTGACCCTCCCCTGTTCACGCTGTCTCTCTCTCTCTCCTAGAAATAAATAAAACATTAAAAAAAATTTTAAATCAAGTTAAATTTATATTTTTCTCTCCCTGTATATAGAAAGTTCCAGGGCACCTAGCTGGCTCAGTTGGTAGAGCATGCAGCTCTTGATCTCAGGGTCATGAGTTCAAGCCCATATTGACTGTGAAGCCTACTTAATTAAAAGAAGGAAAGAAAGAAAGAAAGAAAGAAAGATCATTCCCTCAGCCCCTTTTTGCTCAATTCCTACATAGGCAACCATTGCTCTGATTTATATTACAATAGATTAGTTTTCTTGGTTCTTAAACTTTGTATAAACGGTGTCACACAATATGTACTTTTTTGTATCTGGTTTCTTTCAGGAATTCAATTCCGAGTTTTGTTTTCCCACTATGCCATCATGCCTCTTGTTACTGAGTTACTATTACCCCAGTTCTATAGATGCAAGGACAGAGCCTCAAAGAGTTTAAGTTTACCATTTGTTTATTAGTAAAAGGTAGAACCAAGATTTTCATCCAAGTCTGCTCTTCCACAAAGCCTACGCACTTACTCACAAAGCTACCATCACCTTCCCAGATCCCAGATGAGGAATGACAAAAAATCCTTGGAGACTAGGACAGTTCAACATCTGAGATGGTGAGAAAGCCCCACGCTTCCTGGGCCACAGGGTAACAAGCCTTCCATCAAGATGCATGCATAAGGTATGGTTGATCCATGTTGTAAAAACTATCTTGGGCACAGAGTGGTGTTGTCTCTGAACCTCTATGATTAGGCCATACACAACTTCCTTTCCCTCTGGAAGCATCAGTATCCATATTTATGAAACATACCTACAGTCTATTTCTTGTGGATGCTGGGGGCATCACTGTGCTCCAATCTGTCACCATATCTCATTTGGATCATTGCCATGTTCTCCTAACTAGTCCTTCTACAGTCCTATCATCAATATACTAGCCAAAGGGATACTATTAAATTAGAGTCAGATTGTCACTCTGTTTAAACCTGATGAATCCAGAGCAAAAGCCAGAGCCCTATGGTCACCTACAAGGTTCTCCTTGTCTGACCCTTGTTATCATCCTTCCTCATCTCCTACTACTCTTATTCTGATTCATTCTGCTTCTTTCTCTTTTTTTTTAATTAAAAAAAATTTTTTTAATGTTTTATTTATTTCTAGGAGAGAGAGAGAGAGAGAGAGACAGCGTGAGCAGGGGAGGGCCAGAGAGAGAGAGAGAGTTACAGACTGAAACAGGCTCCAGGCTCTGAGCTGGCAGTCAGCACAGAGCCCAACGTGGGGCTCGAACCCACGAACCACAAGATCATGACCTAAGCGAAAGTCAGACGCTTAACTGACTAAGCCACCCAGGCGTCCCCCTGCTTCTTTCTCATTGGTCTCTGTTGTTCCTTGCATATGATGAGATCCACCACTATGGGTGGGTGGGCATTTCTCAGAGAATGTGGTGAGAGTGAGTGAGAAAGGAACCTTAAAAAGGAACAAACACACCCCTTTGTTGTCAATATCATCAATAGTATCACTTCTAGGCCACTTAGGAAAAATCAATATGACATGAGACTTATACTGTCCCCTAAGTACATAGACTTTTTGCCAAAAACAATGGTGTGGTAGTCACGTTTCCTTTCTTTTTCTTTTTTTCTACCAACATATATTCCCTCTTTTTCTGGAGATATCCCTGAGTTTCCTTCGGAGAATGATTCATCCTCCTTTTCTAGCCCATGTGGCTCAAGCTGGGTTGATCCAATTTCTGGCTCTAGGTCTAGCCAATTAGCTCATCTTATCACTGGGGTCTTATCTGGTTCTGGAATAGGCATGGGCCACAATTAAACCCCATGTAAGTCATGCCCACCCAGGGTGTTTTCTGGAAGATTGCAGAAAGAAAGATTGCAGGGATGGAGGGTTAATAGTAGAAAGGACTGTGTGATCCAAGAGCTGTTGAAAGTATCACATAGGGTTTGGGTGTGAAGCCAATACAAAGAAAAACAGAGCTGAGATATGGAAAGGATTCCAGCCCTGATGATAAATTGTCTCTGTACTCAGGACTACTTAAAGCTGGGTATATATCCCAGACTTGTTAGTCATTTGGATCAATAAATTTGCTATTGTGCTTCTAACATTTTGAGTTCAATTTCTTTCACTAGGGACCAGAAGACTCCCAGATAACATAGAGGATAAAAGTACTATCTTCCCACTTGGACGGAGTGATGCCATGTTTGTGTATTAAAGTGAGTGTTTTCCATATCCAGTCCCAGATGAAGGATCTACAAATCTTCTGCGGCACATTCTTCTATGCTAGATGACACTAGTGAGAGCCCTGTGTTACTAAAAGGGAAAAGGGAACTTGAACTCTGGCAAAAAAGTAGACTGTCCTCGATCCCAAACCTCTTTAGCTATCTCAGTAAGGCCCAAAGTTCACTAAATTATCTCCACAGAACCTATAGCACTGATGTGAATCAGGTGTAGGGTAAGTGGTACTCAAACTTCCAGGCTCAAACGTATACCATGTAATAGGAAGGTGGGGTTCCAGGGTATTATTAGCAAGGTCTTCTATGACAGGCTAGGCTAATGAAGGGTGGTTGCATAATATAAGACCATTCTTATTTATTAACCAGACCCTAGTTTCCAATCACCAAAGTACCATTTCTGTGTGTAGTATTAACTAGGGGCAATAGCATCAATTGTTGTAGTATTAGAGAAATGCAAATTTGTCTACATGCATTTTCTAGTTCACTTTCTTTCTCCAAAGAAACTCCAAGCTTTCTTCTTGCTTCTGACAAAAGTTAGCATCATTTTCCTAGTGTAAAAAAAATTATTTCATTAATAAGTTTCTTTAAAGATTAAGAGACATAAGCAGATTACCTGTAATGATGAGGGGGGCTGTTTTGAAAGCATACAGAAGATGACTATCACAGGGGAGTTCTTGATGGAATGTTTCTCTTTCCTATGCGGAATCCATTCCACTCTACTGGCAACAGAGCCTATGTTTCCTTTTAGGGAAACAATTCCTACCTTAGCCCATGTGACTAAGGTAGGAGACATAGACTCCACATCATTGGTGTGGAGACCTAACCTCCACACCAATCATAACACTTCTCTCTCTGGCCACATTGGTTCAGGAAAAGCCATGCTCCCCAAGACAGCCAAGGAAAATCTTCCTCTGGGGAGAGTTTAGCCAGCATCTTGGCTAACGGGTGAAAAGTCTTGCAAGAAACTGGCTTTGTATGGTCAGCACCGCGGACAGCAGCAGCCGTGGGTTTTGTCTTTATGCAGGAGGTATCCGCTGGGAAGTTACTCTCCCAGATGCCACTTGCAACTTTGAAACGGATACGGTAAGAATGGTGAAACAGTGAAAGTGACCTCCTCCAACCATGTTATTCAGTTGGTACGGATGAAACATATCACAGACTGCCTTTTATTTCATTTATTAAAAAAAATTTTTTTAATGTTTTATTTATTTCTGAGAGAGAGAAAGAGAGAGAGAGAGAGAGAGAGAGAAAGACAGTGTGAGCAGGGAAGGGTCAGAGAGGGAGGGAGACACAGAATCTGAAGCAGACTCCAGGCTCTGAGCTGGCTGTCAGCCCAGAGCCCGATGCAGGGCTCAAACCCACAAATGTGTGATTATGATCTGAGCCGAAGTTGGACGCTTAACTGACTGAGCCACCCAGGCGTCCCTCAGATTGCCTTTTAAACTAGAAACATACAGTCAATTCTTGATATTTGTCCTTGTGATAGTTATGTTCTATAAAGTTGCCACAAACATTGAATTAGCAGCAATGAACAACAAACTATTGTTCCTAAGGAAAATATAAAGTTAGGCTTTTAGGGGCGCCTGGGTGGCTTAGTCGGTTAAGCGTCCGACTTTCGCTTAGGTCATGATCTCGCGGTCGTGGGTTCGAGCCCCGCGTCGGGCTCTGTGCTGACTGCCAGCTCAGAGCCTGGAGCCTGTTTCAGTCTGTGACTCTCTCTCTCTGACCCTCCCCTGCTCACTCTCTCTCTCTCTCTCTCTCTCCTAGAAATAAATAAAACATTAAAAAAATCATCAACATTGAAGTCATGACGAATGGCACTATAATTCATGTGTAAATGAAATTTACCTAACACATATATTTTCCCTAAAAGGCACATCACAGCTTTTTTGTGCTTACAAATACTGGGCAGCATGTCAACACTATACTTGGGAGCCATTTTAAATAGCAGAATCACCAACAAAAAGTATGAAATTGTGAAAAACATAGCACTAAATAGACTGCAAAAAGAACACTTGTTTACAGCATGGGAGCTCAGACAAGAAGGCAGAGAAGATAGACATCCCAGCTCAAGAAGAGAATATTTTCCCTTCTTCTGCCTTTTTCTTCTGTTCCGGTTCTCAGTTGGTTAAATGATGCCTGCCCAGCCCACACTGGTGAGAGTGATCTTTACTCACTCCACCAACTGAAATGCTAATCTCTTCCAGAAACACCTTCGCAGAAGTACTCAGAAACAATGTTTAACCAGCTGTGTGGGCATCCCTATCCCCAGTCAAGTTGACACATAAAATTAACAGTCATTCGGGGCACCTGGGTGGTTCAGTTGGTTGAGGGTCCAAATTTGCCTCAGGTCATGATCTTGCAATTCAGTTTACTCTTCTCTTATTTCTCCAGTGGATGATTAGGTTACTGACTGAAGACTTTTTTCCCCCCTTAATGTAGATATTTTCAGCTATAAATTTCTCTCTAAAGACTGCTTGAGCTACATCCCATATGTTTTGATATGTTGTATTTTCATTTTCACTCATCTCAAAATATTTTTTCTTTCTTTTTTTCCATCACAAAGTATTTTCTAATTTCCCTTGGTGTTTCTTCTTTGGCCATTGGTTAATTATGAATATCTTATTTAATTTCCACATGTTGGTGAATTTCCCACATTTCCTTCTGTAACTGACTTCTGATTTCACTCAACTATGTTCAGAGAATATACAATGTATAATTCCTACCCTTTAAACAAATTGGGAGTTGTTTTATGCCCTACCATATGGTCTATTCTGGAGCCCTACATGATTTAGTACCACTAAACCAGTTACCACTCTAACCCTCATATCCTATACTAGCCCCTCATTTACTTGTCTCATGTTGGCCATTTTCCTGTTTCTCAGACACACCAGAGTATGTATATTCCTGTCTCAAGGTCTTTGTGTTGTGATACCCTCTGCCTAGAACACTCTTCTTCCTCATTTTTGTCTAGCTTACTATTTCACCTCCTTCCCAGCAAGACTTTGGTGACCACTCTATTTAAATTGCAACCTCCAATGTTCTATTCTCCTTTCCTGCTTTATTTTTGTCCATAGCTCCAATTTTCACTGGACACACTGTGTATGTTACTTGTTTGTGTCTGTCTTTCTCCATTAGAATATAAGCTCCCGAGAGCAGGTATTTTTGCTTCTTTTATTTACTACTTTATCGTCAGGGTGCAGAACAGTACCTGGCACACAACAGAATCTCAATATGTATTTTATGAATAAATGAGTCAATAAAATAATAGAATCAGTTCTAATATGGGTTCTGGTTGGCTCGCCTAACTCTAGAAGGCTATGCCTGGGGAGAGCTGTGTTGTCTCAGGCAGAGGAAATGCCCAGCTAGCTGCAGGTTGGAGGGTGAATGGGCCAATAAGCAACAGTTAAGTCTGTTTGCATTGACAGAAGAAGAAGAATGGATGTTGAATGTTATTATTCTTTCAGCTTTTTACTGTTTGAGACCTTTCATAATAAAAGGTTTATAAAATAAGCAGAGTAGCAATGTGCTCATTGATAAAATGTGGGCATTTTGTTTGTTTTCACAAAATTTATTGTCTAGTGTGGGAAGAAGAACAATCATACTAAACATGTAATATAAGAAATTCATAAAACTAGGGGCGCCTGGGTGGCTTAGTCGGTTGAGCATCCGACTTTCGCTTGGGTCATGATCTCATGGTTCGTGGGTTCAAGCCCCGCGTCGGGCTCTGTGCTGACTGCCAGCTCAGAGCCTGGAGCCTGTTTCAGAGTCTGTGTCTCCCTCTCTCTGACCCTCCCCTGCTCACTCTGTCTCTCTCTCTCTCTCTCCTAGAAATAAATAAAAACATTAAAAAATTTTTAAAAAAGAAATTCATAAAACTAGATTGGGGAGCTAACATGGCAGCATAGTAGGAGAATCCTACTCTCATCTCATCCCTAGATAACTGTCAAATCATTCTGAATACTCAGGAATTAACCTGAGGACTGAGAGAATAAACTCCACAGCTAGAGGGAGAGAAGAGGCAACTTGGAGGAAGGTGGGAAGTGCAGAGCCATTGGTTGAGGGAGAAACGGATCATGGATGGTGCAGAGGGGAGGGAGCCATGGTTTCAGAGAAGGGTGAAAGAGAGGAGCACATGAAGAGAACACCTCCCCAAATCCATTCGTTGGGAAAATGAGATGGGCTCATTTTTATATTTGCAACCAGTGGAGCTTGAATTTAAGTTTTAGAAGTCAGCGGGCTTGGCTGTAGTAGAGCCCTGAGGGTGCTGCCCTAGTCCTGGAGAAAAGAAGGCAAACAAGACTGCTTGAGGCACACAGGTGGGGGATTATTCTTTCTAATTGGAGCACTGTCTCTGAGAGGTAGCATTGGTGGAGAGGCCTCTCTGGGGATGAAGAAGATGGCGGGTATCATTTCCTTCCCCCAACCCTCAGTATAAAGTAGCTTCTGTCAACAGGACAGCACTGAAAATGGCTACCTAATGTGGGCATTTTTTAAAAATCTGCAGTGAAATTGATGATCTGTTGTTTCATGGTTTGATCAATAGCTTACTCAACAATTGATGTCAAGTACCCCTTAGCAAATAATTAATTTAGATTCTCAGGAGGGAGTTTGCTTTTTTTTTTTAAGGTTTATTTATTTATTTTGAGACAGAGACAGCATGAGCAGGGAGGGGCAGAGAGAGAGGGAGGGAGAGAATCCCAAAAAGGCTTTGCACGACCAGTGCAGAGCCCAGTGTGGGGCTCGAGCTCATGAAAGTGAGATCGTGACCTGAGCCAAAACCAAGAGTCTGATGCTTAACCAAACTAGGCACCCAGCCCCCCCACCAGGAGTTTGCTTTTTAAATAGCTATTAATGTTTTCTCAGCTATCTCTTTTCTTTAAAAAACTGAAATGTGGGGCACCTGGGTGGCCCAGTCTGTTTAGCGTCTGACTTTGACTCAAGTCATGATCTTGCGGTTTGTGAGTTTGAGCCTCACATCAGACTCGCTGTTGTCAGTGCAGAGCCCACTTCAGATCCTCTGTCCCTCTTTCTCTCTGCCGCTCCCCCACCCATGCTTGCTCGCAAAAAATAAAATAAAAATTTTTTTAATATTTTTAATAAAAAACTAAAATGTACTTAAATTTGATTTGATAGCATTAATCATTGTAAAAATATTAAGCAATACAGAAAAATGAAAATTGTGCTTGATAACCACTTATTCCAGTGGTTAGGATAACCACTTAATCCTACCTCATTATTAACTATTTTATATATTCTTTCAGACTTAAATATAGAAATCAGTTTGTGTAACCTAAGTGAGCTTATATTTTTCTGTAATCTTCTGTTTTCACTTAACTACAAATTATGGTAATATTTCCATGTAAATACATAAAGGAGTATCTTCTTTTTAAAAACTGCATAGTATTTCATATACTTGACCTGTAGATATTTTTCCTTATCCCATTTAGCCAGTGAGTTTTTATTAAAATATGTTGGAAGTAAGCAAAAATTTAAAAACATTTTTAAAGTTAAAGTTAAAACATATTTGAAGGGATACCAGGCATTCTCCAGGTTTGTTCCCCCTGGCTGAATTCAGGATATCCAATAGAAGCTTTCAAATTTTGTTTTCCAAAACTCTAGACCATGATGTCAATCATGCCCCCCGGAGTTGTGTGGGACACAACTAATTAAGATTTCATTCTGCTCTGAGTATTAAAAACCCTGTTTAGGGGCGCCTGGGTGGCTTAGTCGGTTAAGCGTCCGACTTTCGCTTAGGTCATGATCTCGCCGTTCGTGGGTTCGAGCCCCGCGTCGGGCTCTGTGCTGACTGCCAGCTCAGAGCCTGGAACCTGTTTCAGAGTCTGTGTCTCCCTCTCTCTCTGGCCCTCCCCTGCTCACGCTGTCTCTCTCTCTCTCTCTCTCCTAGAAATAAATAAAAATATTAAAAACAAAAACAAAAACAAAAAAAAACCCCTGTTTAACAGTGGTTCAAACAGCTGAGTCTAAAGGATGCAAGTAAAGCAAGGCTCAGGTGGAAATTTATAACTCTAATGCATATATTTAAAAAGAATATTTTTTGACAAGGATACAGAGAAGCAAGATCTCTCATACCTGGCTGGTGGAAATGTAAACTGGAACTCTGGAAAATAGTTTGGCAGCTTTTTATAAAGCCACACACACATTTACCATAAAGGCCAGCAATCATATCCTTGGGCATTGTTTTCAAGAGGAGACAAATACCTCTATATAAATGTTTGTAACAGCTTTAGTAGTGAAAGCCTAAAACTGGGAATAACCCAAAAATCTTTGGTAGGTGAATAAACAAACTGTGATACATGCATACCATGGAATACCACTCAGCAATAAAAAAGAATGGGGGTGCCTGGGTGGCTCAGTTGGTTAAGCACCTGACTTCAGCTCAGGTCATGATCTCAAGGTTCGTGGGTTCGAGCCCTGTGTTGAGCTCTGTGCTGACAGCTAGTTCGGAGCCTGGAGCCTACTTCACATTCTTTATCTCCCTTTCTCTCTGACCTTCCCCTGCTCACGCTGTCTCTCTCTCTCAGAAATAAATAAAACATTTTTAAAAATTTTATTTTAAAAAAGAATGAATATTGATAAATGTAACAATTTGGCTAGATCTCAAGGGCATTGTGCTTAGTACAAAAAAGTACATTTCATGTTACATTGTATATCAACTATACTCAAATTAAATTTTTTTTAGTTTAAGAAAAGCTAATTTCAGAAGGTCACATACTATATGATTCCATCTATTTAACATTCTCAACTTGGCAAAGCTGTGGGGGGAAATGGAGAACAGATTGATGATTGCTAAGGACAGGATTTGGGTAGGAGAGGGTGAGTGGATCTATAGAGAGAACAGTAGGAGGAGTTGCTTTGTGTATCTTGTGTATCCAATTCTGTATCTTGATTGTGTGCATTTACATGAATCTATACATGTGACCAAACTGCACAGAATGTCCCCTTCTCACACACACAAGTGTATGTGAAAAGTGGTGAAAACAGGGGCTTCTGGCTGGCTCAGTCGGAAGAGCATGTGACTCTTGATCTCAGGGTCATGAGTTTGAGTCCCATGTTGAGTGTAGACATTACTTAAATAAATAAAACTAAAAAAAAAAAGTGGTGAAAACGAAATATGATCTGTAGTCTAGTTGCTGTGCTATGCTAACATCAGTTTCCTGGTTTTGATATTGTACTCAGTTATTTAAGATGTTTTCAAAGGTAGAAGCTGGGTGGAGGGTTCAAAGACTCTGTGTACTAGTGTTGCAACTCCTTGGGAGCCTTGTGAGTATAATTATTTCAAAATTAAAAGTTAAAAAATTTTAAAGCATGTTTGAAAATGAATGGTCTAAGCTTCCACCTCAAGAGGCTAAATAAGAAAAGAAAATTAGATCCAAGAAAGTGGAAAGAGGGTCACCTGGGTGGCTCAGCTGATTAAGCATTTTGACTCTCGATTTCCATTCAGGTCCTGATCTCTTGGTTCATGGAATTGAGCCCTGTGTTGGGTTCTGTGCTGACAGCATGGAGCCTACTTGAGATTCTCTCACTCCCTCTGTTTCTCCCGTCTTCACACACACGCCTGTGCTCTATCAAAATAAATAAACATTTAAAAAAGAGAAAGTGGAAGGAAACAATATAAAGGAGATTTCAACAAAATAATAAATATATGTTATTTGCATAAAATCTTGATGTCTGATAGTATAAGTCTTTATTCTTCAAGATAGCTTTGGTTATTCTAGGTCTTTTGCATGTACTTTTTAAAATGATTTTATTTGTAAGTAATCCCTGTGCTCAACATGGGACTTGAACTCGCAACCCCGGGATCAGGGAACTCGGAACCCCGAGATCAAGAGTCACATGATCTACTCTAAGTAATACAAGCCTCCTTAAAAATAAAATTTAAAAATAAAAAGAGTCAGGAGTCACATGCTCCACTGACTAAGCCAGCCAGATGCCCCAGCATGTCCTTATTAAGTTTAGAATTAGCTTGTCAAATTCTACAAAAAAAAATCCTTCCTGTGATTTTGATGGGCAACATGTTGTATCCATAGACCAATTTTTATGAGAACTGGCCTTCCAACATTGTCTCTGTAATATTGAGTGTTCTAACCATGAAGATTTACTAATATTTCATTTGTTTACATTTTAAAAATTTCTTTGAGCAATATTTTGTAGTTTTCAGCATAAAGATCTTACATATCTTTGTCAGATTTATTTCCAGGTATTTGATGGGTTTTGGTGTTGTTAGTTTTGTTTTTTAGTTCCATTTTCTGCTTGTGTGTTACTAGTATCCAGAAGTCAGTGCCACCACTCAAGGACATCAGTCTCCTGTTTTCTTTGGCTTCACCATCCTAGCGTGTCAGAGTCACACAATCACTGCTGCCTCCCCAGGTCTGGGATCCACCTTCCTGGGAGGAAGAAGAAGCAAGTGACAAAATAGAAAGACTAGCACCTAGATCAGGAAAGAAAAACTTTCCCAGAAATCTCTACAGACTTCTTTTCCAGTTCAGTCCTTAGAACTGTGTCTAGTTACTCCTGGATGCAGGGGAGGTAAAGATGGAATTTTTGAGCTGGGTACATTGCTGCTCCAAACAAAACCTGATTTCCATTAATAAGCCCTAAAAGAGAATAGAAAGTGGGCAGCTAGCAGCGACAGCCACAGTGCAGAAAAGGAATTAGGACTTTCATAGGACTGTGTACTCCTTGAACCCTTTCACTATGGCTTTTCTACACAGTTTTTATTTTTTTAGTATTTTATGTTATTTTGGCTATGTAAATATTATTCCACACTGATCTGTGTGGTGTGCTATGATTAAATTTCCTCTCTTGGTCAACTTTTGTGTTTTTCTTGGAGTTGTTGTGGTTTCTTGTTTTTGTTTGCTTAGTTTTCTATGTCACTGTCTCTAACTCTTCCTAAACTCTCCAACAGAATTGCAAAACCTCACTAAAAAAAGAATTTTTTCCTGTAGTCAGACACATGGTTTCCCTTTTATTCACCCTTAGATACTTCTTTCCTGGAGCCTTTTTGTAATCTTACTCAGTCTGAACTAAGACTTTTTTCTCTAACCATTCTGAAATTTTCTTTAGTCTCTCCATGTGTCCAAGTTGTCTAATTTGTTCTAATGGTTTAATCCCTCATTTTGGTTGACTATATTTTCCAATAGTCTCCTGACAAAACAGCCATGGGAGGTACCTTTTTTGAGGCACTGTGTTAAAACACCTTTATTCCATCCTTGCACTTGATTGATACAATTTTTCTGGGAAAGAATTTGAGATTGATAATAATAATCCCTCATTAGTGTGAAGGCATCACTTCACCATATTTAGTTTCTTGTGCTGCTTTTGAAAGACATGAGATTCTGATTTCCACTTTTTTTCTGTTTCTTTCCTTCTTTCTTTCTTTTTTTGGTGACACTGTAGCCTTTTTCCTTTAAGAAAGTTTTTAAGACATTTTTGTTCTTGATGTTCTAAAATTTCCCAATTATATGCCCTAGTAAGAACTGTTTTTTTTTTTTTTCAAATGTTTTATTTATTTTAGGAGAGAGAGAGAGACAGCGTGAGCAGGGGAGGGTCAGAGAGAGAGGGAGTCACAGACTGAAACAGGCTCCAGGCTCTGAGCTGGCAGTGAGCACAGAGCCCGATGCAGGGCTCGAACCTGTGAACCGCGAGATCATGACCTAAGCGAAAGTCGGACGCTCAACCGACTAAGCCACCCAGGCGCCCCAAGAACTGTTTTTCAAATATATTGTGTGGATATTTATAAACTAGATGCTTATGTTCTTCAGTCCTGGACATTGTCTTCTGATATTTCCTGGTTGAAATTACTGTCTCTTTCTAGAACTTCTGCCCAGGTGATTATTGAACTACAGTGAATTATTTCTCCAACTTCATTAGCTTTTTAAAAATTCTAGGGGCACCTGGGTGGCTCAGTTGGTTAAGCAACCGACTTCAGCTCAGGTCATGGTCTTGCAGTTCGTGGGTTCCAGCCCTGTGTCAAGCTCTGTGTTGGCAGCTCAGAACCTGGAGCCTGCTTCTGATTCTGTGTCTCCTTCTCTCTCTCTGCCCCTCCCCTACTAGTGCTCTGTCTCTGTCGCTCAAAAATGAATAAATGTTAAAAAAAAATTTTAATTCTACACTTTGGGAAATTTATGCAATTTTGTCTTCCAACTCTTGTTAAACTTTAAATTTCTTCTATTGCAAGTTTAATTTCCAAAAGCCACATATATTCTTTTTTTAAAAAAAAAATAATGTCATTGTTTTATAGATGCAATATATTTTGTTATCATTTCAAACACACTAAGTATAATTTTTTGATAAATAAATTTTCTTCAGCTCTCTGCTTTGTTTCTGTGTCCTCCAAGCTTCCTCTCTTCCTCCTCCTCCTTCTTTGCTTGTTTTGCTTGTCTTTCAAAGTTAAGGGGTTCCTCAAATGTCTGATGATTTTGAGCTGACTATTCATCTTTAATAGTGAGGTATTAAAATATTGTGGATGTGAGGTGTGACTGTCTAACTCAGAAGGCTTCAATGTAAGATGTTCAGAAGGAATTCAGCTGTTTGAGTCAGACCCCAAACGTCACTGTGTTTTATCGAGCCCTGTCTGTTTCTCTAGAAAAGAATGCCAATTTCCTCCCAACCCTCATCTGCATCAGTCTGGGACCAAATGACAGAAATGGGCTGGGTTGGAGATGGTGCCTCAGTCTTTAGGTGGTAATCTTTTCCTTGGTTACCAAGGTTTCAGAAAAGTTCAGAATAGCTGAGCAACGCAGGGGTTAGGGGTACCAACCCCCACACACTTGAAAATCTGCACGTAACTTTTGGCTCCCCAAAAATGTAACTACGAATAGCCTACTGTTGACTGGAAGCCTTACCAATAATAAAAGCAGTTGATTTACACACATATTTTTTGTATGTTATATGTATTATATACCATATTCTTACAATAAAGTAAGCTAGACAAAAGAAAATGTTATTAAGAAAATTATAAGAGGATGGGACGCCTGGGTGGCTCAGTCGGTTAAACACCCAACTTCAGCTCAGGCCATGATCTCATGGTTCGTGGGTTTGAGCCCTGCGTTGGGCTCTATGCTGACAACTCAGAGCCTGGAGCCTGCTTCAGATTCTGTGTCTCCCTCTCTCTCTGCTCCTCCCCACTTGTGTGCTGTCTCTCTGTCTTTCAAAAATAAATGTTGATTTAAAAAAAAATCATAAAAGAAAATACATTTTATAGTACTACACTGCATTTATGGGAAAAATTCCATATAAAAGTGGACCCAAACAATTCAACCCCATGTTGTTCAAGGTCAACTGTTAGACTTTCGAGTGGGTTCCCTGTGTTGAGCTCCATGCCTTACCCCATCTTTTGCTGGAGGTGATGCCTCTAATGCTGAAGGGATTAGCTTGCTGAAGCTGGTATGACAAACTAACGTAGACTGGCAGTTTAAACAACAGAAATGTGTTTTTTCATAGTTTTGGAGACCCAAACTCCAAGATCAAAATATTGGCAGGATTGGTTTGTTCTGAACCCTCTCTCCTTGAGTGTAAATGATTATCTTTTCCCTGTGTCCCCACGCGGTCTCCCTTCTGTCTGCATCTATACCTAATTTCTTCTTTGTGTGAGAACATCAGCCTTTTGGATTAGGGCCCAGTGTAATGACTTCATTTGAACTGAATCACCTCTATAAAGACTACCTCCACACACAGTCACATTCTGAAGTTCTGAGGGTGAGGACTTTAACATATGAATTTTGTGGGGGGACAGAATCCAGCCCATAACCCTCACGTATTTGAGACGCCACTTACATCTCGCTTGTTGTTTTCTTCCTCTCTGCAAGTATTTGGTATTATATTTCTCAGTTCTGTTAATATCTTCACCTGATTCCCAGCTTTTGAGACTTCTTGACATCTCTCTGCTGGATTATCTGTTACTAATTTGACAGCTTTACCTCCCTCTTCTGCATCACAAGGAGGAAGCTGAGAATTACGCTTTTAAGAATCTCTTTCTTAGTGTTTGCTAATGCAAGGTACTCATAAAGAATTTGGAAGATAAAAGAAACATTGTTATTTTCTGTTTTCAGTGGCGGGCAGACAGAGAAGCAAACAGTGGGATCAGAAGATTTCATTAGCTTCCTGGCAAGCTACTAAAGTCACTTCTTTTAGTGCTGTGGGTAGTTGAGAAGACACTGGGTCTTCCCAGAGCTCTTGAGCGGCTTGCATTTAGGATGAGAGGTAAGTGAGTCAGGGTTTTCCAAGGACAGGGTCAGAGTCTGCTTTTATTTAAAATTTTGACCTTTTGTTTATCGTGGATTTTCCCCCCTAAATTTTGTTTTTGTCTAAATATTGCATTAAAATATTCTTTATTTGGAGAAGTGAATTGTGATGGTTTACTTATGTGTCACCTATCCCCTGGCTCAGGGGTGCTCAGGTAGTGGTAAAACGTTATTTCTGGATGTGTCTGTGAGGGTTTTTTGGAAGAGATTTCAATCAGCGGACTACCTAAAGAAGATGGCACTCACCAAAGCACGTGGGCACCATCCAATCCACTGAGGGGCTAAATGGAACAAAAATGCAGAAGCGTGAATTCAATTTTTTTTTACTTGAGCTGGGACATTCCTCTTCTCTTGGTCCCGGACATCGGCACCTCTCGTTGTTAACACCATTGGTTTTGCGATGCTGAGGGCTTTGGACTCAATTATACCACTAGCTTTCCTGATTCTCTAACTTGCAGACAGCAGATTGCGGGACTTCTCAGTCTCCATAAACATATGAGCCAATTCCTAGAATAAATCTCCATCTATATATCTATATATTTATATATCTATATCTATCTATCTATCTATCTATCTATCTATCTATCTATCTATCTGTTGGTCTGTTTCTACAGGACCCTAATAGATAATGTTTCGGTGCTCTCTTTTTTTTTTTTTTAATGTTTTTTATTTATTTCCTAGAGAGAGACAGCATGAGCAGGGGAGGGCCAGAGAGAGAGAGGGAGATATAGAATCCGAGCCAGGCTCCAGGCTCTGAGCTAGCTGTCAGCACAGAGCCCAACGCGGGGCTCGAATCCATGAACCGTGAGATCATGACCTGAGCTGAAGTCAGATGCTTAACCGACTGAGCCACCCAGGCGCCCCGTTTTGGTGCTCTCTTAAAGTTTGTGTCCAAGGCAATTGCCTTACTCGCCTTATTTATACCTTGTCTTGCCTTCGGGAATGCACAGAGCTTCTAGGTCACTCACTTTGGTGCTGCAGGCTGAGACTAATGACTGGCTTCTTTCCCTGCATCCCCCAGCTTTCCAATGATGGAGTAAAGCCTCAAAATCCCCTTTCCTTCTCAATATACATAGAGTGGCTTCTGTTCTTCTGATGGAAACCTGATTCATGCAATCTTTCATCAACTGTATTCTCTCTTCTCTGATCTCTCTTTTGTGTAGTTTACTCTTTTACTCCCATCTCAGTAATGTTTTAGTAGGGAGCAGAGGAAAATTTATATGTTTAATCTGCACAGTTTTCTAGAAATCCTTCTATCCTCAAATTCTCAAACTTCTGAATCATGTGAACAATTACACATCACCCATTGCATCATATCTAATTATAACTGATAGCACCTTCTCCATTTTGGTGAGAATCTAAATCTACAGAGTTCCTCCTCCTAATGGCCACAAAGTCCTACCTTATCTGACCTCTTGCCCATCCCCTCAAACTCACCTTTGGCCCAGTTTCTGCTTTGCTCAATTTGTCACAGCCACCCTGACCTCCAGCTCTTCCTGCACTGGAATATGCCAAGTGCATCCTCAATCCAGGGTTTTTGCACTACCTTCTCCCTCCATCTGTAATGGTCTTCCCCAGATTTTCCATTGCCACATGTCCCCTTGCTCATTCAGTTCTCTGTTCAAATGTCCCTCCTGGAAGAGGCCTCCCCTTCCTCCCTATCTACTTACTAGGTTTTAGTTTTCTTTCAAAGCAATTATTGGTAGCTGAAATTATATATTTGCTTATTTGCTTATTTTCCCTCTGGAATGGAAAACACTTTATATTTTCACTGTTGCATCCTTGCATCCACAGAATCTTGAACAGGTGCCTACCACATAGCGAGCTCTCCAATATTAGTTGAGTGTTTACATTGAAGTGGATTTCACAATTCTCTGATTTTGGCAAACCAGTTAGAGGTTTTCTTCTTTACTTTTCCAGGTTGTTCCGGTGTCACTCAGGCAGTCTACAACTGTCCCCAAGGTCTCCATTCCACTGTTCCTGACTCTGGTCTTTGATGGTCTTACCATTTCCCAGGAAGACTTCTGGCCGCTGTTCTAGGTCATGAGGGTAAGGATTAGACTCCCCCTTCATTCTGACATGCCTGATCTCAGAGACCTGGAAGCTGAGAGCCCCACTGGGAGCCCTTCGTGCCAAGCAAGTGCATCAGTTGCTGCTCAAGATGTCCAGAGGTAATCTCTCTCACAGAGGGATTCTTATTTCCTCTACCATTCTCAAGCCTTCCTTACAAAAAAAATATCGATTATTCAATATTATTTTTTACATCTATCTCCCCTTTTTAACTCAAATGTGTTTTAATACACTTTTTTTTTTTTACCTTGGAATAACTTTACACATACAGAGTGGCAGAGAGTACAGAATTCCTATATAAAATTACCCAGTGCCCACCCCCAAGGTGAATATCTCATGAACCATGATGCATTTGTTAAAACTCAGAAATTAGCATTGGTATTGTTTAAGTCCAGGTTTTATTTGTATTCCATCAGGCTTTCCATGAAAACATTTTCATATGCCAGAATATAATCTGGGTACCTCGCTACATTTAGGCCTGATATCTTCTTACAGTCCTTTGGTTTTTGACAGTTTCTCAGTCTTTAGTTTTACTGACCTTGGCATTTTTGAAAAGTACTGGTCAGTGATTTTGTAGATGTCCTTAAATTTGTGTTTATATGAAGTATTTCCTTATGGCTAGGCCAGATTTATGGTTTTTGGTGAAGAATACCATAGAGATGAAGTGCCTTTTTCATCACATTGTACTGGGGTTTGATATTAAACTTTATGTGCCAACTTGTTAGGGTCATGGGACACCCAAATATTTGGTCAAACACTGTTCTGGGTGGTTTTGGATGAAGGTAACCTTTATTTTATTTTATTTTATTTATTTCTAGGAGAGAGAAAGAGACAGCGTGAGCAGGGGAGGGTCAGAGAGAGAGGGAGTCACAGACTGAAACAGGCTCCAGGCTCTGAGCTGGCAGTCAGCACAGGGCCCGACATGGGGCTCGAACCCACGAACCGCAAGATCATGACCTAAGCGAAAGTCGGACGCTTAACCGACTAAGCCACCCAGGCAAGGTAACCTTTAAATGCATGGATTGTTCTCCCTGATTTGGATGGGCCACACCCAATCAGTTGAAGGCCCAAATAAAACACAAAGGTCAATCCTCCCTCAATTAAGAGGAAATTCCCCTTGCCTGACTGAATGACTGCAATATTGGGTCCCCCCACCCCCACCCTTGCCTTTAGACTTGAGCAAAAGCATTGACTTTTCCTGCTAGCCTGGGGTGGGAAGACCTTTGGTTCTCTTGGGTTTCTAGCTTGATGGCTGCACATCTTGGAACTTGTTAACCTACATAATCATGTGAGCCAATTACTTATAATAAATCTCTCTTTCTGTCTTTTGTTTCCCACAATCTCTGCCTCAACTTGTCTCTTGTTCTCTCTTTATATATATGCGTGTATGTATATATACACACATGTCCTATTGGTTATGTTTCTCTGGAGAACCTGATTACCACAAAGGGTTACTTAATAGCAACATGACTTATCCCTGGGTGATGTTAACCTTGATCAAGGTTAACCTTGGTTAAGGTAGTGGCTGTCAGGTCTTTCCTCTGCAAAGTTAACAATTTTCTCTTTCCACACTTTGTTCGTTGGAAATGAGTCACTAAGTCTAGCCCACATTCAAAGAATAAATGTATTTTCAAATTTCATATTACTGTAACAAGAAGATAATCAGTGTTGCTATATATAGAGGGCAAATGTAAAAATGAATAGAGAAAAACAAAACAATGTAATTAAAATCTACTTAGATAATTTGTTTGGTTACCCAATTATAAGTTACAAATTACCCCACAACCTAATGGGTTAAAACAACACAATAATTTATTTTGTCCATGAGTCTGCAGCCTGGGCAGGGCTTGGCAGGAAAGACTTGTCTCTGCTGTATAGGCATCACTCGGAGGATTACCCACTTCCAGGATTGCACAGTTACATGGCTGGCAGGTTGGTGCTGGTTGTCAGCTGGAGCTCAGCCAGGGCTTGGGGCCCAGGACTTTGGGATTGGTTCCATGTGGGCCTCTCAGTGTAGCCTGGGCTTCTTCACAGCATGGGTTCCAACAGTGAATATCCCAAGAGAGAGCCAGAGAGACAAAATGTATATTGTGCTTTATGATCAGGCCTCAGAAGTCACCTAGTGTCACTGCTGAATTCTGCTAGTCAAGATAGTCATAGGGGCACCTGGGTGGCTTAGTCGGTTAAGCATCCGACTTTCGCTTGGGTCATGATCTTGCAGTTCGTGGGTTCGAGCCCCGCGTCGGGCTCTGTGCTGACTGCCAGCTCAGAGCCTGGAGCCTGTTTCAGTCTGTGACTCCCTCTCTCTCTGACCCTCCCCTGCTCACGCTGTCTCTCTCTCTTTCTCCTAGGAAAAAAAAAAAGATAGTCATAAATGCCCACCAAATTTCCAAAGGGAGGTGGCACAGATTCTACCTCTCACTGGGGAGTGGCAAGATTCTCAAAGAGCATGAGGGATGTAAATTACAAACTATCCCAAGTCACTAAGTCATGCCCACATTCAAGGAATAAATATATTTTCAAAGTTCATAATATTTCTTCACTGTAGCAAGAAGATAATCAGTGTTGCCAACTTAAGGTTCTTGACTGGAGTCCTGTTCCGTTGGTGTTTAAAGAGAGAGGTGCCTCAGTGGCTCAGTTGATTAAGCATTTGACTTCAGCTCAGGTCAAGGTCTTGGGGTTTGTGGGTTTGATCTCTGCATTGAGCTCTGTGCTGATGGCGTGGAGCCTGCTTGGGAATCTCTCTCTGACTCTCTGCCCCTCCTGCATCTCTCTCTCTTGTCTCTCTAATAAATAAACTTTAAGAGAGAGGGAAAAAGAGAGAGATTAGTAAGTGTCAGAGCAGTTTTTAAAACATACTAGCTCTATGCTGAGACTTCTTTTATTTTTGAGAGACACAGCATGAGCAGGGGAGGGGAAGAGAGGGAGGGAGACACAGAATCTGAAGCAGACTCCAGGCTCAACTTACTCTCTAGTTCTGGTAGTTGGGCAGCACAGAACCCATTGTGGGGCTTGAACCCATGGACAGGGAGATCATGACCTGAGCCAAAGTCAGACGCTTAATCGACTGAGCCACGCAGGCACCCTGAGACTTTTCCTTTTAAAAGGAAATAAATGAAAAGGACATATTTTGTTTTATCATGTATTTCTGAGTCTGTAGAGCTACCTTGAACTTGAGTTTCCTTAACATACCAAACCTTTCCATGTCACTGCATCATTGCACATGTGATTCTTTCTTCTTGGGGTTCCCTTACTCATCCTCTGCCTAGAAAATTCATTTTCACTCTTTCAAACCCAGCTCATTCTCTGAGGCAAAAATAACAACATTTCGTTTGTTCTAGCCCTTATTTATCCCTTGCATTACAGTTTCTCTGAGACCTGTTTGGCTTCCCACGTTCACTCACTAGATTTTGAATTCCTAAAGCATAAGAACCACATGTAATTTATAATTATACATTTTTGTCCATTTTACCTCTTCTTGCAACGCCCTATCCCCACACTGTATTTCCTATCTGGCCAACTCCTATCCATCCTTAAAAACCCAGTCTGACTAACACTTTCTAAATGAAGTGCTTGTTATCTCCTCCCAATTGAACTATTGACTTCATCTCATGTAATCTCACAGGATCTCATATGCATCTCTAGGACAATGTCTGGGTGTTAGAGTGCAATTCTTTAGATGGGATGCCAATCATTCTGGGCTGGAAAGAAGTTAAATCATCCTTGTCCTAGACCAGTTCCCCAGCATCAGAGCCTGAGATGAGAATTTGTGTGAAGTGATTTATTCAGGAAGAGCTTTTAGAAGAAACTTGTAAGAGGTGAGGGGAGCAGGTCATGGAAAAGGAAGAAGTCAAGGAAGGATGGGATCAGGGGCAAGGTCCCAGAAAGAGTGTCTTTAGCCTAATCTTGTAAGGAGTTCTGGAATATTCCACCTCATAACTTATTATGACTGGAGGCAGGGAAGCTGGCTTCCACACTCCCACACCCAACTGTCATTGGCTAAAGGCCATTCCAGAAAACATAAACCCTAGGTACTTCCAGCTTTCTGTGTGAGCAGACAAGCCAGTGGCAGTAGCCCAACAGCAGGTGCCAGAAGACAGTGACAGCTGCAGCCATGTGAAGTAAAGTACACAGCTGGGGATGGGCACACAGAAAAGGGAAAAGGATCCCACAGGTTCTGGGTAAGGCATCAGCAGTGTTGGCTACAATCTTGGATCTTAGTGAACATCCTTGGTGAGAGGAAATGCGAAGGGAGCCGGGGAGGCCATCACCACACCAATGATGACAGAATTACAAATTGAGAAATAGATTTAACTTGCTTCCATGGCCCTGAGCTAAAAATGAAAATAAAACCATAAGATAACTCTTTGTAGGGTTGCAAAACTGGAAAACATGGGTGATTTTCTAGCAAGATAAAATGACTGAAATTAACTCAAAAAGAGAAAGAAAATTTAGACAGACCAATATTCGTGGATGAAAGTTACAAAATATTTCAAAGAACTGCTTGCTGTACCAGAACTAGAGAGTAAATTAGGTGAATTTTATAACGCTTTGAAAACACATCGTTTAAACAGGTCCAGACCTAAAGATAAGAGGGACACTTCCCAGTTGTGTTTAAAGAGCTGGTAAAATGGAAACCTGACAAGGATGCTGAGCATACACATGGCCTGCAAGCTGGCTTTCTTATAAAAACGGATATAAAATTCTGTATGGAATGTTAGCAAGCAGACAAAGCAATACACTTGATGCTACCAATATGGCGCACTACAGGAATAGGTTACAGTGGACATTTGCCGTTTCTGGCCCCCCAGCATTCCGTGGTGCTCCTTTTGGAGGGAATCTCAAGATGGAGGGGAGGCAGTTCAGTCTCCCATGAGGGAAGCTATAAGGCAATAATATCCTTTCCCTATGTCTCAGCAGCTCCTAACCAGGACTAGGATCTAGCCCAACCAATGGATGCTTCCACTTTGGGATTAGCATTTTGAAGGCATGATAGCAAAAGTTCAAGGACAATCAGATATTATTCAAGATTATTCAGAGTGGCTATGGCAGAACCAAGAGTCCAGGAGTGTGGCTGCCACTGTCAAATGGTGGTGCCAGTTTTGGTGGCAGTAGCATGTCCAGCATCATCGGTGGTACCATCTTAAGTAGCATTTTCTGAAGCAGGTCCCTGGCTATGTACTTTCTTTGATTTCCCCAGTCTGATTCTGAAGTTTTCTTACTGTTCTATGAGCTGCTTTAATATCCACCCTTCCAAGAAACTCTTTTTCTGCTTAAATTAGCTAAAAGTAGTTTATGTTTTTGGTTACTCAAAACCTATGGTGGATTTACAAGTCAAAGGTCAAACAAACAAAACAAAACAGAAACAAAAACAAAAACAAATGCTCATTACTGTTGATGCCCAGAGGGCATTTGATAAAATTCAAGATCCATTTTTAATAATAACACTTTCTGAAGAAGGAAGAAATGGATACCACTTTAATGCAATAAATAATATATATCTCAAACCAACAAACAAGCATTACCCTTAATGGTGAAGCACTGGAAGCCTTGCTGTTCATGTCGGGAACGATGCAGGCTTTCCCACTCTCATTAATATTACCTTACAGAATTCTGGATGGGCAATTAGACAAGAAAAGCATCAAGATAAGGTACAAATATTATAAAAGAAGAGGCCAAGTTATTATCTCCTGCATTGATATGAATTCCTGAAAAACCCAAGAACATCAACAGAAAATTATGAGAAAGAACCAAAGTAAATCAAGGTGGCTGGTTACAAAAATAACTTTGTCCTGGGGTGCCTGGGTGGCTCAGTCGGCTGAATTTCTGACCTCTTGATTTCGGCCTGTCGTGATCTCAGGGTCGTGAGATTGAACCCCACACTAGGCTCGAAGCTGAGCTTGAAGCTTGTTGGAGATTCTCTCTCTCCCTTTCTCTCTCTCCTCCTCTTCCCCTCTCCCTGCTCAGATGCTCTTTCTCTCAAAAAACAAAAACAAAAACAAAAACAAAAAACCTCGGGGGGCACCTGGGTGGCTCAGTTGGTTAGCATCTGACTTTGGCTCAGTCATGATCTCACAGTTTGTAAGTTGAAGCCCCACATCAGGCTATAAGCGCAGAGCCTGCTTTGGATCCTCTGTCACCTTCTCTTTCTGCCCTCCGCTGATCTTGCACACTCGCTCGCCTACCCTCTCTCTCTTTCAAAAATAAATAAACATTAAAAAAAAATTAAAATAGGGATGCCTGGGTGGCTCAGTAGGTTAATCTTCTTACTTCAGCTCAGGTCATGATCTCCAGGTTTGTGAATTTGAGCCCTGCATTAGGTTCTGTGCTGACAGCTCAGAGCCTGGAGCCTGCTTTAAATTCTGTGGTTCTTCTTTCTCTCTCTGCCCCTCCATCACTTGTGTTCTCTCTCTCTCAAAAATAAATAAAACTTAAAAAATTTTTAAACAAAAAACCAAAAACTTTTGTCCTAGAGACAAACAATAGAAAATATAATGGCATAAAAATATCCCATTTATAATAACAACAGAGAGGAATAAACTCATTAATGTTACACAGACCTATGAAGGAAACTACTATTTTGAGAGACATTAAAAGTCCTTGTATAGGGGCGCCTGGCTGGCTTAGTCGGTTAAGCGTCCGACTTTCGCTTAGGTCGTGACCTCGCTGTTCGTGGGTTCGAGCCCCGCGTCGGGCTCTGTGCTGACTGCCAGCTGAGAGCCTGGAGCCTGTTTCAGTCTGTGACTCCCTCTCTGACCCTCCCCTGCTCACGCTGTCTCTCTTTCTCTCTCCTAGAAATAAATAAATGAAAAACATTTTAAAAAATTTTTAAAAAGTCCTTGTATAATTTTTAAAAACATACTTTATTCTCAGATAAGAAAATAAATATTGTGATGATGTCAACTTTCTTTAAATTAACTCCCCCAAAGGATTAAATTCATCTGAGAGAAAAAGCTATCAGCCAATAAAAACTGAGAGGTATGATCCTACCAAACATGGCAATATATTCTAAACCCATCTTACAGAGACACATCAATGAAATAGAACAGAATTTTTCAGAACTTAAATGTATGTGGAGTTTAATATATGATAAAAAGGGACATTATAAAACAGTGGGAAAAGGTTAGATGATTTTTTTAAATGGTGCTGAGATAGCTAGATAGCCATATAGGGTGGGGGAAAAGGCCAGACCCCTACCTCATTTCTCACACAAAAATAAATTTCAGATGGAGCTAACATTACAAGTAAAACAAAGGAAAAAATAGAAAGCATAATAGCACTAAGTGAAAACATAGTAAGCATTCTTATGATTTTGGAGTGGGGAAAGGCTGTTTTCTTAATCACGTATACAAAAAAAATCAGAAACTTTTATGAAAAAAACTGATCGACCTGACCATATAAAATAACTAAAATTTTTTATTTGATATCAAAACATTATAAATGTGGTGAAAAGTAAATAACTAAGTGGTATAGACCAAGGAATAATGTAATTCGTATGCCCAGTGCTTTTATTAGCAGACATTTATAAAAGGAACACATCAAAGAAAAAATGAACAAATGATATGAACAGGTAAATCACACCAGTAAAAGTGCCAATTGCTAAAAAAAAAGGCATTACTTAGTCATTTTCTTGATCGCAAGTAAGAGAAACTGACACGGGTTAGTTTCAGCAGTAAAGGAATTTATAGGAAGCCTATCAAGTTGGCTCACACAATAAACAGAGCCAGAGAAACAGGCTTGGGCAGAAAGGTAGGCAGGTAGACACCAGTAAGAACTTGCCTCTGGAGCAGCAGTTGGACCCTCACTGCCACCACTGCTGGCACTACCACCGCTGGATCCTCTGCTGAATACAGAGCCACCAGATTCACTAATTTGCTATATTGTCTCCAACTAACTTTATACTGATACTTCCAGAGCTAAGGTCCAGGTGGGAGCATCTGATTGCCCTTGCTTTAGGTCACCTTCCTGGGCTCGGGCAACCTGCTCCCAAGCTCCTGCCTGTTTTTCACAGTGGCAGCGTGAACTGTCCTAATTTGGGATCTTTTCCAAATAGGAAGTCTGTTTATCTATTTTTTTAACGTTTGTTTGTTTGTTTAGAGAGAGTGTGAGCAGGGGAAGAGGAGGAGGAGGAAGAGAGAGAGAGAAAGAGAGAGAGAATATCCCAAGCAGGCTCTGTGATGTGAGTGTAGAACCCGATGCAGGGCTTGAACTCATAAACTGTGAGATCAAACTTGAGCCGAAATCAAGAGTCTGTTGCTTAACTGACTGAGCCACCCAGGCATCCCAGAAGTCTGTTTACTTTTTTTTTTTTTTTTTGAGAGACAGAGAGAGACAGAATGTGATCAAGGAGGGTACAGAGACAGAGGAAAACACAGAATCCGAAGCAGGCTCCAGGCTCTGAGTTGTCAGCACAGAGCCCAATGTGGGGCTTGAACTTACAGACTGCAAGATCATGACCTGAGCTGAAGTCAGACGCTCAACTGACTAAGCCACCCAGGCGTCCCAGAAGTCTCTTTGGATGCTAGGTAGCCGAAAAAATAGCACAAATGTTCTACTTCACTCCTACAAATATGAGCACATTAATAGGACATCTTCTGTTCATCGAATTTGCCAGTGTAAAAAAGATGGAAAAACTCAGCTCTGTCTTGGGATCAGAAAATGTGTGCTCCCCATTCATTGCTGGCAGGATAAAATCTTTTTGGAGGTCAGCTTGACAATAGGTGTTGAAATACAAAATGTGCTTACCCTTTGATGCTACCTATCAGTATACGGAGATGTTTGCAGAGATGGGCCAAGTTTGGATCATGATGAGACTCACTGCACTGCTTTTTCTAATTTGTGTTTCCCTGGCTCAGTGGGGGTAGCCAGTGGGTACAGAGGGGGACAGTGGAAGATTTGGTATAGAATGTTATGTTGTTTTGTGTGGGTCTTTAAAAACAGACCATCTGCATGCTCCAATTAGGAATTATTTTCCAATCGTGTTCTGGCCAAGCTGGGGTAGGTTGGCTTTGGGGCTCTGTGGGGACCAGTAAACCTATAATGGTGGGAGAGTCCAGATTGGGAAGGGGGTTATGGGTCCCACTAAGGAGTTTAGATATATTGCTGCCAAATAATCAGTATGCTATTATAATGGCTACCTTACTAAGTATCCAATAATGAATAAGATGAGCCTCTCCTGGGTGGAAGCCTACACTCCAGGCAGGTGACAGTTTGTAAGCTGACCTCTACTGCGGTAACATTACTGTCATGACCGAGAGGTGCCAGGAGAGCCTGCAGAAGGAACAGCGACAGGTTAGCTAAGTGAAGAGGCTCAAGGAAAGGTGTTTGGAACAGAGGGAACAGCTTGAGACAAGGCCCTCATGTCTTCCCACCCGCCTGAGGGTGCAGAAGGAAGACCATGACGTTCTGGGGGGTAACTGCAGCACGAGAAAGAGGGAACCGCATTTTAGTGGGCTCCAGTGGAAACCACCCTCAGGTTCACAGCTGAACGACACTGATTACATTGTGGGTTTCACTACAGGCTGGCAGGAAAAGGTGGAAGTGGCATCCAGGCTAGGGGAGGGGGTGATGTTCAATGGGGGTAGCCCGAGCTTGCCCCTGTCTGGTGGTGCTAAGCCAAGGAAGTCAGATCTGGTGATGGGCTCAACCCTAATTGCTTTGAAGCACACAATGAAATGGCATTCCATGTGGCTTGCTTGGGCTGGAGAGGAGGGTCTGGGCAATGGGGTCATTTTCAGGCTAAGGCTCCAGTATAAAGAGAAACAGCGTGGTCAACTTCCACTGGTCCTTGACTTTCAGGTTAATAAATTTAAAAAAGTAGGATTTGTTAGCACTTGCTGTCTGCCAGCCATGTGTGACAGTAAAACAAAAGAATGATGACCTGGAAAGCAGTCAGCTGGACAGTCATGTGGACAAGGCCTTTTGGTAGATAAGGTCAAGGATTATTTACAGCAGTTAGGAGAAAGCCCGATGTGGACCACTTCCAGATCTATCTTGGGTCTGAATACCTAGCCCTGATTAAAGTCACTCAGGGTCTTAATTTGGGTTGTTCTTAGACCAGAGCCTGAGACAAAGACCTGGCTATAGGTAGTGTATTTGGGAGGTGATCCTGAAGCCAGAGTGAGTGAGGAAGTAGAGTAGGAAGAGGAAGACAAGGAAACTGAGAAATCCAAGAAAGTGTGCCTTATTGAACTGATCATGGTGTGCAACTGGGGTTCCATTCCTTTGGGGACTCTCTGAAGAACCCTGTGAGGTGCACCTTAGAGTTGTCTCTCCAAAGGCTGAGATGCCTGGGAGCTTATCCAGTGACTGGTATTTCTCACCAGTTGAAGGTTGTCCCCGTTGGGAGAGGAAGATTTGTTAATTCAAACTCCCCTCTAGTGAGGGTTCTTTGGCTTTGGCAGGCAGAAAAGCAAAGAGGTAAACAGGAGGCATTTGAAGTGGGGGATCATCACAGTGCAGTGGTTTACACAGATTGTAGCGGTGGCTGAAACTGGAGATGAGCTCAGGGCCTAAGATGTGGGACCAAAAAGCTTTTGCTATGCTCAGTTTCTTTCTAAAGCAGTTTATTCATTCAACCAAACATTTGTTAGAACCATTGTCAATGCTGGACATCTATGGTCAGCAAAAACAGATCTAGTCTCTGCCTTAAGAGCTGATAGTCTTTGCAGGATTTTAAGCATGCAGGATGGTACTATGAACATCTAAGTCCCAAATGGAGAAGTGCTATTAAAAAAAAATAGAGGCAGCATGAGAAAACTAATTGAGGGCTAACTTCTTCTTCTTTTTTTTTTTTTCAGAAATAAGATGTACATTTTAATTTTTTTATTTTTATTTTTTTACAAATAGTTTATTGTCAAATTAGTTTCCACATAACACCCAGTGCTCATCCCCACAAGTGTCCTCCTCCATGCCCATCCCCCTTGCCCCCCACATCCATCAGTCCTCAGTTTTTGTCAGCATTCAAGAGTCTCTCATGGTTTGCCTTTGAGGGCTAACTTCTAAGTCAGTTTGACACTTAGGGAGACCACAGCTCTAAGACCCTTCCTACTGCTAAAAACAAGCTAGCAAGCAAGGAAACTTAACTTATAACACATTGGCTGGGTATTGTGATAAAGTGTTGTCCAACTGCTTGAAACTCCACTAAAAGGTATTTCCTTTGTCCCTTCCTCACCCATGAGTTGCATATTTGAAAGAAACTCAAACACATCTGCAAAGGTCAAGGGCCATTGCGTTCAAACTTCAGCATGAATGATCAGATTGCTTTCTTCCTGGTGTTCAGATGAGCTCCGGATGTGGTGAAGAATGGATATTTGAGTAAGAGGTGGGAATGTATGTGATCTGGAGGCTAGTGCAGAGCACCCTGGGGGGTGTCACCATAAAGTCCCTGTTTACTTGGTGTGGGATGCTCTGGCAAAAGCCATTTACTCGGAAATGTGGTATAAGGTGGGATTTATGTTTTCAAAAGGAGAAGGGCTCTCCCTTCCCTGATTTCTCTCTTATGTAGTAAACAGGACTCAGGCTAAAGGTTAGAGCAGCAGCCACCCTCCTTGAAATATGTTGACTTGTAGTTGGTCAGAGTCCCCACCATTCCTTATATTTTCCCCAACACTGAGAGCCAAGTCACTTGAAGTATTATTAATTGGTCGATATGATGATTGAAACACCGAGATTCTTTGCTATAACCCATCTTAGTCCCTACGATTATGTGTGGGTCTGTGACCTTTTGTTTAGAGGTCAAGTCTAGAGGCTTTGAAACAAGCTTGAGTTTGAAATGGATAACATAGTACCAATCTCAAAGACGTTGAAATGAAAATTAAAGGAAATATTGCATGCTTAACACAATGCTTGAAACAGAGCAGCTACTATCAGCATCTGTGAGTGGAAAGTGCAAGAGGGCAGGCAGAAACTGTGTTAATGTCATACTTTGTCATATTCCCAGCGCTTACAGTGTCTGGTGTATGTTGACATGAATGAATGAATGAAGGTAGAGCTCAGCGGGGTTTTAAAGGCAGGTCTGCAAAGGAAGGTAATTCTGACTATACAGTTTCACTGCGACCACAACGTGCCACCTGGAAGACAAGCCTGTTGGGGCGTGCCAGACTCGGTGATGGCGTTCGAGTAGGCACGCAGGCGGTCCGGGTCCCTCGGGAGCCGGGCAGGGCTGGTTTGCCCAGGACTGTTCAGGGCCATGTCCGTCACTCCTTCCACTGTCTGGTAAGGGGCGGCAAACTGATCTCCGCACTTTCTCCAGGCCTCCGCCATCAGATCAGAAGACCTAGACCCGCCCCTGGGGTCCATCCCCGGGCGCGAGCCCAGCGCTGTCCACCTCGCTGGGACCGTGCCCACATTAGACATGGCCTCTCTCGGACTTCACAGAGCGGAACCGCCCCGGAGTCGGGAGTCATCTCGTCTGGCTGGAGGGGCACCTCCATTCCCACAGTAAACATGGGAGCAGCGCCGGCTTCAGCGCCGGGCGGGCGGCGCCGGGAGGCGGGTCACGTGAGCGGCCCAGCTGGGCGGATCGCGCGCGCGCGCCCGCCCGCCTCTCGCTCGCTGGCTCGCTCCGCGGCGCTCTGAGGTGTGCGGGGCGTCGAGCCCCCCGGCCGGGTAAGGCGCGGCGCGGCGCGGCGGGATGCGGCGGCGGCCGTGGCGGGGCCGCGGGCCGGCCGGGCGGACGAGGTGATGAGCGTCGGCAGCCGCCGCCATGTCCAAGGTAACGGCGCCCGGGCCCGGGCCGCCGGCTGCGGCGGCGGGCGGGAAGGAGAAGCGCTCCTTCAGCAAGCGGCTGTTTCGGAGCGGCCGCGCTGGAGGCGGCGGCGGCGGCGCGGGGGCCCCGCGGGGCCCGCGCCGGCCGCGCCCGCCTCGCCCTCGTCGGCGCGCTCGGTGGGCAGCTTCATGAGCCGCGTCCTTAAGACGCTGTCCACGCTCTCGCACCTTAGCTCCGAGGGCGCCGCCCCGGACCGCGGCGGCCTCCGCAGCTGCTTCCCGCCCGGGCCGGCCGCCGCGCCACGCCGCCGCCGTGTCCGCCGCCGCCCGCCTCGCCCGCGCCGCCCGCCTGCGCCGCCGAGCCGGTGCCCGGGGTGGCGGGGCTCCGGAACCACGGCAACACGTGCTTCATGAACGCCACGCTGCAGTGTCTCAGCAACACCGAGCTCTTCGCCGAGTACCTGGCGCTCGGCCAGTACCGGGCGGGGCGGCCCGAGCCCTCGCCTGACCCCGAGCAGCCCGTGGGCCGCGGCGCGCAGGGCCAGGGCGAGGTCACCGAGCAGCTGGCGCACCTGGTGCGGGCCCTCTGGACCCTGGAGTACACCCCGCAGCACAGCCGCGACTTCAAGGTGAGCCCCGCCGCGCCCCCACCCCCAGGAGGGCCCTGCACCCCGCGTCCCTGGGGCACCCGGCTCCCCAGGTCTTCCACTCCGCCTTTCCTGGCGGCGCGGCGGGCCAACCAGCGCACTGGTCTAAAGAGGTGTGGGCCCCAAGTCTAGGGCCGATGCCCCTGTTTGTACGGGAGACTCACCCAGTCATTCTTAAGGGTTTACTACGTGCCTGGCCCTGTGATGGGCACTGGAGGGACATGGCAATGAGCAAGACCGCCTGCCTTCATGGAACTTACATTCTTGGGGGTGGGAGTGTGAGCCTGGGTTCAAATCCTCGCTCTGCCACTTATTAGCATCGTGGCCTCAGGCAAGTTTCTCAACCTCTCTGTGCCAGCCTCCTCATCTGGTACCTACCTCATAAGTGGTTGTGAGCTGCAAACAGGTGATATGTTGGGTTGAACCCTATGAAATTACGCATTTTTGACGTTTTTTGACTTACTGATTGGCACTTCTATAGGGTTCAACCTGGTATGTAAATCGCTTCCATTGTGCGTAGTACCGTGTGTATCTGCTGCGTTTATTTTTATCATTACAGACTTCAGTAAGGTAAGGCGGTCCTATCACAGAGCGGTTTGAAGGAAGTAAAAGTTGGGGATGTGATTCATGTGCTGGCAGGCTACCTGAAATGGGTAGGGGGCAGGGTTAGGGTGACGCTCTTGGAGGAGGTGACGCTTGTACTGGGACTTGAGTAACCAGGGAGAGCCAGCCTTGAGGAGCTCAGGGGGAACTGCTTCCCGAGCACAGAGAAAGTGTGATCGCCTGAGAGCTTGGTGCACTTGAGGAAGTGTAGCTCTGGGATCAGCAAACTCTTTCCATCAAGGGCCATGTAGTAAATGGTCAAGATGCAAAATCGAGGCTCTTATGTAGGTACTAAAAGAAAACAAGAAAAATTTTCACAAAGTTTTCATCGACCGGAATAAAAATATTGGGAGCGAATACCATATTTTGTAATACAGGTCTACTAATGAGAGGAATGTTTACCTTAATTGGAGTTCAAAATTAATGTTCCCTGTCATCAAATTGATCACGAATATTTAGCTCTACAAACTGTTCTTAGCTCACAGGCCATGCGAAACAAGCAGTGGGCTAGATATGGCCCTGGGGTCCCGGTGGCCGACTGCTGGTGGGGCTGGAGGGGTAGTGAGCTCCGTTGAGAGCTGAGTGGTGGTTGTGTAGGGCCGTGGAGGCTGTACTAAGGAAATGGGCCCTTGTTTTGAGTGAAAAAGGGGAAGATGATTTGAGATTGTGTGAGGGATACTTGGACGTGGGACGTGGATATGGCAATTAAATAGAATGAAATCACAGTGAGAGAGTTCATTCCTTTTCCATTCTGTCTGTCCTTATTATGCCCAAGAGAAGATCTCAGTTTGGTGGTAGCCTGACTTCAACACCTCATGCTCACTCCCCTGCCTTTTTTATTTATTTATATTTAACAGAATGAGCTCTAAGTTTAGAGGCCTTGGCAGGCAGCAGCAGCTAGGGTTTAATAAGGTTATGTTTTCATTGTGTTTGTTTTTACATTTGTCTTCTATTTGCGGCAAATGGTACTGGTTTTCCATTGGTGCTGTGAAGTGTCTTCCTAAAATTTATTTAAGTAAAAATAAATGATTTGGTTAAAGTATAAAATAGTAATCTGAGGATTCAGCACTTGATTGAGGACCTACTTTGTGGAGGAACAATATTGCCATAGCGTACCCCTCCCCTTTTAATACATGTTATTTATATTTATGTTCTTTTTTTCTTTTTTTAAGATGTTTATTTTTGAAAGAGAGAGAGAGCATGAGTGAGCGGGGCAGGGACAGACAGAGGGAGACAGAGGATGTGAAGTGGGTTCCGTGCTGATAGCAGCAAGCCTGATGTGGGGCTTGAACTCACAAACTGTGAGATCATGACCTGAGCTGAAGTTAGACGCTCAACTGACTGAGCCACCCAGGTGTCCCTGTTCTGTTTTTCTTTAAAAAAATTTTTTTTAATGTTTTATTTATTTCTGAGAGAGAGAGAGTGTGTGTGAGCAGGGGAAGGTCAGAGAGAGAGAGGGAGACACAGAATCCAAAGCAGGCTCCAGGCTCTGAGCTAGCTGTCAGCACAGAGCCCAACACGGGGCTTGAACCCACGAACTGTGAGATCATGACCTGAGCCGAAGTCGGACACCTAACCAACAGAGCCACCCAGGTGCCCTCTGTTTTTCTTAGAAAGAAAAAATGATTGCTGTTTGATCTTGAAAATATGAATGGAAATACTTGACTGGGATAGGGACTGGAAAAAAATGAGATCAGTGTCAGAGATCTCAAAGTAAAAAAGTAGGAGAGAATAGCAATCAACCAGCTACTGTAAGTCTTTTTTCTTCTCTTTTTTTCTCTTTGCTTATAGTTGCCTGTCGGTAGCCACAGCAAGTTGCAAACTTTTCAAGGTCAGAACCCAGTGTTTTAAATTTGGTTTTCTACTCTTTTCAAAATATAAAAATCAATTCTTATAGCATTTTTGTATGTGAACATTTCCATTGCTTTTTAAAAGGTTGTCTTTTTTTTAATCCATTAAAAAGCTGTGAACAGAAATGGGTCAATAATTCTAGAAATGCGGAGGCTGATTTTTAAGCATGCTTTGGCAAAGTTGAACAGATTCTTAGAGGCCCTATTTTATTTTATTTTATTTTATTTTATTTTCAGTTGCTCCTTTTTTTTTTTTTTTTTTTTTTTACAAATAGTTTATTGTCAAATTAGTTTCCACATAACACCCGGTGCTCATCCCCACAAGTGTCCTCCTCCATGCCCACCCTCCTCCCCCACATCCACCAGTCCTCAGTTTTTGTCAGCATTCAAGAGTCTCTCATGGTTTGCCTCTCCCCCTTTCCCCCACCATTTCCGCCTTCTTCTCCCCCTTGGTCCTCTGTTAAGTTCCTCCTAATCCTCCTATACGTGCACACATATGATATTTGTCCTTCTCTGCCTGACTTATTTCGCTCAGCATAACGCCCTCAAGGTCCATCCATGTTGCTACACATGGTTAGAGGCCCTATTTTAAAAAAAAGGCTTCTGAGCCCTTAGATTTCACGTTGCATTCATTCATTCATTCATTCATTTCCCATTTATTAAGGGTTTACTCAATCAATTAGGAATGCATTCAGCACAAGAAAGAGGAAGTCCCAATGATGATGTCTTAAGCAATAAAGATGTTGAAATAGCTCACACAGTACATCTGGAGGTAGATGTTCTAATGTACGATGGCTTGAAGGGCTCAACAGGGATTTGGACTATTTCTGTGTTTTCACTCTGTTGTCCTGGGCTATTTTGTCCCTTTGGCTTTTTATCCTTAATGTTTGTCAAGGTAGGAAGTCACTGGGAAAGTAAGTTCTTCCAGAAGCACCCCTCAGCAGGCTTTTGCTGACATCTTATTGACTTAACAGCCGTGTCATTTGGCCACCTCTGGCTGCCATGGAGGCTGGAAGGTGGATATTGGGTTTTCTTGGCTTAAGAGAGAAGATGAGTAAAGGAGGAGTTTGCCTCAGAGGCAGCCCACCAAAGCGTGAGGCACTTTTATTATGGAAAGACACTGTACCTGCCTGCAAAGTGAGACCTGGTACGTTCCCCAAAGCATCACTTCTTATACTTAAATGTGTGCGTAATTCATGTAGGCATCTTGTTACGAAGCTGATTTGGATTTGGTGGAGCTGGGGTGGGACCTGAGAGTCTGCATTTCTGTCAAGCTCCCAGGTGATACTGATGCTGAAGGTCCACAGAGTACTCTTGTTCTGGGGAGCAAGTAAAGCATTACAGAGCAGTGCTCTGCAAGATGAATAGAAATTAGCCAGACAGAGAAGGGGTGGGGGTGGCATGGAAGGGCATGCGGTTTTGGGAGAACAGTGAGACATTTGGTGGCTGGTTGCACCACAAAGAGCAGTGGGGTGCCAGAAGCCTGGGAGAAGTATGTTGTAAATGGAATACGAAAGGCTTTTGAAGGTTATGCTGGTTTGGACATTATTCTCTGGAAATTGAGAATCCAGGACTGATTTTTAATCAGGAAAGTGATAGAATCAGACTCTCCTCCTCCTCCTCTTCCCCCACCCCCTGCCCCCGAATTAGGTAAGCCTGGTGACACTGTGGAGGATTACTTCCCCCCGCCCCCCAAATGTTTTATTACAGCCAAATTTGATGGGTATTATTTTGATCATAAGAAAGTTGAGTTGAACACCAAGAAGGTAGATGAGAGGCATACCGGTTACCATGGCCCTTTGCCTGTATGTGGCAGACATCGGTGTCCGGTGCAGATACTCTTTCCTTGAGCTCACAGTCTGCCTCAGAATCCTGCCCAATTCTGGGCTTCAGGCAGCTACTACCAGTTGATTGGTGTTGGCAGAGAAGATAAAACCCATTTGCCATCTTGAGAGTTTGCCTTGAGGTCTCGAAAAGCACTTTGAGTGTGCTTTTATCATCTTAAAACTTCCTTAGGTTACTAATGATTTTCTTTGTAAGTTTTCCAGTTAAAGCTCTTTCTTGATTCCTAACCACATTGATTTATTTGAGGTTTAGGAGCTTGCCAGGTAAACAGAGTTTTGGTTTTGGATGAACTAGATGGTTGTTAAGGTTGGACTTTTTTCATTTTACAAAATGAGATGGATGGATTGCCCTGACCTTGTATACTTTAAGAAACTTCCCTGACTGCCACGTGTATCCTTTTTTCCTTTTAAGCAGGTGTTTTTCTCCTCCTCTTAGAGCAGGGTTCTCAACCAGGGCTCTTGTGCCTTCCCAACCCTTCCATTCCTGGGGACATTTGGGCTTGTCTGGAGATATACTTGGTTGATGCACTGGTGTGGGGGTGCTGCTGGCTCTGGTCCCCTCAATAAGGGGTTGGTTATCCAGCCCAAAATGTCAGTAAGGCTGAGATTGAGAAACACTGTTGGAGGAATGTTTTGTGCCTCCTTAGGGCATTTTTCTTACTTTCCCAGCCTTTTGAATGGTTGCCGTGTTAGGTTTTCTCTTCTGTGTGTGTGTGTGTGTGTGTGTGTGTGTGTGTGTGTGCTTGCAGCAGCACTAGAGTAAAATTTGAACTTCACTGGCAGGATCCTTGGACCACTATCTTAGTAAAACAAGGAGAGAAAATAAATCATTCTGAAACCTGAATGCTCAATATGCCATTTTAAGAGGAAATGAGCTTATTGTCTAACTAGGATGCTAGCTTGCGTGCTTCCAGCTTCTCATACATGCTGATTTCTAGTACTCAGTGCCCTTTTGCAGCGAGTAGAGAGATGAGTGGTCATCTTTCAAGTAACAAAGATATGTTTTATAGAAGCACTTTTCAAACTGTGCTGCCAAAAAACAACTAGAACAGAGTTCTCTACTGATAAAAGAACTGTGGGGAGTCCTTCTAAATGTTATAAAACAAAAAATAATTGATGAATAGAAATTTCTCTTTCATATTTTTTTCCTTGAACTGTGGTGCCTGGCGGTGCTTATTTATGAGTGCAAGTTCTCAGGTTACAAAGGGAATAAATATATATAAATGAGTAGTAGCAGATAAGCTAGCAATTGGAGTTATACTGGCTCAGTTTCATACCTTATGTTTTCATAGACACCTGTTGGAGGCTTTGATTTTATGCTGCCGACCTATGATCTAAGTTTTCCTGGTTTGTATGATGGTGTTTAGTATATTTCACAGTGGTTCCCAGGGAGTACTTGGACTTGAGGGTGCCCCTTAAATTCATTTGAAAAGTAGGAAAAATATTGCGTAGGTCACATTTAGATTTGTGGCTGAGTATAGAGTAGAAAGTGTGTGTCTTCCCGACCAGTTCCCTTCTCTGTCCGGTGCTGTCACTTTTGTTGTAGTGAAGCTCCACACCTCTGAAGCAGAAGGGAGGTAACAGAATCATCAAATTTTAGACAGAGGGGGAGATGTGAGCGGCCTCAGCCTTTCTGGATGAAAGGAGTGAGGTTCCCCTGCTGGCCAGAGACCAAGAGAGCAGAACCAGAACTATGACTTCAGTCTTCATCACCTCTGCGTAGCTGACACACACGCTGAATGCTGCGCCTCTGTTGCCTTGTTTTCACAACCATTGAAATGACAGTTATCAACATAAAACATAAAGGGGTAAAGTGAGGTGTGCTGAAATGTGTGACGTTCCTCCCCCTCCCACCCCCCCGAAGACTCTGGTGCTCAGTCTTAGTGAAAATAAGGCCAGCTGCCGCTAGCTTTGTATACATGCCACTGCTTCTCAGACTTAGGCACTTTTGGAAGTCAGCCTTAAAAATAAATAATCCTTTAGGGGCACCTGGGTGGCTCAGTCGGTTAAGCGTCTGACTTCAGCTCAGGTCATGATCTCCCGGTTCGATGGTTCAAGCCCCGCCTTAGGCTCTGTGCTGACAGCTCTGAGCCTGGAGCCTGCTTCAGCCTCTGTGTCTCCCTCTCTCTCTGCTTGTGCTCTGTCTCTCTGCCTCTCTCTCTCTCAAAATAAATAAACATTAAAAAAAAATAATAATCCTTTAGGACCACTTACATGCATATATAAACATGTCTGCATCTTTTGCATTGATGGGCTCACGCTTCACACAGAGTTCTGTAACTCGCTTTCCCCTGTCCCCCAACCCTTGTGTCGCATGGCTTCCTTTGTTTTCTGTTGATACTTCCAAGCACATCTAATTCTTTTTGACAGTGGTATAGAATCCCAATGATAGGTGTTTGTGTTGTATACAGTTTTGAATCATTGTAGCCAATCCTTCAATATACACTAAGTATCCTTCTCTAAAGACTGAGTCTTAGAAGTGCCACCACGGAGTCAAAGGGAATTTAAATGTTGCTGCACCTCCTGGATTGTCCAGCAAAGAGCTGCAGAGGACAAGATTCTCCGACCCATCCATGGTGCATGCTAGGGGGCATGCTATACCCCCGCTGACATGTGCTTCCTCTTATTAGTGACTGCCCTTGTTTGTCATTTTTTTAAACTTAAAATTATTTTCTTGTACAGAGTCAGTTTGTTTTTTTTCGGGGACTGTCTTGGCATTGTAGGGTGTTTAACAGTGTTCCTGTCCCCTACTCCAGTCATGACAATCAAAAATGTCTCTAGATATTGCCAAATGTCCCCTGGGAGGCAAAATTGCACCAGTTGAGAACCCCTGATTTGGAGAGAAGAGGAAATAAATGCAGATGAATGAGATGAGAAGGGGCAAATTGTGGGTGGCCTTGAAAGTGTGTCATAACAGTTTAGCCTTCAGGCTGCAATCAGTAGTGTTTCAATATAAGCTGCTTGAGCTGTGCAGACACTAATTTGATGAAAAGGATGCTTTAGAACAATGGGTCTGATGGTGAGCACAAATGAATCCAATAGAGGAGAAAGTAATTGCAGGAAGAGGGCAATCATAAGTATGAACTGAGGGAAGGGTGAGTCCAAGGAACCTTTTGGAGGACATCATGACATTATTAGGGAGAGTCCAAGGGATGGAGTTGTAAACACCAAGGTTTCAGAACTGAGGGGTAGAGAAAATAATGGAGATTATTTGATAGGAATGGAACGGTTGGAAAGGGGAAGTGGGGGAATGGTTTGTGGAGCACAAGGGGCAGAAAAGATCATGCATTTACATAGAACTTGGGGTCGGGGATCATGAGATATTTAAGAAAGGGAGTCTTGATAGGAACTATGGTGCATTTTAGGACTAGGCGTGTAGACTTGGATTCAGCTGTGTATTACGTGAGCTGTCTCACTCACATATTTTTATCACTGGACAAGTTTAAGCAGAGTCTTGGGGGTGGTATCTGAGGTATCACATACCCTGTAGTGGATTGGAGTTTCCTTTTCCTTGCCTTTTGTTCCTTTCCTCTGGCTTTAGAGTATGTATACAAAATGTATATTTGAAGCAGAGTTGACAGTGTTTGGCAGCTTTATGGGTGTGTGGAGAGTGAATAAGGAGGAGGAACCGAACATAACTGCGAGGCACTGAAGCAGGGTGTTGTGGGATGGCGCTGTTCAAGACTGGAAGCACAGAATGGAAAACAGTTCTGGAGGTGGGTGGGCAAATTCGGTTTTGGACAGGTCATATAGTATTTGAACGTAAGAGTCCTAGGAAGGCTTTTTTTTTTTTTTTTAAGTTACATTTGTTGAATGTCTATCATATATCAGGTACTGTGCAAAGTGAACCATTTGAGTTTTTGGTGACCCATGTAGAAAGGAGTTGCTCTTAAGTCAAGATACAGATGTAATAACACAGGTGCTTGTCCTGACTTACAGAGGCTGATTCCAAATTAATTGTTTTATGTCTTCCTTTGTGTGGCCTAAAGTTTTTAGTTTGACTCTGCTTCTTTTGTTTTGTTTTTTAGAGTGTGGTTTGATGGATTTTTCCTGTCCCCTCTATACACTTGTGACAATGAGGGGCTACTAAATAGGGCACTGTTCTCTGTTTGTGTAGTACCCCACAGCTGTTTCCTATAGTAAAGACTCTGGAAAACAATGACCTCATGGTTTCCACAAAAAACCTTTTATATATAATAGTGGAAAAGAAATCATTGAAAGTTGGGTAATTTAAAGTTCTGTCCTCTGTAGCCTTTTCCCTCAAAAATACTCTTGTTTGCTCTGCTAATTAATCCTTCACTGGCTCTTCCTCAAATGACCTTTTATGTTTAACAAACAACATTTTTGCAGCGGAGCACATCGAGATATCTTGTCTTTCATCTGACTGTGGTCTTTCTTCACTTAGAAATCATTGTTTTATGCCATGGACTGTGGCAGTTCCTAGAGGAATTGGCCAGTCACTGAACATCTGTTGCTTCTTCCCTCCGGTTGTTGAGCTTGGATGGTAGCAAACAATGTGACCACAAACAAACAGCTCAGGCATTAGAAGATTTCATGGGATTGGTCTGGAAATGCCTTTGTTGCCTCTACTGTAAGAACTTTTGTAAGTGCATCACCAGCTCAGGAAGTTCTTTGACTTGAATTCTTGGTATTCTATCTTTCTTTCTTTCTAAGTTTATTTTTGTTTGTTTGTTTGTTTAAAATAATCTCTATACCCGACATGGGGCTCAAACTCATGACCCTGAGATCAGGAGTCACATGCTCTTCTGATTGAGCCAGCCAGGTGGCCCTTGGTATTCTAATATTTAAAGGCAAGACCGAGTTGTCTGATTCTCAAAAGATTTGAGAAACAATAATAATCATAATAATGAAAATAGCATTTATTTGTGTGGAACCAGATCATTTACAGAGTCTGTTTGATTCTTGAACAATACCGGTTTGAACTTGCAGGTCCACCTATATGTTGAATTAAAATACACACACACACACACACACACACACACACACACACACGAAAAAAATTTGGAGATTTGTGGCAATTAAAAGAAACTTGTAGATGAACTGCACAGCCTAGAAATATTGAAAAAATTAAGTAGAAGGTATGTCATGAATGCATAAAATATATATAGATGCTAGTGTATGTTATCATTTCCTACCATAAAATATACACAAACCTATTATAAAAAGTTAAAATATATCAAAACTTAAGCCCCCTTCCCTGTTTCTAAACTCTGTCTCTTCCAATGGCTGGTTTTTATTGCTGCCAGATTTATCTTAGAGTTTATCTATGATTATATTATTTCTCTTCTCAAAAATTGCTTTTACTTTATCTTTTATATATAAAATATGGTATACATTTCTTAGCTTGGCATTTAAGCTTTTCCAGAAAAATGAAATAAAAGGTTTACATAAAACTAGTCCTATTTTTAAAAAGTTGGACTCAACAGACATAAGACTGCTGTTCATTTGCTCTAAGTCTTTCTAAATGCCACCTCTAAATTTTTGTACTTATCTGGTCATGGACTGGTGACAAAAAGTTCGCAGACAGGCATCTGTCTGGATCACATTTTGAAGAGCACTGTTGTAGAGCTTCCTAAAGTCTGATTTTGCCTGTTGTATTCCTGTAGTTTCAGTTAAAATGTTCTGTTCCTGTATTTCCTGTAAAATGGTAGATTTAGAGGCTTAATGAGATTCAGGGTTGAGGGTTTTTTTTTCTTTTTTCTTTTTTTTTGGTAGTGTTGTTAACTTCCATCAGGAAGCTTATAATGTCTGATTGTGTCTTTTACTATGTTAATAGACACTGATGATTATTCCTTGATCAATTAGTTCATTAAAGGTTGAAAAATGGTGATGTTATAATTTTAACATTCTTTCTTATTAGCTAGAACACTTCTGTAGCGACTCATGCCCCCATCAATTACTTGGTTACCAACATAAATTTGGAGAAGAAAGGCAAGATAAATGGTGTAGGTTCTTTCCCCTTTAATTTTGGTTTTCAAAATAATTTCATCATTTTCAAATGTGCTGAGTTTTTTGTTAAAAACATGTGAACTCATGGATTTAAATGTATCCATGATGTACTTCAGTTACAGTTGTTAACCCAGTGATGCTCAAATTGTGCCATTTGTGGCCAGTAGGAGAAGTTAGCTTCTGAATCCTTTTGACATGATATTAATTGTCTGTGATGTCAAACCAGATTCAGGGAAGATATTCCAGGCTTATATTACCACGTTTCCTGCCCCAGATCTGGGATCAGTCATTTCTTTAAGGAACCTGGTGGCCTTTTGTTGGCAAATGGTATAGAGAGATCACAGTCTGGGCCCTAGGAGTGCACGTGGTTTCTCTAGGTCTTCTAGGTAGAGAGAGCTAAAAAATATGTAATTTCTTTTAAAGATGTAATAAATCATAAATTCATATTGATAATTCCCTTTAAGGATTTCGGGGTTTTTCTTGAACTCATTGATTTTGCATCTGTTTCTCCTTTCTCGCATGCCAAAAACCCTGTTCCCAGAGCCTGTGCAGTTTCTCATTTGCATTATCCACAATCCTCAAAAGTCTCAGGATAATAAACCAAACTACCACCAACAGTACATGTGCTTGAAAAATATAAGATTTATTTTTGGTTAATTTTTTTGTCTGTAGGACATGGTCTACTGGATCTGTATAATCAAATTACTGTTTTGTTTTTTTTTTTTAAAGTTTATTTATTTTGAGAGAAAGAGGGGGAGAATCCCAAGCAGGCTCTGCAGTCAGCTTGGAGCACATTGTGGGGCTCGAATCCATGAACCATGAGATCAAGACCTGAGCTGAAATCAAGAGTTGAATACTTGACAGAGTGAGCCACCCAGGCATCCCTCAAATTACTGTTTTAAAGTCACTTGGAATAGTTCTCAGTGTGGCTTTGTCACCAACTACATACTTATTTACAGTCATTTATTTCTTTTTGATTTTGAGGGATTGCTTTTGATAATTTTGTTGCATAATTATGTAAAAAATAAAATACATGGCCTGAAGTCAAATTTACAACATAAAATCTATCCCAAGAAGCCTGGTTTCTGTCTTTGATCCCTGTACCCTATTTCTCCCTAAATTTTATGATTTATTCTTTTAATATAAGCAAATTAACTTTTGTTGCTTTTTTTCTGTGTATATGTGTGTGTATTGTGTGTATATTCATATTTTTTCTTATTTAGATAAATAGTAGCACATTATACAGAATTGTTTTCCTATAGCTTTTTCCTATAGCTAACATGAGTGTTTACCACATGCCCTACACAGTATTTTATTTATTCCATATAATGGTGTAAAGTAGATACACTAATTAATATTTTTGTCTTACAGAAGAAGAAACAGAGGCATCTCTACAGACTTTTAATTTTGTGACTCTCTAAATTTCCCATAGTAACTAGTTCTGTTCTTGTATGCATCTTTATGAGTGAATGAATGGGCAGGGAATTAACTTCTACATCTGCTTTACTTTGAGCTATGAGGGAGGCAGGGAAAGGCTTTGTTTAAACTGTGGTAGAGGGGATTAGCATTTTCTTTGAGGTCCAGAGCTCTCTATAGCTGGAGAAGAATAACAGAACTGCTCCTGACCAGAGGTGCTCCCAGGAATTCTAAAGATATACGAACTTGGAACTTTCTTTAATTTTATCCTAAAATAAGGGTCCCTTTCTAAGAGTGTAGTGGCAGCTTGGTAAATCTCCCTTGTTTTAGAGTTTAAAGAGAAGACAGACTCCTTTAAAAGCAGTAGATCCTGGGAAATAGCTACTAGTCAGTGTCAGGATTTTAATAGTGACAGGAAGGAAAGAGGAGAGTAGTTTCATTTCCCTGCAGGTGGGGTGAGAGAGAGGAGCATTGGCAGCTTTTTATCATCTATCCGGCGAGGAAGGGTTGGTTAGGTTGGAGACCTGTTGTTGATCGTTACCCTTTAAGGCTCTGTTGTGATGCCAGGCATCTGGTTAGGCTGTTGTAACTGCCCACACCTGCTTCCTGGTGATACCCAATTCTGGCTCAGGCTTCAGGCTGTCAGCATCAGAGGATAGTGCCAGGAGAAGGGTGAGGGCAGCCAGGGGGCAGATTTGCCCCTTCCCTTTGGAAAATCTGAATGATTGAGATTTGAATTCAGTGAGAATCCTGGAGCAGCTGAGATCTTGGGCTGGTCACTGAGCCTCAGTTTCTTTAACTTGCCTTTTCATTGCCGTATGATACCAGCTTCACAGATCATGGTGTTTGACAGCCATTGATTGCTTTACATCTGAGTGATGGAAACATTTTAGCAGGTAAAACCAACCAGGTGGCTTATACATCCACCAGCCCAGCCTGTGAGAGCAAACCTGGGACATAGGCTTTTGGCTGTTAGGAATAATGCTGCTGTGAACACTCCTGCACAAATTTTTGTGTGGACGTTTTGTTTTTTTTTTTTTTGGTATATGCCTGGGAGTGGGATTGCTGGGTCATATTGTGACTCCATGTTTAACTTCTTGAGAAGTTGCCCAACTGTTTTTCTACAGTGGCTGCACCATTTTCCATTCATACCGGCAGTGCATGAATATTCCAATTTCTCCACATCCTGGCTGACACTTGTTATTGTCTGTCTTTTATTAAAGTCATCCTAGGGGCTCCTGGCTGGCTTAATCAGTAGAACATCTGACTCTTGATCTCAGGGTTGTGAATTCAAGCCCCATGTTGGGCATAGAACCTCTTAAGAAAAATAAAATAAAAACAGAAGGAATCCTAGTGAATGTGAAGTGGTATCTCATTGTGTGGTTTTTTATTTTGTTTTGTTTTGTTTTTAGTGACTTCTTTCTTTCTCTCTCTCTCTTTCTTTCTTTTTCTCCTCCTCTTCCTTCTTCTCCCTGACATGGGACTCGAACTCACAACCCTGGAGGTTCAGAGTCATGTGATCCACTAAATGAGCCAGCGAGGCACCCTCATTGTGGTTTTGATTTGCATTAAATATGTGTCTGTTTCATTTGCTTAAGTTCATTGAGATAAAATCTATTTTGGTAAGATTATATACTCTGGTTTCTCTTCAGATCGTATAAATCTTTTACCTTTTACTATTTTGGTAAGAGTATTACCCAAGTTATTGTAGAAAACTTAGAAAATATGTAAAAGTTGGAAGAGGAAAATTGAGGGGCACCTGGGTGTCTCAGTTGGGTAAGCATCTGACTCTAGTTTCAGCTCAGGTCGTGATCACACAGTTCATGGCTTCAAGACTGCATTGGGCTTTGTGCTGATGGCTTGAAGCCTGCTTGGGATTCTGTCTTCCTTTCTCTCTGCCCCTTCCCTGCATGTGCTCTCGTGAGCGCTCTCTCGCTCTCTCTCTCTCTCTCTCTCTCTCTCTCGCTCTCTCTCTCTCAAAGATAATAAATAAATAAACATTTAAAAAAAGAAAGAGGAGGGGTGCCTGGTAGCTCAGTTGGTTAAGCATCCAACTTTGGCTCAGGTCATGATCTCATGGTTCCTGAGTTAGAGCCCTGTGTTGGGCTGTGTGCTGACAGCTCAGAGCCTGGAGCCTGCTTCCGATTCTGTGTCTCCCTTTCTCTCTGCCCCTCCCCTGCTCGCACTCTATCTCTCTCTCTGTCAAAAATAAATAACATTAAACAATTTTAAAAAGTAAAAATCAAAAAGAAGAGGAAAATTGAAAATGTGTAAAAGTTTGGTATATTATGTTCTTGCTTTTTCTCCCCTCTGGGTGTGTTTTAACATAATTGGTATCAAACTGTATATACACTTTTACATCATATATTTTTCATTTCATATTATATTATGATTAATTTTTGTCACAAAACTCTAGATCATTGTATGAAGGTATATGATGACCTATTTTTGGATGGTTTCTGGTCGTGATGAATTTTTTTACATAAATCTTTTACTTGTTTTTACAAGCAGAAAATGGTGATTATTCATAACATATGAATTCTTAAAATCAGTAAGAAAACTACAGTTACTTTTGGTTATTTCTTTAGCATATGTAGAGTTAAATTCCTGGGTCAGTGCTTATTTATTTTGAAGGTCCTTAGGTTACATCGTTACTTTATTTTATAGGATTGTGTCATTAGCAGTGTATAAGAATGTGTGTTGTACTCCACTGTTGCACAATAGAAATCTTTAAGTTGATAAATGGAAAATGGCATTTTATTGTTTTAATTTACATGTCTTCGATTACTAGTGAGGTAGGACAGCTTCATCTTTGGAAGTATACCTATGATAGCAACATTTTGATTACTTAGGGAATACCCTGTTTTGATTTCACAGACTTCTCCTTGTTTGTTTTCTGTTTATTCACACGCTTTTCCATTTAGCTTCAGCTTCTACTGTCAGAATACCAAGGCCTGAACCAACTAGAATTGGTCGGGCCAGACCAGGCTGAGACTGGGAAAGTTCTAAATTGTACTTTGCTAGGGAAAGCCTAGAAGGCAGAATGAGCCCCTTTCTTGATTTTTATGCAATCTGATTTTCATGGTGAGCACTGAAAGAATGGGCAGAGGCCAGGATTGGTTTGGAGACCATACCTGTGTGCCACTCAGGAGTCAAGCTGGCTTGACTTTCAGGCCTGCACAGTGTTGGGTGTGGAGAAGTGATGTGACAGGCCCATGACTTGAAAACATCTTCAGCCAGCTAAGATTTATTGGGTTGGTGGCATTCTGGGTTTATGGCTATATGAACGCATAATTTGTAGTGAAACTTCCTGAATCTGCTTTTGAATGATATTTCTTGGTCACTATTAGTTGATGTTTCAGTTATCAAAATGCAGTAACAATAATGCTTCAAAACAAGAGTATTTCCAGAATATTTTGGATACCTTTGTAAAATTGGCTTTTTGGTCAAATATATTTTAGATCTGTTTGTCATCAGATACTAATACATTCAGAATCAAGAGGATGCATGTTTTGTCTCTGTGTATAATTACATACACACACATGCGTATAGAAGAAATATATGCATGCTTAGCGTTGGGATAATTCAAGGCTTGACTTCATTTATTTATTTATTTTTGAGAGAGGGAGAGATCACGAGTGGGAGAAGGGAAGAGAAAGAGAGACACAGAATCGGAAAGAGGCCCCAGGCTCTGAGCTGTCAGCACAGAGCCCGACGCAGGGCTCAAACTCACAAGCTGTGAGATCATAACCTGAGCTGAAGTCAGATGCTTAACCTACTGAGCCACTCAGGTGCTCCAAGGCTTGACTTTATACATTCCCTACTTCTTGTCTTTCTCACCCTATTCCATCTCCAAGGGTGTATAGGACACTTCACTTCCACCCCAAAGAGCAGTGCCACTCAACCAAGAATTTTGGCCTCTGTGCTGGTGAGCAGTGCCATGTGCTGAGTTTCTAAGCCAAGCCCATGTTCCTCCTCTGCTTCTGTCCACTTGATCAGGAAGCTGACTCTGGGTTCTTTTTTTTCTCTTCCTAGGGCTAAGTTTTCACCTCCCACCTGGCAAGCCAGGGTGGCTTAAAAAGACCCTTGGTGGGTGTCTGTAGATGTAAACTTGTTTTCTGTCTCTTTCTGCCAATTTTATGTGATGCTAGCTGCTGTCACTTTTTTCCTTCAATGATAAGATCCAAAGCTTGGTATGGGTTTGGATTTAGGATTACTCTAGGTAGAAAGCTTTGCTTTGAGGCTCCTTAGGTCTGTCTAGCAGAGAAAAAAGAAATTCTCAGCATAGTGCAGTCTGATTCACTGGGATTTGGAGCCAAAGCCTGAACTACAAATAAGGTGCATTTGTGTTTTGAAAGCCCCATTTTCTCTGCAGAAGATTTGGGTTCCCTGGCCAAAATCCCAGGGTGTCCTTTCATAAGATCCCCTTAAGTTTCACCTGGTCATTGTTACCAGCAAAGTCATTTTAGAAAACATCAGGAATGTGGAAACATATAAAGAAGAAAGGAATAAATCACCTCTAAAAGTTGCCATTCTGAGTTAATGACTGTTAATGTTTTGGTGTGTATTTTGAAGGATAAAAGACAAAAAGATATTTAAAAATGTATCTTAAAAGTTTGAAATCATATTCAAATGTAGTTTTGCATCTTCTTTCCACTTAATTGTATTCTATCTTAATTTCCCCATGATTTCTGAAACTTAAAACATTGGTAAAGTTCCATGGTAGAAACACATAATAATTTCTTAGGTATTTATTATTTTTTTTAGTTAAAATTTTTTTAACATTTATTCATTTTGAGAGACAAAGAGCATGAGTGGGGGAGGGGCAGAAAGAGAGGGAGACCCAGAATCTGAAACAGGCTCCAGGCTCTGAGCTGTCAGCACAGAGCCTGATGTGGGGCTTGAACCCATGAGCTGTGAAATCATGACCTGAGCCAACGGTGGACACTGAACCAATTGAGCCACCCAGGCACCCCTCTAGTTTCTTAGATATTTAGATGAATTTTCTAGTTTTTCTGTTTAAAAAATTAAGATTTTTAAATTTATTATAAATCAATAAATTACTTATTAAATAATTCATGAATGAAGCAATATCCCATCTAGCAAGTAGAGAGGGTTCCAAAGATCTCTGGTTTGACTTTTAACTGTTGAAGACTATTACACTCCCTTATGATGGCCTTTTGGGTAAATCAGGACTAGATGTTTGCTTTTTTTGGCTGTGTTGTTAGCCAAAATTTCCCCTTTCCTCTAAAAAACAAAAACAATAACCACACAAACTTTTTAAAAGGCATTATTTTTTGGTGGCCTGCAAGAATCGTAGAATATGTTGGATAATGATAAAGAGACCAAAAAGAAGATACTCTTGAGTTAATTAAGTTACTTGATTAGATACATAAACACATTTTGGCAACTGGAGTGGACTCTAACCTTGGAGTTGGCTTGGCTTGGCCACTTGGGGTGTGCTGGAAAGGATGGATAGGATCGGAATTCATCACCACCAGCAAAACAGCTTGAGCATTTTAAGGTGAAGAGCACTCCCCTTTACATTTTTTGATGAGAGACAGATGTAGTTTTCCAGAGCCAGATTGTTGTCTCTTGTTTGTTTTCTCCAGCATCCTGGGACACTCAGGCAGGACATAGTTCTTCACATGCTGCAACTTGATCTTCTGACATAGTCCACATTCCTCCTTGTTCCTCAAATAATAACATCTCAGTTAGATAACCTCCATTTTTATTTCTGGGCCATATTTCAGCCCTAGGAAAAATGCAAATAACAACAAAACAAACACTGATTAACAAGGATTTATTTAAAAGCAAATAAGCTCCCGGAAGCCTCAGGCTTGGTACAGCTATAGTTCAGTCTCTAACAAGTTTTATGTCTGCGCTGAGAATTGACATACCAAATGATCAAGCCCTGTATGATCCGGAGTCATATAAGGAAAAAATCATTTACTGAAGAATTATGGACAAAAATGTTTTAAGGCTGTTTTTAATCAGAGGAGGTTGAAGAGTGGTGTAACTTTGGACAAGTTATTTCACTTTTTGAGCCCAAGTTTTTTTGTCTATAAATAATGGTAATAATACTTAACAAAATAGGTGATTTTGATGGGCTAATTTTATAGGAAATGACACCTATAAGCAATTAGTATGATGTCTGATACTTTATAAGCACTCAGTTATTAACTGCCATTACTATTACTATTTGTTTCAAGTATTGAATTTCCTAGGTGTTGGGGAAATAATACTGAATAAGTCCTTCTTGATCACTGTCTAGTGGTGGAGGCAGATAGGAGATTATATGTTGTGATACGAATATGCTATAGTGTAATAAGTGATATAACATAGTTGTGACAAAAGAGCCTCCTATAAATTTTAGTGCCTTTGGAAGTGAAACTTCAGGGCCTTTCCACTGTGACCGTGTTCTTTCTGTCTTGGTTTCACATTAGAAATAGAATTTAAAAAAATCACACTTCAAATAAATTAGCAATGATCAGGTCCCACTGTAGATAATTAAATCAACATCTCTGGGCTGTTCCCAGTTTTTTTTTTTTTTTTTTAATTTCCCTCGATGATTCTGATGTGCAGCCAAGGGTCAAGAGCCAGTTCTTTTCTTTCCCTTTGACATTTTCCAGGCTTATATAGGATAGCTCCTTTCTTTTTTCTTGACTTTCAAAACTTAAATAATAGAAGCTGTGTAGTTTTAGAGTTTATAAAATGCTTTTATAAAACTTATTTATGAAAACGCTTTTTTTTTAAAAATATTTTTTTTTATTTCTAGGAGAGAGAGAGACAGCGTGATCAGGGAAGGGTCAGAGAGAGAGGGAGATACAGACTCTGAAATAGGCTCCAGGCTCTGAGCTGTCAGCACAGAGCCCGATGCGGGGCTCAAACCCACGAACCGCGAGATCATGACCTAAGCGAAAGTCGGACGCTTAACCAACTACGCCACCCAGGCGCCCCTTATGAAAACGCTTTTATAGAGTTTGTAAAATAAATCTCAGTAAAGCTTCGCAGTAATTCTTTTAGAAAAGTATTCTCATCCCCATTTTGCAGAAAAATTAGCTGAGGCTCAGAGAAACCGTACATGAAGTAAAAGGTGGTGGAAAGAGGACTTGAACCCAGGTATTCAGACTCTAGTCTTTCTGTTTCTGTTGCATTTCTAGTGGAAGCTTCTAGCCACTGTTTATACACATGGGGGACTTCTCTTGCTGCTGTATTTTCTACCATAGTGTAGCTTTGGATCTCCTGTAAAATCTTTGCTCATTGTTCATCTGGCCGAACCACTGAGGTATGTTCCTTTTGTTTTGCTCCCTGTCATCCCATGTCTAATGCTCTTGACCCTACTTCCACCTTAGCTATAATTTTTTGAAATACATTTCTTAAGATACTTATGATAGCTTTTCTTTTAGAGAAGATATATACTCTTTCCTAGTCTCTCTTTCAGCAGTGAGTCCCTGCCACCAAGTCTTTGTGGTACGTGTGAGTTTGCTTAATATCCAAATCTAATCTTTTAACAGTGCAGGTATCCCTTGCTATCCAAATCCATTTATTCCTGAGTCTGAATCATGAGCACTAGTATAGAAGGGACAGCTATACTTACCCTTGTTAGGACCTTCTGTCTGGAAGGATGAAGGAGCTCTGTACCAGAAATAACTCCCTTTCCCCTGTGGTCGAACATGGACACATGAGCAGGCTGTGTGTGGCATTCTCTCCTATTCTCATTGAATTGTCTTTCCATCTTGGACGGAAGCTCCTTTCCTGTTGTTTCCTTTTTTTTTTTTTTTGTCTCGTCTCCCACCCATCTCCCCTCTCCATCCTACCAAGGAAGGAGAGTGAGGAGATGCATTTGAGGAGTGGGAGTGGAGGGGATTCCAGTCATAGGGAAAGTATGTGTGAAACTCTGGAAGCTTTACAGTCTCTTTCAAGGGCCTGTTGTTGCTACAGTTGGCTAATACTGGCTAATGCTGAAGGCCTCTCAGCTTAACTTGGGTTATGTGAAAAGACTTCCCCACCAGAGGTGAAGATAAGGAGCAAAGAATATATGAAGGACACAGAGAACTCTCTTTGAGCATGGCTGCATTCTGTACCCTGGTATGGAACCCTGTTGTATGGACACTCTATCGCTGTTTGTCATGGGCCATGTCTGGTTTTACGGTATTTATATAGCCATTTACACCAATTTCATCCCTTATGTTTTAGTTAATTATTCTTCATCAACTTAGTAGTTGTCCATAAAGTCATATTCAAAAGTGAAACTTTTCTCAAGGCAAATGTTCTATTCTTTATAGTAGAGTTCAGAAACCAAATTTCACTTTTGGATGCCATCTATGAACTCATCTGCTCACATCTCATCTTTCTCTTAACATGTAAGTACCGTTCTCCTCCCCAGTTCTTCTGCTTCTTAACTCAGAATCACTGGAAATAAATTCTACATTTTTTCTGGATAGAATCATGGAAAGTGGGTGGTAATTGGGTTTGGTGAGTTTTGGCAAGCTACCTTTTCCCCAAAAGAGTAACCCAGCTCCTGATCAAATAAATACCGCCATGTCCCTTCCCCATGCTTTGTTGTCTTCTTCCTGGGATGAGATAAAGTGTGTCTTGAACCAGTTTGTCTTTTCCCTGGAGCCCAGGACTCTGCTGCTTCTGTACTAGGGCTCTGTGGAAAGAAAGAAAGAACCTCATGTCTGATTTTACCATGCCAGGTGGAGAAACTTCATTCTTTTTCTTTTCCCTGACCATGCTTCCAACTCCTCTTTTTTTTTTTCTTCTTTATAAGGGGAAAAAAGTTCTTTTAGCTCTAGGCCTTAAGGTTTTATTTGAAGGGTAAAGAGAAATTTTATGAAACTTGAAAGCTCTGCAAATTTATTTGACCTTTATTGTTTAGTAACTGGAAGTTATGCATCATCCTAACTGAAGGGAAAATTGGAGTGATGGTCAAATTTATTCATAGTAGGATGTAAAGGATTTAAACCAATAGGTTAGTTAATGTTTTTCCAAACAAACCAATAACCCCATTCTATAAAATAGACATAAATATACAAGGTTAATTTTAAGAAGGCTCATATTTGGGGCACCTGGCTGGCACAGTCCATGGAACATGTGACTCCTGATATGAGGAGCCCCACGTTGGGTGTAGAGCTTACTTAAAAATAAAAATTTTTTAAAAAGGCTCATATTCTATTTTTCATAGAAGTGACAAAGTTCTCAGATTGTAGCAATGCTCCTATTTATAGATGACATATTCCAGTGATAACTAACTGCTTTTTAAAACTGTAGAAACACATGGGGCGCCTGGGTGGCTTAGTCGGTTAAGCGTCCGACTTTCGCTTGGGTCATAATCTCGCGGTTTGTGGGTTCGAGCCCTGCGTCGGGCTCTGTGCTGACTGCCAGCTCGGAGCCTGGAGCCTGTTTCAGTCTGTGACTCCCTCTCTCTCTGACCCTCCCCTGTTCACGCTGTCTCTCTCTCTCCTAGAAATAAATAAAAAACATTTAAAAAAAAAATAAAACTGTAGAAACACAGAAGGATTGATTTTAGAACATAAATTAAAAAATAAAAATAAACTTAAGGTTTAATTATACAAAAAAATTATAAAATTATTTTTTAAAAAAGGCAAACCAAAGCAATGTCAGATGAGACCCAAAGCAAAAATCAAATCACTTGGTGGGACTCTAGGGGAAGAGCTTATGTGAAGATTTCGGACACCAGAGGTGTTGTCGATGACCAAGTCACCTGCTTTGCTTTAGAAACCAGGAATCACTGGTTCTCTGACAAGCAGTGGTTTGCAGTGGAGCCAGAGATCTGGCTCAGTTTTCGTGATTCCCACTATTTTCCTTTTTTTTTTTTTTTTTTTAATCTTTTTAATGTTTATTTGTTTTTGAGAGAGAGACAGAGCATGAACAGGGGAGGGGTAGAGAGAGAGGGAGACACAGAATGGGAAGCAGACTCCAAGCTCTGAGCTGTCAGCACAGAACCAGACACAGGGCTCGAACTCATGGACTTCATGATCGTGACCTGAGCCAAAGTTGGATGCTTAACCGACTGAGCCACCCAGCACACCCCACACACACTATTTTTCCTTCTTGACTCCCACTATTATTTTTTTTCTGTAACACATACTAAAGGATGGTTATTAGATTATTCTGTTTTGTCTTGGGAGGAAGTAAAATAAATAGTTCCTTGGATCTCAGGTCTCTGCAGTGGGAAGAAGTCACCATCGTGAAGGAGGAAAAGGGGCAGAAAAAGGAGCCTTTGTGTTTGTGTGTGTTCAGCAAGGTTCCCTGGAAAATGTCCTTTAGTCTGTGATATAGGGATTTAGGGTGGAGTTGACCCTGAGCAGCGTTTGCCCTAGTTACAACGGCTGTGGGCGTCCTATTGCCTGTGGAGTCGTGCCCGACAAAATCTTGTCGAGCAGCTTCTGCACGGGACCTTGTACATCACGATTGAGAGATAAGTGTCAGGTGAGCTGAAGTGATAACAGCAGGAATCATAAATCACACTTAATGGCGTCCCTATAAAGAACTGTATATTGTCCCCGCTCTGAAATTTGACGGACAGTGTGCATGAGGTATCTGCTGTGACACAAAATGAAGAGCTTGATTTCAGCTCATTTGCTTCTTAGGATCATGCATATGCTGAGAACTCCCTCACCCCTACTGGAGGTAAATACGGGAGAGGGTTTCCCAGGGCAGACACTTGCTATGCTTCAGGCAGTTTGTGTGCCCAGCAATATGCCGTGACATTTATCATAACCTTGCCACCAAGAGACTTCCTCTTGGCAGCTGTCCTCTGCTTCTTCCACAAAACGAACAACACAGAACAAATAGAAACAAAGGTTCCCTGCTTTCCTGTCTATAACTTCTGAATCCATAACCATCCTTAACTTCTCCTCCTCTTCTGTGTCTCCCACATCCTGTTAAAGGCACTTCTCTACTTCTTTTCTGAATCCCACCTTCGCCCCTCTTGAGAGAATCCTCTGTCTGCTGTGTCTCCCTTCCTTCAGGGTGTAAGTCCCTTTGCCCTGTAGCCCTCCCCCGCCAGGCAGAGCATCTTTCCTCGTCCCTTTTATAACTGAGCCTCTTGCATATGAAGACTGGTCTTCTTGCAGTGTTCAGTTTCCTTACCTTTTCTTCACTCTCCCTCTCTCTGATTGGTATTCTGTGTCACTGAAATTGCACAGTCAGCCTCTTAACCTGCCCTTCCCAGGGACTCTCAGTGCTCTGTTTGACTTGCCTGTGGTAGTTTACATCGCTGCCTCTGGCTCTCCTGGCCTCTCTTATCTTCCTTGGCTTCTTTATTGTGACTTGTCCCTTCTGTTGCCAGCATTCTTCAAGATTCTAGCTGCCTCCTTTTCTGCTTATTTTCCCTCCATGTTCATATGGAAGGTGGTGCCTCTCCGATTTAACTTTGCAGCTCAGATCTCTTTCCTGGGTACTAGACTTCACCTCACTGGCGATACTTTAGGTACTTCAAACTCACCATGTTTGAAGCTCTGCTGTCCCCCAATCTCTTCCTCTGTTCCTGATTTCATTGTCTGTCTAAACTAGAAACTAAAAACCTTGGTGTTATCCGTCGTTTCTTCTTTGTATCCCTTAATATAGTATCACCAGTCACTTGTTTCTCTTCCATCCTGAGTTGGCCACACAATCAGCAGTGCTGCTAGTGCTGATGTTTTTTTATTGGCCTATTTTTCTTTACTGGGAAATCCTCTCTTTCTTCTGTAGCTCACATTTTCCCACTGCACACCAGTGGCTTTGGCTTTGGTTCTCCTAAATGAGTGCATAGGCTATAAGCCAAAGTATTTCAAGATGAAGTAAGGTGTCAAGTATAAAATGCTATGGGAAGATTGAGGAAGGTGAAGACCAAGAAAGGAAATACTGGATTTGAGGAGTCAGGTGACATCTGACCATGGGGGAAGCCTTGTAGCTTGTAAAGGCTCCCCACACCCATTTCTCCTTTTGTGTACTTTTTTCTGAGAGCGTTCAAGTGGTATCTTTCTAGTCACCGAAAGATTGTTTATTGTCAGGGTTCTTCCTCTCCTTTGCTCCCTTTGTCCAGTTAGTAAATTTTACCAATTGACATCTCAGTGTTTATTACCTTTCATTCATGTCCCTTTGATTTTTTCCTCCTTTTATTTGAATCTTCGTAAATCATCATTTTGTTATTCACATCTAATTGATCATCAGGGTGTGATGGTTCTTCTTCATAATTGAATTGTCTGTCCCTTCTTTTCTTTTTTAAAATAGTTTATTTTTGAATAATCTCCACACCCAATGTGGGACTCGAACCCACAACTCCAAGATCAAGGGTTGCATGCTCCAACTGAGCCAGCCAGGCAACCTCCTATAATCATGTTAATTGGAAAATGCAGTGGACAGTTTTAGTTCTTTGTTCTACTCTATCATTCTTAACACTGTTGATTACTCTCTTCTTCATAACCCTCTTGTCTCTTGAGACTCTGTTCTTATTTTCTTGCCATGTGTTTGGTGGCCTTCTCTTGGTCTCCTTTGAGGACCCCCAAAAATAATGTTCTCTGGATTCTGTCTTCTGGCTTGATCTCTCATGACTCTCTGGGCAATCTCAGCTGTATTCATGATTTCAACTACCACCTATCTGTTGACTTCCAAATCTTTGTCCTTAGCACACACTCTTCCACCGCGCCCCGGCTCTGTATTTTGCAGTTGTGTACCAGGTACTTCTACTTGAATTTCCACAGAACTTTAAATGTAGTCCTCTTCCCCAGACTTCTCTCTTTTTTCATTTTATTGATGAAGGGGTACTTTCAGTTGCCCATCATCCAGAGAAGACACCTTGGTAACATTAATGCCTCCTTTCTCACTCTTCCCATTCATTAGGTCACAAATCCTATTGAGTCTACTGCCTAAATTCCTAAATCTCTCCAGTCTGCCTTCATGTTTCTGTTCTCACTGCCTTAGCTAGGACCCTCATTATTTCTTGCCTCATCAGCTCATTGCCCTTCCTTTGTGCGATTGTGTCTCCTCCTACCTCCCTACTTCCAAATCCCAGAGCTGAAAGTCGAGTGCTTATTATCTCATTTACACATGAAATGTTATGCATGCATTCTCACTAACTGTCACTCCAAACCATTATATTCTCTTTTACTTTGGAAGAGGGTAGGCCTAGACCTCACAAAGACACGTGGTGGAGCAGAAATTTGAACCCAGGTTGTATGTTCCAGTGCCACGATCTTAATTAACCAGTTCACCGAGAACCTTTCACCAGCTAACCCTCTTTCTATATTCTAGTCTTTGGAAGCAAGTCACTACTCAAGGTAGGAGGTTAAGGTGCAACTCCTGGAGGGGGAAGTATTGGCATTAATTATTTGGAATTCTATAAGGAAGATTTATCTAGTCCCCTTATTCACTCAATCATTTATATTTTGTACCTGTGTTTATTTTATCCTTTGGTTTATAATTTAATATTGTGTTACTTATTTAACCAGTTCTTGTTTTTAAATGTTCAAGTTGTTACCATTTTTTGCTATTGTAAAGCCTGATGAATAAATATTTTCTTAGATGTCTTGGCATGCTGTTTTCATGGTTTCCTTTAGATCTATTTCTCAAAGTAGGATTGTTGGATAGGTGCATTTAAGTTTTCTGTACATGTTTCTCGGAGAGGGGTTTTTACATTAAGCATCTGTTTTTATTATTGCTGTCTTTCTAGGAAGTGCTCTGTAACACCCTTGAGATCTTGCTTCCCTCCTTGGGATTATAAATAGTTCATCTTTAAAGCCATAAACTCACGACTATTCATGCTGATTTATTTACCTGTTTAGAGTATTGTGTCAAAGAACGCACTGCAGTATCGAGGAAATTCCCAGCATGATGCCCAGGAGTTTCTGCTGTGGCTTTTGGACCGAGTCCATGAGGACCTCAATCATGCTGTGAAGCAGAGCGGCCAGCCTCCTCTGAAGGTGAGGATGCGTACCTTGCTGTGGCAGCCAGGGGGCAGTGAGCAGGGTGACCTCCACTGAGGAGTTGTTGCTGTTTGCGTTGAGTTAATGTAGTAAAATAGACTAAGTTCTGGGTGAGTATAAAATTCAGGGATACTTAGAGGATTTTCCGCACGTTTACTGCGGTGTTGGCAGCTTAAGATACAAGAGATGTTGTCTCTAAGGAACTTAGAGTCTAATGAGAGGGAACATATTTGCATGTATGACTATCTTTGGACTTCATTCAAGTGATTCCAATTCACTAAGCTGCTTTTGAAGCAGAAGTTTGCTTTCTTTCCCAATGAGACACATACCCCTATGTCACTGAAATGAATTCATAAGAGAGAAGGAAATGGATGGAGGTCTTTGCTGTTTTGGTTGGGTTTGAGTGTAGAAATGGAACCCCTAGAATAATATTTTTACTAAGAAACAGTGATTTATTCTCAATTTTTATGCATGCACCCTTAATATGATGGGAAGATGATTTATATAATAGAAATAATTAAGACCAAAGAGTTGCATTTCTCTTGCCACTTTTTTTTTTTTTACAAATAGTTTATTGTCAAATTAGTTTCCACATAACACCCAGTGCTCATCCCCACAAGTGTCCTCCTCCTCTTGCCACTTTTAAAGTTTTTGATAATTCTGCTCTGTGCCTCAAAATTTCAGTCCGTGGTTCTGGAAGAGTGTTAAGGTATTCTGATTCAGAGTCCTCCTGTGCCCGCACACTCTTTACTAACATATGACCATGTGTTTGTGGCTGGCTCTCTCACCAGATTGAGACATACTCAAGGTCAGGCGCTGTGTCTTATTTGTCTTTGTGTCCTAATGCTTTTGCAGGGCTCTTTGCCCAGCAGCAGGTGTTCAGGTCAGGTGGGTAGATGAGGAAAGGTTAACTAAGTATGCAGTAGAGGGACTGGGCACCAAAGTGGGCAGTGCAGCTGGCGAGGTCTGCAGTGAGAGGGCACAGTACGTGGCGTTATTTCCTGTGCGAGGCTGCAGGGAGACCCTGAGAGCTGAAGGGAGAGTGAAGTACCCTGCAGAAGGACTGCCCGCTGCCTGGGCGGAGAGGCCGGCACAGGCATGGTGTGCAGGACAGCCTGTGGGGACAGGGCCCGTGTGGTGCCTGTCCTGGCGGCTGCGTCCTGGTGCGTCCAGCACATGCTCTTCACTGGAACATCTGCACAGCTCTCAAAGGAAGTCAAGGCCATTTGTGACTGTTTCAGGTTCACCTTCAATCAAGAACTGGTACTTCTAATCTGTGAAATTGTACTTTCCCTTTTTTTAGCCACCATCAGAGACTGATATGATGCCCGAGGGACCATCTTTTCCTGTCTGTAGCACTTTTGTACAAGAACTTTTTCAAGCCCAGTACAGGTATGAGCATATCAAATTGTCTCTTATGTGATTTGCTCAACATAGCTCTAGATGCTCCTACTGTGTGTGTCTTTCGTTTTTGTTTTTGAAGATCTTCTTTGACATGTCCTCATTGTCAGAAGCAGAGCAACACTTTTGACCCTTTCCTCTGCATTTCTTTGCCAATTCCTCTACCCCACACAAGGTAAGAAGAACATATTTAATAAAATTAAGATTGTTCATTCCTGTGTATTCCTTTTCCTCTCTGGGTCCTATTAAGTCTTCTTACTTATTTAGACAAAAAACGGGATTAGTGATAAGTTGAATACAGACATTGTTAAAACCCTATAGAAATTTATAAATCTCTGAGTTTGCAGGGTGAACAGGTACATGGGGCCAGCAAGTCTTTTCAGTCCCTGTGGTTGTAGTCTGTTTAGTTGCTCACCTGTCGATAGTGTGGAGGAAGGGGAGGATTGTTGAGTGCCTTCTGGATTTTCTAGAGACTTTATATTGCACTTTCATTTTTTTAAGATTTTTTTTTAAATGTTTTATTTATTTTTAGGAGAGAGAGACAGCGTGAGCAGGGGAGGGTCAGAGAGAGAGGGAGTCACAGACTGAAACAGGCTCCATCCAGGCTCTGAGCTGGCAGTCAGCACAGAGCCCGACGCGGGGCTCGAACCCACGAACCGCGAGATCATGACCTAAGCGAAAGTCGGACACTTAACCGACTAAGCCACCCAGGCGCCCCTATATTGCACTTTTAATTAGTTGCTTTATTTGAATGGTTTTTCAAAATTTCCAGGAATTATGCTCTTGTAAAGAACATAGAAAGCACAGGATCAAGTGTTGATATATTTTGTTCATCTTCCTTTTCCAATGATGTGTTCTGTTTTCTGGTCCTACTGAGGTCCAGATGAAATGTTTCCCTTCAGTTTGTGTTTTGCTTCTATATTTAAGTTGAAATAAGTGACTAATAAGATCTGACTCTGATTTGTACAGGCCTCTCTATGTTACCGTAGTGTATCAGGGCAAGTGTTCTCACTGCATGAGGATTGGTGTGGCCGTGCCTCTGTCTGGGACTGTCGCCAGGCTTCGGGAAGCAGTGTCTATGGAAACAAAGATCCCCACTGATCAGGTAATAAGTGTGCTAAGGCCGATTACACGAGTCATAAAAGTGTTGCTTTCTGTTCTCTTGGTATTTTTTAACAATCCTCTGCCAAGTATGGTTAGATAAATATGTAAAACCAGTGTGTGTGTGTTAAGAGGGAAAAAAAATTAGGACCCAAAGGAGGAAAATGTACATCAAACCTTTTTGTGCTTCATTTAATTGTATATGTATTTTTAAAAGGAAAGTTGTGACTTTACACCAAGACCTTCTTTTAGCTTTGTTTATAATTACACAGCCTGTCTTAAGCCATTCTTAGGGATGCTTAGGAACAGCATTGCTGTGGTATTTGAAGGTCAGAGAGGCTTAGAGAACTCACTGCTGGTTCTTGAAAACCCCTTTCCATTGTGGTGCTAAGAACGGATATCTTCTTGCTGGCGTAGGCCATACAGACGTTCAGTGTGGGTCATTTCCTGCTTAGAGCAGGACCAGAGGCTCGTCCTTTGTTTAGATGAGAGAAAGGAACATCGTGCTCCTCTGCCTTCTTTTTTTGAGTAAATTTTTGATAAGTAGTTATATTTAAATTGACCCAAAGTACTTCAGTCTGTTTGTGACTTGACATTTTTACATACAGTTTTTACTCAAAATTAACTTTTGATTTTATTTGGAAAAACATTTCCTATTTTAGAGTTACTAAGAAAGATGATTCTGTGGTAGAATAACTTCTCCCTAGATAGCTTCTGGAAGCTTCTGTGTAATCAGTTGATTACTAAAGGTGTTTTGTACTTTGGCCTCATGTGGCTTCATTTGGGAAGTTACCACAGTAAAACAAATACAACCAGCAGTGTGGCCTTAATGTAGTAACTATCTCATATTTTCACAGGCCAAGTACTGGCATGTTGATAAAATGTTCATATTCTTCCTTATTCTTCCTTACTCTGAAGTGCTTGTTGATTCTTTTTTGTCTCCTTCAGAAGGAAGGGAAAGACATAAAGAGGGAGGGAAGCTTAGATGTGTGTCCAGGGCAAATCTGGTTGTATCTTTGAAGCCTCCAGTGCTATCTGGCTCTTTTTACATGGGGTTTAAATGGGTGATATAATTACAAGTTTGTTTTTGACCTTAGCATGCTAGAGAAAGTAAATTATACTCATATGTTCACCTGCAGAAAAACAATGTGGTCATTAAAATCATGAAAAGAAAACTGTGCCAGGAATATTTTTCTTGGACTATTTGTGGAATATGCCACCAGCCTGTTTCACCTCACAGACTTGTGGTATGTTTGCGTTAGTCGAGGGGATTTTAGGGGTCCATTCCAACCCTCTCATTTGAAGGAGGCCCAGAGAAATCATGTACTTGTTCAAGGTCATAGGGCTGGTTGGTGGCAGGCTGGGACTGGAACTTCTTTAGGCCCCATCCAGTGCTTTTTCGCTAGACGGTGCTGCTGAGCATGTAATGAGCATCTAAATGTTTCCGTTGGTTTTTTCCCCCCATCTTTTGTTTTTCTGTTTCATTGTGAAATATTCAACCATTTCAGAATCATAATTTAGAAGTATCTTGTCCTATCTTAGGACTAATAGTTATTACTAACTTTAATACTGTGTTGTATATTCACTCTTATTTTTCCTGTGTATATATTAACATGTATTTTATAAAAATGAAATCGCTTACGCACATTACTCTTTATGTTGTTTCTTATTTACTTAGGAGATCATTTTTTGCAATAGCTTTATAATCACAGTAGGACTATAATACATTTAACTAGTTCCTATTGTTGGACAGTTGAGTTGATTTCATTTTTTTGTAGTACAAAATCCATGGTTCTATGACATTTCTTAACTTGAAATGAAGAAAAGTTAATGAGCTAGGAGAAAGTCACAGAATCAGATGTGGACTCCATCCTTGCTGTGAGACTGGTTGGATACTCTGGCAAGTCTCCCCCTCTCTTCAGTGTCTTCCCCTTGTGAAACGAGAGGATTAGTCTTTATAATTTCCTGGGTTTCTTCTTCACGAAAACTGAGAGGAACTCTGGATTAGTGCCAGCACGTTCTGCAGTCAGACCATTGTTACACATTTACAGAAGATACCGTGCCTCTAAGATTCTCTTACTGAAGGCAGATAGTGTGGACTCTGTGACACGTCTCAGAGCCCTCTCACATCACCGCAAATCCTGATAGGCTGGAGAAGTTCATGGTAGAATTGGGAGATCAATTCGTATTGACTTTCTGGTTATCCAACTGTTTACATTTTTCCCGTTTTTAGATTGTGTTAACGGAAATGTACTATGATGGGTTCCATCGTTCCTTTTGTGACACAGACGACCTGGAAACAGTCCATGAAAGCGACTGCATTTTTGCCTTTGAGACTCCAGAAATATTTAGGCCTGAAGGAATTCTCAGTCAAAGAGGTAAATGAGCATCTGTTTCCATAAGGTTTGCAGGTTTCACAAATGTGTGCCCTTTAGAGATGTCTGTTATATGATGGCATAGTTTTTTAAATTGTGGTAAAAATACACAGTGACATAAATTTTATGGTAACGTATTCTTCTGGAAGAAGGCAGTTTTCACTATTTCATTTCTAACCTTTCCTGTCTGAAGATGGAGCAAGCCCCTTCCTGAGGCTAAAAACTGACTAAATCCTCCCTTAAGTGGTTTCTTAAGTATCTTATGACAGCATTTGGAAAGGTGTACTATGCCATAGCTGCCTTTTTTTCTTTTTTCTTTCTGGCATTTTGTTCCCTGCTCTGATGCTTTCGAAATCCTAACTCTGCTGTAAAATGTTTTCTTGATGCTTTTAAGAAATTTGCATTCATAGGCAGCAAAAGAGTACAGCTTTGGACAGTGCCGTTTCTTTTCCTGTGGTTTGGAACTGAGCGCGTCTCTCTACTGTGCTTGGCGGATTTCTGATTTTGAAAGTTGCTAGGCAGCTCGAACTTTGTTCCTGCTCTTAGTGTTCTTCATGGTTCTGGGGCTTCTGTTCTTTTTCTCTACTCCTGTGGTTATTAAAGCACGAGAGGCACCCGGGAACTAGTGAGAACTATAAATTCCTAGACCCTACTCCAGACCTACTGAATGAGCAGCTCTGGGGGCGGGGCCCATCAAGCTGGTTTTCACAGACAATTCTGATGCACACCAAGGTGTGAGAACCTGCTGCTCCATCCAGGCTCATCAGTATCTTTTCTGCTGCCATGATTTTTAGAACTGAACCCCCCTGCTCACCCTCTTGTTTTCTTCTGGTTCCATTCTCTGACTTCTAACTGTCCACTGGGATCTCTGCTTAGAAGTGCTGTTGATGTCTCAACACTCAGACTTCCTTAGACTGGGTCCTCCTGCGTTTCTCTTGTGGGATCGTGGCACCACCACTTTCACCCAAAGTGGATCCAATCACTTCTTCAGATTTTGACTTCTCCCTCAAAATTCACATAGAACCAAGTAAACACTATGCAGTTTTCCTCCTCATTTCTCTTGCTACTGATGCAGCTCAGGCCAGTCTCAACCAGGCTTTTCTAGTAACTTTCCTACTAATACCTAGTTATTAGTAGAAACTAATAGCTTTCCTCTGTTCAGTTATTTCTCTGTGGTGCCACCAGACTTATTCTGACATAATTTCTGATCATATTACATGCTTTTTATTGATTTGCCAGGATTTCTCCTTTGTCTAGGATTAAATTTGAACACTTGGAAGGATGCCTGGCCCCTCATGATGAGTCCTTACCTCTCTGTGCAGCCTTTCTACTCTGTTCTGCTTTCTTCCCTGTGTACCCTACCCAGGTTACTCTGTTCCTCAAACATGCCATGTACTTTTATGCTTTCCTGCTGTTAGCTCTGTTGAGAATTCATTTCCTCAGCTCCTTTCTCAGCTCTTATTTTGTCTCCCCTACGCACACCTCCCTGCAACCTCCCCTTCCTACCCAGTCCTGCATGACCACTATTCTACTCTCTGTCTCTATAGATTCCCTAGCCTAGACTTTCATGTGAACAGAATCATGTAATTTGTGACCTTTTGTGACTTGCTTCTTTTACTTAGCGCGTTTCAAGGTTCATCCATGTTGTAGCATTTATCAGTCCTTCAGTCCTTTTCATGGCTAAATAGTATTCCATTATATGTATACAGAGCATTTTGTTTATCCATCTGTTGATGGACATTTGGGTTGTTTCCATATTATGGGATAGTGCTGCTATTACTGTTCATGTACAAGTATTTGTTTGAATACCTGGTTATAGTTTTTTGGGGACACATACTCATACACATATACACCCCTAGGAGTGGAAACACTGGGTCATGGCAATTTTATGCTTAACTTTCTGGCAATTTTATGCTTAACTTTCTGAGGAATTGTCAGACTCTCTTCTGTAACAACTGAATCGTTTTTCATTCCACCAATATATGAGGGTTACAGTTTCTCCACATTCTTGGCAACATTTATTATTTTCCATCTTTTTGATTATAGCCATCCTAGTGGGTATGAAGTGGTGTGTTGTGTTTATATTTGCATTTCCCTAATGATAAATGAAGTTGATCATCTTTTCATGTGCTTGTTGGCCATTTGTTCATCCTTTTTTGAGAAATGTCTATGCAAATTCTTGCTCCATTTTTAAATTAGGTTGTTTGTTTTTTGTTATTGTTGTATTGTAAGAGATTCTAGACCCTTGTCAGATATATGGTTTGCAATTATTTTCTCCAATTCTATAGATTGTCTTTTCACTTTCTTGATAGTGTCTTTTGATCCACAGAACTTCTTAGTTTTGATGAAATCTAATTTTTTCTCCTTTTCTTGCTTATGCTTTGGATGTCATATCTGAGATTTCATCCTTAAGTCCAGGACCATGAAGTTTACTCCTGTGTTTACTGCTAGGAGTTTTATTGTTTTAGCTCTTACATTTAGGTCTTTGTTCCATTTAATATTTGCATATGGTTTGAGGTGGGGGTCCAGTTGTATTCTTTTGTATGTAAACAGTCAGCGCTATTTGTTGGAGAGACCATTCTTTTTTTTCTTTTTTAAGTAGGCTCCATGCCCCACATGGAGCCAGATGTGGGGCTTGAACTCATGACCCTGAGATCAAGACCTGAGCTGAGATCAAGTCAGGTGCTTAGCCGACTGAGCCACCCACGTGCCTCGAGAGACCATTCTTTCTGCTTTGAATGATCTTGGTACCCTTCTTGAAAGTCCTTATTTTAGTTCATCTTTTCCTTCACCACCTGCTTCCAGAGGTGACTCTAGTTTTGGAACCTTTTGGTAATTCTGTATGTTGGGTTGGTCAGCTTTCTCCACTGCCAGGTAGGATTCAGTTTTCTCCCATATACCCAGATTTACATTATTGTTTTCTAGGTAGTGTGTTATTTCAGTTTTAATTTTTCTTTGACCTAGGAGCTTTGTTTATTTTCCAGGTGCTTTTTCATGTGTGTGCTTTTGTTTGTTCAATTTGTTTTCTACTTTTAATTGCATTACAGTAAAAAAAAAAAAAAAAAAAACATAGTCATCACCCTCTCCTGAAACCCTTTCCTTACCTCTGCCACATCAGTCTGGCTGACTTACTCCTCTTCATTGCTCCAGTCAAAGCTTCTGCTAATCTCTGACACCAGCACATTGTGTGGAAATGATCTTTTTTTCTCCTCTGTCTGCACCATGCTGTGAAATTCTCTGCACTTGGGGCTCTGCTTTGTTTTAGCTTTCTGTACCCAGCAGTTCAATATGATTCCTAATGCATAGCAATAGCCCAGTTAATGTTTGTTCAACTAAAAATTTCCTAAAATCCCCTTTCATACCCTAGTTGTTAAGGGTTAATACTAAGTTTCTGGTTTTAAGTGAATTTAATGAGATCCAAGGTTATCATGTTCTAACCAAAGAGTGTCTCTGTTGTAAGACTGTACTACTTACTGAGTATGTGTTAGCCTTTGTTCTAATCTTTATAAATAAGTTATTTGAGACCTATGAGGCTACTTTCTGCTTTCCTCGCTTTACAAGTGAGGTAAGACTTGGGGAGTTGAATAACCGCCCTGGTCATGCAGCTGGTAGTAAATGAGCCTGCTTTTTGAACACAGAGCTTGATTGCTGTGTGGTTGAGTGGTACCCCTTCATTTCATTAGGGACCCTGATCACTTGAGAACAGGTCTCCCCAGCCTTCCTTCTGCCAAGGAGCTGGGCAGTGAGGTCGTTTGTTGTCTCAAATTCAGACTTCTCTTACTTTTACTTTCTCGTACCAAAATTTGAAATGGCTTTGGAGTGAAACCTGTTCTTCCTCTTGGGATTTCTTTTTGGTATTTAAGCTTAAAAAATTTTCTTCCCTTTAATAGCTTGCTGAAGATTACATTTTTCCTTATTTCTGATTTCTGTATACTTTTTTTTTTTTTAACTCTAATTGATCTGAAATTTATTTTGGTATTAACCATGTACTTGTCATTTTAAATTGCTGTAATGATGATGTCCCTTAATAGGTTCGGCAAGTCTCATAGTGCTGGATGTTTAGGTTATTGGCAGAATTCTGCTCTGAATACTTTTGTATAAGCCACTTTTTATTCTCCTTTTGCTGCTGGTGTTATTTGTTTGTGTGGTGGTGGTGGTGGTGGTGAAGGGCTTTCTTCTATTTGCAAGTTGGGGTATAATTTCCTTAGACTATACTTTGAAAGGATTAAAGAAGTGAACAATTAATTTAATTTTATTATTATTATTTTTATTGAGGTGTAGTTGACATACAACATATTAATTTCAGGGGTACAGCATAATGATTCAGTATTTGTATATACTGTAAAATGATCATCACAGGAAATCTAGTTAACATCCATCACCATAGAGTTACACAAGTTTTATATTATGAGGAAGACTTTTAAGGTCTACCCTCTGCAACTTTCAAATATACAATACAGTATTATTAACTACAGTCACCATAATGCACATTGCATCCCATTACTTACTTATTTTATAACTTCAGGTTTGTGCCTTTTGACCCTTTTCACCTTTTTTGCCTAACCACCCACACGCTCCTTTGCAACCACCAATCTCTTCTCTGTATCTCTGAGCTTGATTTTGTTGTTGTTGTCTTAAATTCCACATATAAGTGAGATCATGTAGTATTTGTCTTTGTCTAACTTTGTTCACTTAGCATAATGCCCTCAAGGTCCATCCATGTTGTTGCAAATGGCAAGATTTCCTTCTTTTTTTAAGTTTATTTATTTATTCTTGAGAGAGAGAAAGTGTGTGATTGCGTGAGTTGGGGAGAGGGGCAGAGAGAGAGGGACAGAGAATCCCAAGCAGGCTTTGTCCTGTCAGTACAGAGCGCAATGTGGGGCTCAGTGCCATAAACTGTGAGATCATGACCTGAGCTGAAATCAAGAGTTGGATCCTTGAGTGACTGAGCTGCTTCGAGATTTTGTGCAATGGCTGAGTAGTATATTCCATTGAAATTAACAGTTGTTTAGTCAAGCACTTGGGAGTTTCTACTAAGTACAGGGCATTGTACTAGATGCTGAATTGCTGCGTAGCTAAGACTGACAGATAGCTCTGCTTTCAGGCATTTCCAAAGACCTGATTCTCAGCAACTTGCATTATGCCCATCGATCATATATTTTTGTTGACTTAAATTTAAGTCCGTCCAGAGTGGTTGATTGTATTAAAGTTGACATGTCCTATATGTCTGTGAATCTAGTTAAGTGTGATTTATACTTTGTTTTTTATAAGTCTGGCTTGTTAATCAGGGAGAAGAACCTGCTTTTATAATATTGAAGATCATTCCACGTTTACTAGTCTTAATTTTTTTATTTTTTAAAAATTTATTTGGTTCCTGGTTGCATAGTCTCCCCTTAAATTTGTCTTGGTGGATCATCTCTACAAACTTTCTCTTTTAAAATTGTATCCAAGGGGCCTGGGTAGCTCAGTTCATTAACCATTTGACTCTTGATTTCGGCTCAGGTCATGATCTCATGATTGTAAGATTCAGCTCCCCCTACATCAGGCTCTGTGCTGACAGTGCAGAGCCCGCTTGGGATTCTCTCTCTCCCTCTCTCTCTCTCTCTCTCTCTCTGCCTTCTCCCTGTGCTTGTACGCATGTATGCACATTCTCACTCAAAATAAATGAATAAATAAATAAATATACAACTGTATCTAGTATTCACTGAAGTGAAGAGTTTTAATTTCAGTTTTTAAGATACATAAAACTAGTTTAAAGAAACAGTAGATGCTTAAGAAATTATTTTAGTGTCTGGTTATCTCATAATAGATCATTTATTCTTTTCTCATTTGTAGCTTAAAATTACAAAATGACACCTTCTTAATTTCTCTGTTGGGTAAATTTCTTTGTAATAAATGAACGAAAGAATTTTGAAAGGTAAAATAAGTTGTTTTTAATTTTTTCCCAGGAATCCACTTAAACAACAATCTTAACCACTTGAAATTTGGCTTGGATCATCATCGACTGTCTTCTTGTACACAGGCAGCAGCAAAGCAAGGAAAAACAGACTTGCCCTCGACAAGACCAGGAGGCGACAAGATTGTTCTCTTAGTATGTAACCGAGCCTGCACTGGGCAGCAAGGGAAAAGGTAAAAACTGACCTACCAGTAAGTGCTGAAACTTTAAATGTCTAATATTTTCAGACAATTTAAAACACTTCAAAAAGTAAGGATGAGGTGCGCCAAGGTAGTTCAGTTGGTCAAGCATCCCAGTCTTGATTTCGGCTCAGGTCATGATCTCACAGTTCATGGGCTTGAGCCCAACATCGATTGGACTCTGCGCTGATAGCACAGAGCCTACTTGGGATTCTCTCTCTCTCCCTTTCTCTCTGCCTCTCCCCCACTCACACCTGCTCTCTCTCACAATTTTAAATTTTAATAAACAATTTAAATTTTAAATTTAAAATTAAAATTTTAAATTTAAACAATTTAAATTTTAAATTTAAATTTAAAATTAAAATTGTTTAAATTTAAATAAACAATTTAAAAAAAGCTATGAAGGGTGCCTCAGTGGCTCAGTTGGTTAAACGTACAGCTTTGGCTCAGGCCATGATCTCATATCACAATTTGTGAGTTCAAGCTCCACATCAGGCTCTGCACGACAGCATGGAGCTTACTTGGGATTCTCTTTCTGTGTCCCTCTCCTGCTTGCACACTCTCTCTCTCTCAAAAATAAACATTTAAAAAATTTATTTAAAAAATCTTTAAATTTTTATTTTGATATAAATTTAAATATTTGTATAATATTTAATATTTATATTAAAATTTATATTAAAAATATTTAATTTATATAAATATAAATATTTTGCTATTTTTATTTTGATAGTAAGTTGGCCTGCTTTGAGGAGTTGGGAGGAGGAGAATATAAAATGAGGATGGTGGAGTCTGAATTAGAAAGGCTCTTCAAGTTCATCTAGTTGTTAATGTTGCATTTCAGGCGTTTATTTTCAGCTCTGGTGCCTTTTGGAGCCTATAGACCTATATCCAGCTACTCTTTTTTTTTTTTTTTAATGTTTTATTTATATCTAGGAGAGAGAGAGACAGCGTGAGCAGGGGAGGGTCAGAGAGAGAGGGAGACACAGACTCGGAAATAGGCTCCAGGCTCTGAGCCGGCAGTCAGCACAGAGCCCAACGCGGGGCTCAAACCCACGAACCGCGAGATCATGACCTAAGTGAAAGTCGGACGCTTAACCGACTAAGCCACCCAGGCGCCCCTCCAGCTACTTTCTTAACAGCTTTTTTTTTTTTAATTCTTTAATTCTTAGCATATCTACTTCGTCGATACCTGCATCTCAGTCTTAGGTTCCACACTGAACAGATTCTCTTACCCTGTAAATCTGGTCCTCTAGCATTTCCTGTCTCAGCGGATGGCACCACTATTCATTCAGCTGCTTAAGTCAGAAATTTTGGGAGTCCCAAAAAATTTGGGAGTCTTAGTTTCCTGCTAAGAATTTGTGGGAGGCTTAGACTATCTTTTATTTATTTATTTTTATTTATTTTTTTTTTCTTTAATTAGGTATTTATTTTATTTTATTTTTTTTTTACACAAATAAGCTTAGACTATCTTTTAAAGCAACTTTATCACGGTAGTAATGTAACCTGAGCAACAACAAGATATGGATATGTTTCAGGGAGAAAGGACTCTGTTTCTGTTGTTTGCCAGGGTATCATTATATTAGCTTTTTAATGTTGTTTTGCAATAACTTCCTTATTTAATGATGGTTCAATAACCTAAGTGTAGAATATGTTGATTTGTATATTTATGATATTGGTTGACAAATGCTTTGGCGTTTGCAGTGTATTGGGCACTGTTCCAACCCTGGGGGTAGAGCAGTGAACAAGACTGTGTTCCGTCCCAGCGAGGACAGACCGACTGCGAACAAGTAAACACACTTAACTTCAGACAGTCATCAGCACTTTGGAAATGTGCAAGCAGGCTGGAGCGACAGTGTGCCGGTGGCGGGGGGGTGGCAGGACTGTGCTCGAGAGGGGCACAGGGAGGTCCACCTGGAGAAGCGGCGCAGAGTCCTCCGAGCGAGGAGACAGAGCACCAGGGAGAAGGATCCGTGACAAGGGAACATGAGTACAAAGACCCTGAGACTGAGAGGAGCATGGCATGTTTGAGGGGCAGAAAGAAAGGCAGCTCAGCCTGTTTTTATAAAATAAAGAGCTTGTGGAGTCCCTTTCATTATACTGTTCCCTTACAAGTGAGGACAGCATCATGTGACAAACAGGAGCGGCTGATTTACACGTGCTTGTAACAGCTCTCCCATCGTGGTGCTGGTTGTGGAGTACTGCTGTGTGTAAACTGAGGTCGTAGGAGCAGCTCTCCTTGTTTGTTTGTTTGTTTGTTTGTTTGTTTTGAAAGAGAGACAGTAAGAGAGGAGATAAGAGAGAAGAGGAGAGAGAGAGAGAGAGAGAGAGAGAGAGAGAGAAGCCCAAGCAGGCTCTGCACAGTGAGCACAGAGCCCAACATGGGGCTCAAAACCACGAACCGTGAGATCATGACCTGAGCTGAAATCAAGAGTCATACGCTCAACCAGCTGAGCCACCCAGGCACCTCAGGAACAGCTTTCTTGATGTGAGTGCCTCTGCTTCACCCTGGTCAGGGTTTATCTCTTTGCTCATTTATTCATTAAGCACTTATGGATTCTTAGGTGTTGGCTGTTTGGGTGACTGTGATAAATAAATCACAGTTCCTGCCTTGGTCTGCTGGTAGAGGCAAGGAGATAGACCGTATCTGTCGCACGGTGTAGTTAGTGCAGTGGCCTAGATAGCACAGGGAGCACATCAGCAGGGTGCTTCCTGGGGAAGAATCTCTCCCCCGGGTCTTGATGTGGGGGACTAGGAGGTGGCCTGGGGGTAGGGGTGGGAAGGTGTTCGAGCTGAGGGAGTTGGCTGCACAGAGACCTGGCTGGGTGAGTGGCACACACGAAGGGCATAACGAGTAGGTGTGAGTGGCTGGGCTTGGGTGAGAGTGAGGCTGGGCCAGTGGTCCTGCCCTGGCTGCATGTCAGAACCCTCTGGGGCTTCCTCAGCAAAGCTTGGTTCTTGAGCCACGTACCAGAGTGATTACAGTGCAGTTTCAGGGGACTGCACCGGGCATCGTTATTGTTTCAGGCTCCCTTGGGGATCTGAGTACTGACATGTCCATCATACTGCCTCTGATCCTCTGACTCCTGGGAGTCCAGCATGGGCTGGGGTCACATGGCTTCTCTTCTAGGCTGGGAGCTGACTTTCAGTTCACTTGCTTGTCATACTAGTCATACTACCAGGGTACGGCCACCCGCCTGCTAGACCTTCCAGCCATGTGTTCCTCCAGCACAGGACCCCTTTTCATGGACCCATGCTGTTTGTCGGAGCACGTCCACTCCTGCCCTCTTTCCCTAACGATATTCATTGATCTGTCCTCTTGCGACCTAATATGCCCTAGAAGCCGTTTTGGTGCATGAGCTATTAAACTTCATTTAGAAATCCAAGCTTCTCTTCTGACTTTTTCATCCACTTAAAGGAGTAACTATTACATTTCCTGTTTGTTTTATTTTGAGAACTGTCTTAACCCAATTATATGGTTGTTCCATTTTAAGAGATCATGAATAAAGAATTACAGGAATTGCCATACTTTTAAGGCGATTGCAATATTTATGTGTGTTAGATTTGGACTGCCTTTTGTGCTGCACTTAGAGAAGACAATAGCCTGGGACCTTCTGCAGAAGGAAATCTTGGAGAAGATGAAGTATTTCCTGAGGCCCACGGTTTGCATTCAGGTGGGTCAGCATTTCGACACTCCAGCACAGCATGCATGCGTACCCAGCAGAGAAGCAGTCCCTGCAGGGGAGTTTGAATTTTGGACCTCTGCACTTAGGGAGGACTAGACACTGTGCTGGGGTGCCGAGGAGCCCTGGTGCAAAGCTGTGTAGTAAAATCAGCTGTGTTCAGGTTTTCAAGACTGAGGACTTAACCCCTCATTTTCTGGCGACTGCAAGAATTTCCTTGAACTGCTGGGTATTTCTTTATAATATATATTTATCTAATAAAGATTAGCATACTGTCAGCTTGGAGAGATTTTGTAGAATAGCTGTCTGTACTTTGAAAATTATGACTGCTATGTTAAGGTCTCCATGGAAGACTTCTATTAAGTTAAGGTTCAGCCTAAAGCAGCATATTACTTCTCTTACGTAACATATTTGCTATGTAAACTGCATTTAGGTAAGTCATATTTAAAGTGTGAAGAGTGGCTCAACAGCCTATCAGAGAGAAGCATTTTGCAAAGCCATTTGTTGTTCCTCTAATCTGTTTTGGAAATGCTGCTGTGATGCACGTGCCCTGTAAGAGAAATTCGGCCAAGTCTTCCTTTTCTGTTTGTTGCAGGTGTGTCCGTTCAGCTTGCGTGTTGTCAGTGTTGTGGGGATAACATACTTGCTGCCCCAGGAGGAGAAGCCCCTGTGCCACCCAACGGTAGAAAGGTAAAAATAAGTAAATAAATCACCTTCTAGAATTTTATTTATGCTCATGTATAACTTCTAGTGACGTCTGGTACAAGTTCCACCTACATATGGTAGGCTCTTTAGGCTCATTTAGAAATTAAGTATCCTTTTTTACTTTTCATTCATATTTGGGTATGGTATGTTTTATGATCTTTTTTGAAATCAGAAAAGCCTGGAGTCCTCCTGTCAGGAAAACACATTAATGTATGTCCCAGGACTACAGATAAATTACACTTTCATATTCAGCCAAGATGGAAGTTTTCCAAAGTATAATTCTCATCATGACACTTTCCTCCTAGAAATTTTTTTTAAAGTTTGTTTATTTTGAGAAAGAGAGAGACAGAGCTTGAGTGGGGGAGGAGCAGAGAGAGGGAGACACAGAATCCTAAGCAGGCTTCAGACTCTGAGCTGTCAGCACAGAGCCTGAGGCAGGGCTTGAACCCACAAATGAAATCATGACCTGAGCCAAAGTTGGACACTTAAATGACTGAGCCACCGAGGCGCTCCTCCTCTTAGAGATCATAAACGGCATCCTGTGGCCTAAAAGATGTAGCCCATCTTCCACCGCGTATGAAGCTCTACAGAGTTTGAACCCTGCTTACACCCTCTTTGTCAGGCTCTTCTCCTCCCCCCGTCCTAAACCTTCAGCTGTATCCGAGCATGAAGATTATTGGAACGTGTGGCATGGCCTCATGTGTGCCTTTGCATATGTAGTGTCCTTTGTGGATCATTCCATTCCCTTGAGCTTTCACACTGTTCCTCCTCTCTCTCGGTAGACCTAGTCACTTTACTCTCGTACCTTCATGCTTTTCTGCATGCTTCCAACACCCTACTGCATTAATAAAGGAATACACATATGTGTATATACATATATACACAATATATATATGGATGCATAAATACAAAAACTCACATTATTATTTTTATTATAATCATTTTTCAACAAATATTATAATGTTTGCACGTTAGGATTTCAAAAACAGTATGCAACATTGTTGTGTTTGAAAGCAGTTTATGTTTGGTTTTAGAGACAAGACTTGAGATTAGATACTGATCCAGAATACTGCAAAGCATAACAAATATTGGATGGGTAATTAATACCGTCTGCTGATGCTGAAGGAGTTTCTCAGGAGGTGGCAACAAGACAGCCACCTGAGGGAGTTGCTTTATAAAGGACAGAGACGGAACTTGCGGGGTACCTTGCAGGAATGGCACAGTTTGGATTGGCGTGGGCGCAGTCCAAGGGCTAGGCATGGGTTATGGGGGAGAAGAAGAGGTGTAGGAGCAAGACTTTGTTCCCAGAGGGACTATTATGGGGTCTTTATTTGGGTTGGTGAGAAATGAGACAGAAAGTTGGAAAGGTCATAAAGAACATCTGAGAGTGATTGTGGACAGCCTATAACATGAGGCTAATTTCTTCTTCTGTACTGGACATTTTAATTTAAGAATTTTTCAGTCCAATTGTAACCTGGTTATTCTAAATATGAAGTCATAATTGTCTTGCTAGAAACTCTGATGAGGAACAATGATGAAGATTTTCAGCAATCACATTATGATACCAAATTTCAGATAGGACATATAATCACTTAAGTAAAATCATTTATTTAGAAAATAGTATGTAACTTCTTCTCCATCCTCTAGGGCATTAAAATCTTGTGGACCAGGTGGCACTGCTCATGTGAAGTTAGTGGTGGAATGGGACAAGGAAACAAAAGATTTGTGAGTATTGTTTTATTTAGTGTTTATAGAATCATTGTTTTAATTATCATTTTAATAGCATCCCTTTGATCTTTCAGATTAGCTGAAACAAATCTCTCTTTAAGTCTCCAAGTGGCTTGCTAAGCCTTTATTTAATCACTTATTTCTTTCCCATACATTTTGTTGTCTGGCCCTCAAAAACCTCAGAATATTTGTTTGCTGCTGATGAGACTGAGCTATTTATTCACTACTGTTCAGGGCCAGTTATTTTTGATTTTTATTATAAGCCCATTAACTTTAGTAAATTATGCCAAATGCATGCCTGTAGATACAAAGGACAAGAATATATAACTTAATGGTTCATGGCCAATCCCACGAAAACCAACTCACAAATTATTTCTTGAAAATACCTTTATAGATACAGAGCTTTTCAAGATTATTTTGAAACATGGAAGAGTGGGATGATCAGTTGGATAACCTGTTTGCTTTTGTTACACATTGGTTCTTTGGTTATGAATTTATAGTCACATTGTAAAGCTGCAATTTGGGGGTCAGTTTTGCAAGACATTCTCTGATAAATGCCATCCCCTCCCCATTGCAGCTTGTTTGTAAATACTGAAGATGAGTATATTCCTGATGCAGAAAGTGTCCGTCTGCAGAGGGAGCGTCATCATCAGCCCCAGACTTGCACTTTATCCCAGTGTTTCCAGCTCTACACCAAAGAGGAGCGGGTAAGAACCTGGCAGCTCCCCTGGGGTGGTGAGGGTGCTAGGGAGGGCGGTGTGGCAGGATGACACCAGAGAGCAGATTATGCCCCAGAAAAGTCCCCGGGCGTTTTGCACTCACATAATGGGTGTCTTAGTGCTGTTCCTTTTAGGACTGTAACAAAAGTGGCTTAGATTACGAGAAAACCTTGATTGATTGAGATGCTCTAGAAGTGAACCTTTGTAGTTAATTTTTTCCCCTTGTTAACAATAATACATTTATTACTTTTTGTTTCGATTTAGAGATTTTAAACCTTGTTTTTAAATGTTTATTCATTTTTGAGAGAGAGAGTGTGTGCATGTGCACACGAGTTGAGGAGGGGCAGAGAGAGAGAGTGAGACACAGAAACTGAAGCAGGCTCCAGGCTCTGAGCTGTCAGCACAGAGCCCGATGTGGGGCTCGAACTCATGACCTGCAAGATCATGACCTGAGCTGAAGTTGACACTTAACTGAGCCACCCAGATGCCCCTTGATTTAGAGATTTTTAAATCATTTCCCCTAGTAACCAAGATAGTGATTCTTAACTTTTGGCACCAAAAATAGGCGCCAGGACCTTTGTAAATTCAGGCTTAATTAAAATGAAGTAATTTAAAGATTCCGTTCCTTAGCTACATTAGCCACATTTGGAGTGCTCAGTGCAGATAGAAAGTTCCATCAGAAGGCATGTTGTAGACCACTTAGCACAGTGCTTTGTAGATTGTAGCCACTCAGTAAATATTTGAATGGAAGAATGGGCAGATACATGAATAACTAAGTCTCTGTGGATAGGACCTTCGCCTGTGTGGTTTTTAAAACTCTAGGGTTATGTACCTTGAGCAGCTTTGACTAGAGCACTTGGTATTCAGCTAATCTTGAGTTGATGTTTAGGATCATACTTTTGACTGCTAATTGTTATTGTTCACTCTTGTATGTAGTGAATCCTGCAATTTCAGGGTTGGAGGGGACTTTAAAACTCCTTTTTTTTTTCTTTCCCTTCCTTTCCTTTCCCTTTCCCTTTCCCTTTCCCTTTCTCTTTCCCTTTCTCTTTCCCTTTCCCTTTCCCAAGCAGAGGAGAGAGCAGAGGGAGAGAGAGAGAGAGAGAAAGAGAGAGAGAGAGAGAGAGAGAGAGAATTTTAAGCAGACTACAGGCTCAGCATGGGGCTTGATCCTATGATCTGGGGATCATGACCTGAGCCAAAATGAAGAGCTGGACACTCAACCAACTGAACCAGCCAGGCACTCCAAAACTCCTATTTTCTAATGGTTGAGTTCTGCCTAATTTCAAATAGGTGATTATCCAGCTGCTGTTGGAATACCTTAGTTATAAGGCATTTCTCTACTCAGGAGACACACCCTTTCCTTTCTGGATATCTCTGGTGATCACTGAGGCCGTTCTGAAATGTGCTCCCAATTATTACAACCAATACGTGTTCTTTCTCCTGAGTTCATTAAGGATATTTGAGGACAAGTCTTGATTTTCTTCCACTTATCTATCCTTTAAATATTTGAAAAATACTTTTAACATCCTCACAGTTTTTTTCCCCTCAGGCTGTTCATAGCTAGTTCCTTTAATAATAGTTTTTCTTTTTTTTTTTTTTAAGTTTATTATTTTTGAGAGAAAGAGAACCGGGGGGGTGGGCCAGAGAGAGGGGGTACATGGGATTTGAATCAGGCTCTGTGTGCTGACAGCAGAGAGCCCAGTGTGGGGTTCGAACTCAGAAAACTTGAGATGATGACCCGAGCTGAAGTCAGACATGTAACTGACTAAACCACCCAGATGTCCCTAATAGTAGTTATCTCATAAGACCTATTTTTTTTTTCCAGTTTGGAGTCTAATTATACAGTAGGTAGTTGGCCTTAAAACGGGTTGATGGCAGACTCTGTGTGGTACCTTGTCCTATTTGTTTTGTTTTGTTTTAATTTGGGAGATGTTTGAGAATGGCACAAAGCTTAAACCTGAGTGGATCTACTAGATGACAACATTGGTATTCCACAAAACATCTGATTGATCTAGAAGGATAAGTTCAAACTAGCAAGATACATTTTAGTAGGGATCATTCATTCAATAAATGTTTATTGAGTACATACTGTGCACTAGGTGGTAGGCTTGGTACTGGGGATATAACGGGACCAAGCAAGGTAGTGTTTCTGCCCTCAGTCTGTTTGGTGGGGATAAATAAGTAAACAAAGCAGGCAACTTGGCATGGTTGAGAAACAGGAATGAGAACAGTTGTGGTGGGACACGGGGTAAGGGAGAGAGTTGAGAGTCTGTTCTGGTCATAAAATAATCCTAGTATCTATAAGCAGTGTCTGGCACATAGACGGGATTCAGTACATCCATACTAGAATGAATGAATAAATGAATGTTACTTGGGAAATTCAGTCATTGGGTCCAGAAATACGGTACAAGTACAGAGGAGACAGTAAGATTGAACAGCAGGCTAGGAAATGGTAACTTGGGGATTTAGATGTCTGGAAGCTCAGTATTGATCATCAGTGTCGTGTTGCCGCCACCATCAGCTGCCTTAAGGATGCTTTCAAACAGTGTCCAGAATTCAGACGGTGATAGCACTGTTCTTTTCATTACCTTAAATGCTCACTGTTAAGAGACTGACAGACTGGGGCACCAGAAAGAGTGGATAGGGGCTGGTGCATCTGGAAACCGTGACATGCTGAATTTGACAGAGGAGGGAGGCCTTAAGTGGGGATCTAATAGTTATTTTTAGGCACTTGAAGAACTGTCTGTGGATAAAGGATTGGGCTTAATTTTATCTGAAAAGCAGAACCTAAAGGTTGGAAATTACAGGGAGAGTGCATCTGTCTTAATATGAGGAAGAACTTTGTGACAGTCTGAAAACAGAATAGCTGCCTGCTGAGATAGCCCCCCTTTGTTTGCTGGGCAGAGTTAGGGAGGCCAGTGGTGCTCAGGGCAGTCTGCAGGTCCAGGGGCTCTTTGTAGCAGTTTACAGTGAGATAAGTGCAGAAATCAGAGACGTTTTAGAAACTGTCATAGCTCTTAGACATTGTCAGGTTGTTCTTACTGTATTTTATAAAAGTATCTGTATTGGAAATGAACAAAACAAATAAACTACAAGCTGCTCCTTTATTGCACACACTGGGCCGGATGGCCACATACATAGACTGTTAATAAGTCATACAGAGATGCAGACTTAGCAGATGACGCTTGTAGGTCCCAACCAGTGTTAAGTGTCTGAGTCACTTCCATCCACCTGAACTTCTGTTTCTCCCCATGTTTCCTACAAACATGATTCGGTCTCCCTCCCATGAAAAAAAAAACAACAAACAAAAAAACAGTTCTGCTTCCTTTTCCAATTACCATGCCTGCCTTTCTCCTCCTCTTTTCATTCTCATTCCCTATTAGTGGTTTCAGCTCTTTCCCCCCCTCCATCTCACTTGCACTTCTGACACTGCCCTCTGAAACTCTTAGTGGCCTCTGGTTTGCTCAGTTCCGTGGCCTTTGCTCCATCACCATCCGACCTCTCCACAGAATCTTGCCATTCTCTCTCCTTGGTGTGCATCAAAGGGAATGCTTCTGATTTTGCCTGTTTTTCTGACTATGTATCTTCAGGCTCTGGTGGTTTCTCAGCTTTAGTATTTCCCTCAAGAAATAGGCATTTCCCAGGAGTCAATTCTGCACTTCTGTCTGTTCCATCTCAGTAGGCATGGTCGTTCCTTGCCTCATCATGTTGATAGTCCCCGATCTGGTGCATCTTCTGAACTCCAGAGGAGAAGTAAATCTCTCTTCAGACATGCCTCATGGGTACCTCTAACTGAGTATGTCCCCTTCCCAAAACCCTTGCCCGCACAGATGACATATGTGGACTTGAGGCCTCAGATTGATGTTGAGGCCTCAGATTGTTTGGAGTGGTTCAGTGCTTGGGAGAGAGAGATCAGTTAGGAGGCTCACAGAAGTCGAGATAAGTGTGAGGGTGAGGACTCTGAATTAAGGCCATGTTAGTGGGATTGGGTGGAGGAGACAGGTGTGAGATGTAGGCAGTTACTTCGGATGGGTGTGGAGCAGAAGGAAGAGGGAAGGGTTGGGGGGTTTGGGATACCTGTCCCTCCTGCTGGTTCTGCTTTTGCTGGGTGTAGTGGTGTTTGCTGAAGTATGACAGGAAGGGGAGGAAGGGGGAGGAAGAGAAGGGATGACGTAGGAGGAGGAGGACAGTGTATCGATGGAAAGGCAACAGGTTGAGTTTGAAAGTTTGTGGAATTTGAGTTCTTCTGTGATGATGAACATCCTCTGTGTAATATTTACCTGTTCAGTCATGCATTTCTGAGAGATAATTTATTCAGCAAACCTTCGGGTGCCAGCTCTGTCCAGGTGCCACTTTTGATGGTGTTTTTTGTGGACTCCCACTGTATGTGGTTTCCCGAGAGACCCAAGTTGTATCGTGCCCTGACCAAGACGCGGGGGCCGCGGCCTCCTGTAAAAGTCTTGCCTTAGGTGACGCGTAACGGAAGTCGTGTTGTGCTCCTTGTTTGCAGCTTGCCCCAGATGACGCCTGGCGTTGCCCGCACTGTAAGCAGCTACAGCAGGGGAGCATCACGTTAAGCCTCTGGACTCTGCCTGATGTGCTTATTATCCATCTGAAGAGATTTCGACAGGTAAGGAGGCCCTCTGTCATGGTGAGGAAAACTGAGCAAGTTTCTGACGCCCCTGCTGTGGGCTGCGTGGGGGTTCTTCAGTGTCCCTGTTTGATCCAGCGTCCCTGTCCATGTTGTTACAGACACTCTGCCCTGGCGTCTGGGGTCATGTTTTGGTCTAACCCAAAGCAAAATTTGAGCATCCTGTGACCTTTTCAATTCGAAACATTTTAGTTCATGCTGCAGATGTTTTACTTTGTTCTTGAGGATTTGCTTTAGATTTGTAAATGTTGTGCTTTAAATTTTGGTAAACGTACTTGAGAATTTGAAAAAAAATAACCTAGATCTCCTTCCTGGGAGTGGGTCTCTTTGTACCTAAACTAATAATGGGTGTCATCCTGCTCCCAGAAGCTCTTGTATAGTTGGGAAGATGACTCATAAATGTATACAAAGAAAATCTGCTGTGAGTAGTATTGCTCTGAGTCAGTTTTTCCCAAAAGGCTGTCTGTTCCCTGAGGTTAGGGTTGTCCTGGGCAGGCCCTGCTGTAAGAGAGGGAAAGGAGAGGGAAATGTTCAAGGAGTCTCTCTGGCCTGGCTTTAAGGTTTGTATCTGAAAGATTAGGAGTCTGCCTCTCCCAGGTGAGGTGGCGGCCATGCTGCACACACACGGTGGCAGAGAGAGCCGCATGTGCAAGGCCCTGAGGGGGGCAGAATGTGCAAGAGCCTGACAGCACACCGGTTTGGCTAGAGCTCCAGCGGGTGGGGGAACGGCAGGGGCTGGTCGTCCCTCGTGGGCAGAGTGGGATTCTGGTAAAAGGTTTTAAGCAGAGAAGCAACATGGCCAAATGTGTGTTTTGTAGAGACCATTCTGGCGGCTGTGTGGAGAATGGGAGGCTGCTTGAATGAAGCTAGGGAGAGCTGAAGGGAGCCATTGCAACCATGCAGGGGACCGATGCTCATGGCTTATCCGGAACAGAAGCTGTTCAGAAAAGACTGGAGTTAGATTCAGCAGATGTTGAGGATCTGCTGATGAAGTGGGGGTGTCTGGGGTGCTATGCCCAGGATCCCTAGGTTTTTAATAGTAGTAAAGAGTTTTCTCAACTCGTGCAGATAGCTGGTGAGGTTCAGAGCCTGGCCTTGTCCTTCCACACACAAGCTTACCGATTTCCTTTGCCTTCTCTTTCTTTAGAAGGCATGTCCTCACCCTTCCAGCACCCCAGATTCAAAACTGCAGTGCTGGTTTTCAACTTCTTCCTTGTCCCTCCCATGTAGCCAGTCATCTCTTCAGCTTGGTTGTGCCTCTGTATTGCCTCTTGTGTGTGTCCCCTTGTCTCCATTCTTGCTGTCATCCTGCCCATTCAGATGCTTTCTAGCTGATTGCAGTCATGCTGTCTCTACTTGATTTCTTCACTTAAGCTGCTCCTCCCTTTGTGTCCCATGCTGTGCACTGCTTACACAGCTTTGATGGTGTCCGCTCCTCCCTCAAAGCCTCAATGCCTGACTGCACGGGCAAGGTCCACATTCTCGAGTCTGACCTTCCTGACCATCCAGGGCTCATCCTGCCTTTCTCTTATAAACATTTTCCTTCTCTTAATAGATCCATGGCTCCTTGGGATAGGTATTATCCATGCCTGATTAATTTCCTTTTTTTTTAGTTTGTTTATTTTTGAGACAGAGAGAGACAGAGCATGAGTTGGGGAGGGGCAGAGAAAGAGGAAGACAGAATTCGAAACAGGCTCCAGGCTCCAGGCTCCGAACTGTCAGCACAAAGCCCAATGTGGGGCTCGAACCCACGAACCGTGAGATCATGACCTGAGCCGAAGTTGGATGTCCAGCCAACTGAGCCACCCAGGCACCCCCATTCCTGATTAATTTCTTAACACTCCCACAGACACAGGAAACATTTAGAAAATAGCTAGTGAACTGATGGTTGAATTTCAGAGAATTTCCCAGAGGCCTTAATGGAAAATACAGATTACCTAAGATTATCAACTAAATGAATATATTAAGTCAGTGTTAACTGTTCATGTGCTTGTTGGAGGAGGTGGAGAGGAAAAGGGCACAGTGCTTATACAGTGGCTATTCTGTGCCAGCACTAACTTGGTCTTTCATGTACAGTTTTATTCCATTACTTTTCATGCCTCTGTGACAGAGGAATCAGGATGAACTGCCTGATACTGTCATTTTGTAAGTCAAAAACCTAAACTCGTCTATCAGATAAGGAAATGGAAGGGCACCTGGGTGGCTCAGTCGGTTAAACGTCTGACCTCAGTTCAGGTCATGATCTCACAGTTCGTGGGTTTGAGCCCCACATCGGGCTCTGTGCTGACAGCTCAGAGCCTGGAGCCTGCTTCAGATTCTGCCTCTCTGCTCCTCCCCTGCTCATCCTCACTCTTGCTCTCAAAAATAAATAAAAACATAAAAAGAAAAAAAAAAAAGGAAATGGAGACTCTTGAGAGGTTCATCACCCCTTATATGTAGATCATTACTTGTTCTACTTTGAGTAGCATTAAAACCGGTTCCTCTAGATAATTAAAACTGTTAGTGTGTTTCCCTATTTTGTACATGTCTTGGGAAACATCTGATCAGTAACTGAAACCACTCAAGCTGTTAGGGTCCACATTTCACACAAAACTGATCTACCATCTAGTTGCATGAAAATATCATCAGAACTTGTTTTTGTTCTTGCAACAGGAAGGAGACAGGCGTATGAAACTTCAGAACATGGTCAAGTTCCCCTTGACTGGCCTGGACATGACACCTCATGTGGTTAAGAGAAGTCAGAGCAGCTGGAGTTTGCCATCCCATTGGTCTCCATGGAGACGGCCCTATGGACTCGGGAGGGACCCTGAGGACTACGTCTATGACCTGTATGCTGTGTGCAATCATCATGGCACCATGCAAGGGGGGCACTACACAGGTCTGCAGTGCGAGAGGCCGGGTGTCTGTGCTGACCGTTTCTTCAGACATGTTTTGCTTGTGACAGGGGTACCTTTGCTTTAGAACCTCACTTTCTCTTCTACTAGGCAGTCTGCCATCTTTGGGGGCAGTTTTCATCTGCTGGATCTCTGTCCAAGAGCAAATAAATGCACATTCTTTCTTCTTTTCCTGAGCTGGACCATCCAGTGGCCATGTGACCTGACTGGGAAGTGGTGTGCAGGTAGATGGTGTTGTCTGGGTCACTGAGGGTCACTTGGGTTACCTCACCCACACCCACATTTAGGGTTTCACTCCCCTCCTTGAGGTTCTAGCTTCTCCCTTATTTGGAGTGATTAGATGAACGTTTTATAGTGTCTTTAAGGTGACTTGGAAGAGTTTTTTCTTTTTGTTTTAAAGCTAAATTTATCTTTTCATTTTTAAAAGTGACTGTGTCCATTATATGAAATTTACAGATGAGAGAGAGAACAATGCCATCATCCATGGGCTCATCACAAAAAAATAACCATTGGTAACATTTTTTAAGAATGTGATAAATAATACATATCAAAATTTACCATTTTCACCATTTTAAGTGTACAGTTCAGTAGCATTCAGTGCATTTGCATTGTAGTGCTGCCTGCAGCACCATCTCTAGAACGTTTTTCTTCTTCCCAAATTGAAACTCCGTTAAATAGCAAGTCTCTGTTGCCTTCCTCCCCACCCCCCTCACCCCCCATATCCTGGCCACTACTGTTCTTCCTGTCTCTGTGAATCTGATTACTCCTGGAACCTTCTATAAGTGGAATCTTACAAGTATTTGTCCTTTTGTGTCTGGCTTACTTCATGTAGCATAATGTCTTTCAGATTCACCCATGTTACAGCATGTGTCAGAGTTTCCTTCATTTTTAAGACTGAATAATAATATCCTTTTGTACATAGGTAACATTTCTTTCAGTGATTTTCTGTAAACTTCGGCCATTATCTTACACTGTTGTGGTTGTACTGGTATGCTCTGTTTAGGTGAACATTCATGGAGTACCTTCCATGTAGATTGCACTGGGCTCACATCAGAGGCACATCAGAGATGAACAGGCCTCAACCTGTGTCTTCCAGGAGTGTAATCACACAGGGGCTTATAGAACCAGATGATACGTCAGATCAGTAGTGTGTAATCGTTTCTGAGGTGGGAGTGTACACAGCGGGAAGAGCAGGGCGCCAGTGGAGAGTGTGGTCAGAGCAAACTGGAGGCACAGGAGAAGCTAATGGGTAGGACTGTACTTGCTGACAGAAAGACAGTAAAAGTTACAGAATAAGAAGCATGGTGAGGTGCGAGTGCGTGTGTACATCCCTGCTTTCCAGTCTTCATGCTTAACCATTGTAACAGAAGTATTTAGTTGTCAATGCTTTATTTGTGTGCACACTATTTTTCAGGACCACAGGACCTTCTTTTGATGGAGCACTAATTTTATATAGCCATTGCCTATTGTTGAACACATCTACTGTTTCTGGTTTTTAACTTTGACTGTAACACTGATGAACATCTTTTAGGTTATATTCTAAGTTGTGTATTTCATTGAGATGGAATCTCAGAACTGGAATTACTGGGTTAAGGGCATCCGTGAACATCGGGGTGACAGGCAGGCGTGGGGCTCTTCCTTGGACACTTGTGTGTGTGGGAGTCCATGGAGGGCACCTCTGTTGGTCTGGCCATCTGTGTGGGTGGATGGCCAGGACTCAGATTGTGCCTCCTTCACACTCAACACATTTGACACGTATACTTGCAAGGACTTCTTTTCTTCATGAACTCAGTGCTTCATGCAACAAGATTCCAGGGTGCCAGCGGTTCATAAAGGTCAGGGGATTGTAGAGGAGGTTTGGCTTTTTCTGTTGGTTTTTCAGAATCTGTGAGCCTCTTCCCTAGCAGTCAGCCCTGAGACCTCCCTGTCAGGCTCCTGAACCCCTCCACTGGCCCACTCTCTCACCTGCTTTCCCCACAGGACACAGGACACAGGGAATGTGACTGGATACAGTAATCTTTTATTCTTGAAATGTGAGAGGAGTGGTCCCAGCTTGGAGTGTGTCTCAGCACAGAGTGGTTTGTTTTGCCTCTGCTTGCCCTTGAAGCAGGCTCGAGAAGACAGAATGAGACCGAGAAGTCTAAGTCCCCAGAAGTCAGAGTTAATACTAATTAAACATTTAGATATGTTTTGCCTTGTATTTTGGCTTAAACCAAATTTAAAGTCTGATAAGACTATATTTTGTGTCTTGCATATTTCGTATTTATATTTTATGGGGCCCGTTTCTATAATAAATGTCACGTGTCTAATTGGATGTTTGCTTTTGGGGTGTTACCAGTCCTATCTGTGTTCTTTGATACTGAGTCATAGAATTATACACCCAGAGACCCAAATGGAAAGGGACTTAGAGATGGTTTAATTTACTGGTTAGCTGGTGTGGTAACATCTTTGCCAGCTGGTTGGTGCTCATGCAGCTTCAGCTTTGGTAAAGAATGCATCTTCCATTTATAGTATTGTTTCTCAGGAAAGTAATGCAGTTTCTAACCAGAAATTGTTGAGAAAGATGAGATAGTGCTGGATTTTTAGCCTACCGTGCTACTCTAAAAAAAAGAGAGAGAGAGACAGAGAAAGCGAGGCATGAGCTGGGGCAGAGAGAGAGAGAATTGTAAGCAGGCTCCACACTCCATGTGGAACCCAACGCAGGGCTTGATCCCTGGCCCTGGGATCATGACCTGAGCCGAAATCAAGAGTTGGACACTCAACTGACAGCACTGCTTCATGTTACTCTTTATATAGAGAAGACTTTGGAAAATGCTGGAAAACCCAGTTTAGCGAAAGGAGCATGGACTAGAGGCTAAACACCTCTTCTGAGCCCCGTGACCCTACAGCAGGTAACCTTACTCGAACTTGGTGACTACACCGAAGCGCCGGAAGCACTCGTGCCTGCCTCTCGGGGCCTGTTGTTACCTAGGAGGAGAGAGCTTAGGCTCTTTCTGCATTACTTCTCCTTTGTGATGCTTAGGCCATACCACTGCTTTTCTGGTATGTAAAATGTTTAAGATTTTAGTTTAGAGAACATTTAAAATACACTGGCATTGTTGAATCAAGATGCCTTGTTTTTAAGTCCTAGTTCAGACTTTTTTTTTTTAAGTTCGTTTATTTTGAGAGCTTGAGCAGCGGAGGGGCAGAGAAAGAGAGAGAGAGGGGCAGAGAAAGAGAGAGAGAGAGAGAATCCCAAGCGGGTTCCATACTGTTAGCGCAGATCCCGACGTGGGGCTCGATCCCACAAAGTGTGAGATCATGACCTGAGCCAAAAATCAAGCGTTGGACACTTAACTGACTGAGCCACCCAGATGCCCCTATTTGGGATTTTATTTTGCGCTAGTTCTAGATATAATCACATGGTACATCTATGGTTAACTTGTGTACGGATTCTAGATCAAACTTCTATGGTGAAGAACCTGCCTTACTCTTTTTTAAAATTTCCAATTTTTCACAAACCAATACTTTTGTGAAAATACAGTAAAAATATCATGGCAGTATCCAATTGGTATGAAAGTTTTTAAATACTTATCTTAGTTTGAGTGCTAGCTTGTTTTGGACTGGGACCAGCCTGCGAACCACAGTGTGAATAATACTTGTCTAGGAAATATTTGAGAAGCTAGTGCCAGGAAGAAAAGTGAGTCGAGTCATCTAGTAAATGCGTTCCTAGGCTGCCTTAGTTGCCCTGCTGTGACTGGGAACTGACCATCCTGGAGAGAAGCAGATTGATGCTAGTGCTCTAGTGTGGAGCTGCTCTGTCACCTTGTGTCGGACGTGTCCCCCTCCAGAACAGCTGCCTCCTCCCCCCCGGCTGGGTCGTTTATACACCAGGTCTGACCTGATACCGCTTAACAGCTCCACATGCTGCTTCTGTCTCTACTTCTCTCGCCTTCTGGTCCCAGGACTCCATAGCTGTACGTGGCTTCCCTGCCCACAATCACAGATTCTTATTCTGCTCTTTTTTGGGACGTGTCTGGTTGTAGCCCCTCCTTGCCTGGGTCCCCTTCATCTCTTAAGGTTCCATACTTTACAAATGTGGTTGTGGCCTGTCAAGGGAGTCACTCCTGGTGCCTCACGGGATCCTGCGTGCCCTGCCCCTCAGGCATTCAGCTAAATATTCTAGCGCTCATTTATTCTCGCCCCAATAAATGGGTATTTTTAGGAAGTGTTATAAGAATGTACCCCCCTGGATCAAGTTCATCACACCTCCCTCAATTTAGCTTTACAAGATCACATAGCTTCACGAACACTAAGTTCCTGTCTTTTTTTTTTTTTTTTTGTGCTGGCACTTGAATGTTCTTTATTTCTATCTCAGGCTTAGAGTTTGAACTGAGCTCAGATGTTCTTAGTTTGCTGGGGCACTGCCACTGGGCCATTGTTCATACTACCCCTGAGGGAAGCAGGGTGGGTTAGGGTTTAAGTGCAAGCTCAGGGACTAGATACACCTGAAATGAGCTGGGCCCTGTCTTTTACCAGATGCTTGACCTTTGGGCAAGCTGGTTAATCTTTTTGAGCCTCTGTAAAATGGGAATAATAGAACAAATCTCATGGGATTAATTGAGATATTTGGCACATAATAAGTGCTAAACAAGTATTAGCTGCTGCTATTATTAGTATCATTATTTCTCGTTCTATTTTCTGTCTCTAATAAACACTGAAATATTACAACACACTTAAATCAGGGTTTTCCAGCTTCTGCATTCTTGATAGTTTGGCTGGATAATTCTTGCTTTGGGGATTGTCCTGTGCATTGTGGAATGTTTAGCAGCATCCTTGATCTCCACCCACTGAATGCCAGTACTACTCTCTCCCCTACTTGTGACAATCAAGAATATCTCCATTCATTGCCTGATGTCCCTTGTGGGGCACAATCGTCCCAGGTTGAGACCCACTGCTTTAAGTAAATAAGTATATTGGGTTTTCTAAGATTAAATAGAACCTTGTACATTTGGAATAGTTTGGAATTTCTTTAAACATTTTGCCCGGGCATGATACCCAATTCACATTTTTTACCACTTTGTGTATAACTACACACAACCTTAAAAAGCTCTTAAATGACTTAGACGAGCCAAAGAACTGATGTCTGTGGGCAGAGTGGGGCGGCCAGCATCCCCTCCCCTGGTACTGATGGTAGGCTCTTTCTGGCAGCATACTGTAAGAACTCTGTGGATGGCCTCTGGTACTGCTTCGATGACAGTGACGTGCAGCAGCTGTCGGAGGATGAGGTCTGCACACAGACAGCGTACATCCTGTTCTACCAGAGGCGGACGGCTATTCCATCATGGTCAGCTAACAGCTCAGTGGCAGGTAAGGCCAGCCATTCTTTGGCAGTTTTTTTCCTAGAGCAGAGGATTGTAATGATCCAGAGAACTTCTCCACAAGGTCTCGTGATTGTCGTATTGATCAGATAAATTTTCACATTTGCATTTAACTTGGAAGCCAAAATGATTGCACTCAAGGAAATGGGGGTGGAATGTGCAAACCAGCAGAGTTCACGGGGAAGTGGGGAGAGCCAGTCCCGGTGAGCTCGCCATGTTTGCTTGTGGAGCAAAAACAGCAGCATGGCATGCCACACTGAAAGCAAGAGGGAATGAGACTTGACTTTGCCACGTTTTTGTTGTATCCTCTGGCAGCACGTTACATCCAAGCCACATATTTAGTCATCTCTAATGTGGGTGTACTAATAATATCTGCCTTATGGGTCATTGCATGCATCTGATTATGTAATGTACATTACAGCCTTTTAGACCAGGTAAAACACCATTAGAAATAGTTCTTTTTCTCGATGAGGTCACCTTTTCTGTTGGAAGCGTTGAAGGCCGTTGTCATATTAGGTGGGCAGGGTTTAGCTGGATGGGGTCTAGTCTGGACACAGCCACACTCAAGGTGCTGCATGCTTCTTAAGGCAGAGTTTAAGAGACTGTAACCGAGGATTGAGACATGGTAACAGGATTGAGACATGGTAACGTCGGATCACATTACAAAGTATTAACCCCGTATTCCCTGGAAGCTTGCACTGAGAGGAAGGTTTGAAGCCACTGAGAAGAAGCACTGCTGAACAGAGCAGCCTCCTGCTGGAATCAAGCCCCATTCAGTGCACCCACCCCTCAGTAGCTACTCATTCCAGTGTTCTAGTGTCTTCCCTCAGTGCTTTTCAGATCCTGAGATATGCTTGGAAATTACAACCTCTTGAGGTCTACTTGAGTCTTGTTCTCAACTTTAAGAGCAGTTTCTGTTTCTGACAGTACAGATGACATCTAACCTGGGTGTGTGTGTGTGTGTGTGTTTATTTATTAATATTGTGAAATTCCACAAAGCAGTGAGGCTTTTTTTTTTTTTAATTTGCTCTGTGTCAGAATTTTTACTGTGTGTGCTTAGAACAGTGCTTGGCAATAGGTGCTTAATAACTATTTGTAGAAGGAGTATGGATGATTCCATTGCCTGTACTTAAAATTTGCACTTTGCATTATGAAGTGTCTGATGCTTGCATTTTATTACTATAAACATGAGCTAGAGGCTGCCTTCTTCTTTTCACCCTGGTGGGATATTCAGGCAGGCACTGTGTGGGGTCTGGGAGGTGAGACTGATACGGGCCACCTCCCAGCTCAGGTGCTGGGCCCCTTCACAAGGGTGTGTGCCAGGGAGCCAGCCCCGGACTCTGGCCTGACCCCAGTGCTCGCTTTCTTTACTGCAGGCTCCACCAGCTCCTCGTTGTGTGAACACTGGGTGAGCCGGCTCCCGGGGAGCAAGCAAGCCAGCGTGACCTCTGCGGCGTCCTCCAGACGCACCTCTCTGGCCTCGTTGTCCGAGTCGGTGGAGATGACCGGGGAGAGGAGTGAAGACGATGGTGGGTATGGGTGTCATGACAGATTTCCAAAATGGCATCTCATGGGCACAGCACAGTGTGCCTCATGCTTAGGAGCTAGGCCCCAAGAAGATTATTGGAGAAGGTGAAAGGGCTGTGTGGCTGTATAGTCATAAGTACTGTTTTATATAAACTGGGTTATTCGCTTTTCCTCTGTGAGCTCTAGGATGACTTTCTCCTTTTACGTCATTATTTTCCACTTCTAAGGTCTAGTGTAGAGGCTGGAGCTTTAACTCTGTACAATAATGGATACGTTTCTTTCAGAGTGCTTTTCAAAGTGCTCAGTGCTTTCCCCAGGCCTGCCTGGCGAGGCATCGAGGCATCACTTGTGTTCTCCTGGTGTCGGGGCTTCCCGGCTCTTAGCTTTTCCCCCTTCCACTGCTGTTTCCTTTACAGGAATTTGTGGCATGTTCTTTTAAGTGCAGAAGCATGTAGGACAGAAACTCTTGGCTCCGCATAAAAGAATTCTGAAGACAGTCACCCTACAGATCCTTGGGAAATACAATACAAATAGAACTCTGGAGTTTTTGTTGTTGTTGTTGTTGTTGTTGTTGTTGTTGTTTGGTTTTACCTTCACTTACCGCTTGCGTAATGGCAGCCCTCAGTTCTGATAGGAACCCCAGGTGGTGCGGGAAGGATCGGCCCCTAGCACTGAGGCTGGAGGAGGTGAGAGTGAGCTCAGCTTCTCTAATGAGGACAATGAGTCATCTCCCAAGCCTACGGCCAGCATGTCACTTGCTGTAATCTGCGTCTGGTGATGGGTAGTTGTGAGACCGTGCAGTGGAGGAAAACCGTAGGAGGCTGGACGGGGCCGCCAGGCCAGGGTGGTCTGCCTCATTGTAGCTCCAGGCTCGCTCCCTCTTCTGGCTTGTTGCCTCTTTCTCTGTAAAATAACAAGAGTACTGGGCCAGAATTGCTAACAAGCTCCCGATATTTTATGAAAAACCGACCACTGAGTCTTTGCTTGTTCAGGTAGAGGTTTTTCTCGACACAGCCTTTTAAACTTAGAATTCGCTGTTGTTTTAACAGTAAGCTGGCTTGCCCCCGGTCTTTTTTTAAACAGTGTAGTTGGTGAGATCGGTATCCTCTTAAGCATCATCATCACAGTGCTGCCGGGTGGTGCCCACAGAATAGAGTCGTCTCTGAGGATCTTATCTGGACAGTTTTATAAATACCTCAACCACAATACCAAGTGTGTGTGGAAGTTAGTTTAGAATATTTTCTTTGGAATGAAGTTTTAAGGCACTCAAAATAGAAGTATATAGTTCTTCTTTTTTTTTTTTTTACATTTATTTATTTTTGAGAGACAGAGACAGAGCACAAATAGGGGAGGGGCAGAGAGAGGGAGACACAGAGTCTGAAGCAGGCTCCAGGCCCCAAGCTGTCAGCATAGAGCCCGACACGGGGCTTGAACCATGAGATCATGACCTGAGCCGAAGTCAGACACTTACCGACTGAGCCACCCAGGCAGCCCCAAAGTACATAGTTCTAATTGTGAACATTTTCTTCAGAAATTTGAAATCACTCAGAATAGGAGTATATTGTTCTGATTATGGTTATCATCTTTAGAATTTTGAAGTCGCTCAGGACAGGAGTGTATCGTCTCTGGTCCTTTTCACCAATCTGCTGTTAAACTCAATAATGAGAGGCCAAGATGCGTGTGGCATTGAGTTGGGAGCAAGGGTTTGTGTTTCTGGTATTAGCTCTGCCTCTAATTTTGTGTAATTTCTGGCAAGGACTTCACTTGTATGGACTCTGTTTGTCTTTAGTTAGATGAGAAGCTGGGTCAGTAGCTCACATTTACTGAGCGTGTGTGGAGTGCCAGGTGGGCACAGGACTTTCAGGATTTTATTTAGTTCTTACAGTAGTCCCGTGAGTTAGAGCAGGGGTCAGCAAGTGACAGCCTATGGGCCAAGTATGAGCCCTGCCTTTATTTGTAAATAAGGTTTTATTGGAACACACCCCATTTGTGTATGTGTCTTCTCTGGTTGCTTTTGGGCTGCAGTGACAGAGCTGAGTGATTGGCCCACAAAACCTAGAGTATATTAACTGGGCATTTCCAAGAAAGGTCTCCTGACCCCCCATGTACAGAAAGAAAGTAAAGAGATAGTTTGCTGATCCCTGAGTTGGCATGTCCCTATTTTATAGATAGGGGACTGAGCTGGAAAAGTTGAAGTGATGTGGCTGCTCCTTGACCCCAGACATGATGGTTCTGAAGGTGCTGCTCCTGTCATTCCACCAGGCTTGCCTTCCTTCTGTCTTCATTATCTTAAAGTGTTGCTGGGACATGTTTTTGGTTTAGCTTAATGCTGTTCTCTCTGCTGCATTCAGGAGGTTTCTCAACTCGACCATTTGTGAGAAGTGTCCAGCGTCAGAGCTTGTCATCCAGATCTTCTGTCACCAGCCCCTTGGCCGTTAACGACAATTGCATTAGACCTTCTTGGTCCCTGTCTGCTAAGCTGCAGATGCGCTCCAATTCTCCCTCCCGGTTCTCAGGGGACTCTCCAATCCATACCTCTGCCTCCACCTTGGAGAAGATCGGGGAGGCGGTGGACGATAAGGTCTCCATCTCTTGCTTTGGCAGCTTGAGAAACCTTTCTAGCAGTTTCCAGGAACCAAGTGATAGTCACAGTCGACGTGAGCACAAGGCTGTGGGTCGGGCCCCTCTGGCTGTCATGGAAGGTGTGTTCAGAGATGAATCAGACACCCACAAATTGAACTCCAGTGTTGTAGACACACAGAGCAAAAACTCAGCACAAGGGGATCGCGTGCCCTCCATCTCCGATCCTTTTGATAATAATAACCAGATTGCTTATGTGGATCAGAGCGATTCTGTAGACAGCTCTCCAGTCAAAGAGGTGAAACCTGTGAGCCACCCAGGTTCCCTTGCAAAGAAACCAGAGAGCACAGCCAGAAGATCTCCCAGCTCCAAAGGTGCTTCTGAGCCAGACAGAAGCTTGCGGAAGGGAAGACCAGTCTTGGCAAGCCAGGAATCATCTCTTTCAAGTACGTCCCCTTCTTCTCCTGTTCCTGTGAAAGTTTCTATAAAGCCTTCCCACTCCCGAAGCAAAGCAGATTCTTTTTCCAAGGCCAGTGGACGGCATTCTTCCCCTGGCCCTGCCCAGCCCAGAAAGGAGTCCTCCCCCAAATCCCAAGACTCCATGTCATCTCCTTCGCCTCAGAGGCAGAAGTCATCTTCCTCCCTCGCCTACACTGCTTCCTCTGCATCTGCCAAAAAAGCCCCAGGCCCTGCTGCAAGGGGCCCCTTCCCTCCTGGAAAGAGCAGGACTTCAGACAGGAGCTTGAGTAGAGAGGGCTCCAGACAAAGCCTGGCTTCCGACAGAGCCAGCGTCACCTCCAGCTCCAAACCCAACTCCCCTCGGGTGAGCCAGGCCAGGGCGGGGGAGGGCCGAGGAGACGGAAAGCACGTCAGGAGCTCCTCCATGGCCAGCCTGCGCTCCCCCAACACAAGCATGAAGGCTGGTCTGAAGAGGGACAGCAAGTCAGAGGACAAGGGGCTGTCCTTCTTCAAGTCCGCCTTGAGACAGAAGGAAACCCGGCGGTCAACTGACCTTGGCAAAACAACCTTGCTTTCCAAGAAGGCCGGCAGTAGCTCTGCCAAGTTGGCCAGTAAGAATGCCGTGGATGACAAGGCAGAGAAAGGCTACCAGCCCCCAGGTTCCCAGCAGCCAAATTCAAGTGCAGTTGGAAAAGAGCAGCTTATCTCCAAGGACCCTGCTTCTGCTAAACATTCCCTGCTGTCCGCTCGCAAGTCCAAGTCTTCCCAGCTAGCTTCTGGAGTGCCCTCATCTCCTGGTGGCAGGCAGTCTGCTGAGAAATCCTCAAAAAAGTTATCTTCTAGCATGCAAACCTCTGCACGGCCTTCTCAAAAACCTCAGTGATGTTTCTGCAATCCAAGTGTTTTATCTGTAAAGATGTTTATTTATTTAGAACCCTTCCTTCCCACCAAAGCCCTCTATGCTTTTGTTTTATATGTTTTAGGTCACGTGCCTGGCGTGTGAGCGTGCTGTGTGCGTGTGTGTGCGGGCGTGTGCGTGTGTAGAATTCAACTGCAAATTGTTAAAAGCGTCGCCTTATTCTGCCATTGAACCAAATAACAGCCATAGGCAAAGCATTGATACCAAGCTAACTGGAATAATTGTAGATGAGACCCTGGGTGGTCCCTTTAGCAATTGTATATACTTCTTTCTAGAGAACTCTAATGTCTTTCTTTGGACAGTAGGGTTTGGAAACCTGTGAACCAGTTAAGCTGTCAGTGTGTGCTGTAGAGGGATCGGTTATTTGACTTGGGTTTCATCTGAGCAGGATTTGTCCTCACAGCTGATTGTCATGTGGCACCAGGAGCTCTAAAAACTGTGACACTAACAAACCGAGAAAAGACTGTTGCTTTCTGCACTTTGGCCCCATCTACCAGTCTCTGTAAAGGGCAATATTTTAACACTAATGTTTCTCAGGTATATACTCAGATAGTCTAGGGTGGATGCCCATCAGCCAGAGGGTTAACCAAGAAGGTGGCCTGTGGGTGACTGTCCTTTCTCCAACTGCCACAGGTAGAAGTGTCTAGAGGTAGAAATGAAGTCTTTCATACCTTCATATCTGCAAAGATTTGTGTACTGCAAGCTGTCATGGTTCTTTGGAGATGTCCTAAGAGGTGACAAGTTGGACAGCCAGAAAGCCAGTCACTAGTTAATTTTGTTTTCCTTCTAAATTTGCTAGCTAATAAGGCCATTGGGATTTTGAAATGTTGTAGAGCAGTTAACACCTTTGAAAGATGCCTAGAAAAAGAAAATGGATTCTGAACTGGATGCATGAATTTGTACCATTTTCCTTCTCTGGTGTTGCTTTTCCCCTGTGTTAGAAGCTGAAAGCTCCATGCTGCCCTGGGTGCTCATGCCCGCATTTCTTGTACCTTCAGGAGAGGAAAGATGTTGCCTGATGCCAAGTCCATAGATGGTGTGTTGGAGCAATGTGTGGCAAAGTATTATGTGTATGCTTCTGATTCTGCCTGGCAAAGTTACAGACTGCTTTTCAGTAAGTCATTTATTTTTCTCAGTGGTTAGGATTTCATCTCTCACCCAGAACTCACAAGCAGAATTGGAGCCTGTTCCGTCTGGCATTGTCAGTGCAAATTGCATTTCTTCTTTAGAAAACAAGGGAACCTCCGAGAAATCTCACAGATAAGCAAGATACACAGTTCTTCCTTTCTGGAGGTATCCTGGCAATTCTTTGCCTGTTTTTTTTTTTTTTTTTTAAATGTCGAGAGAGTCATGGTCCTGATTCTCTTTGAATAGCATTTGTCACTTTGCCATGAGATACAGCATGCTAAGTTTATATGCTTTTAAATAGTAACTTTTAAAAAAAATCATAAACCTTCCAGTTCTTCCTGAATTCTTGGTGCACAGATCCATTTGTAATCTCCTTTTCAGTATTGCTGCGTGTGAAGTGATTAGAAAACATACACATGCATAGCTATGAATTCTGCACTGCCTTTTGTTTTGTTTTGTTTTCTCCCCATACATACCTCTTGGGAAATATTTCCAGTGGGTTTCTTAACTATTTTGCTGCTACTTTGAGCATTAGCAGGTAACTTGCAAGTCTAAAGGCCATTTATGTTGAGGGTAGCTGGAATTTTAGACCCTTGCAGTATTTAAGAGTTAGATATTGAGGCTTGTGAAAGTTACCATGTGCTCTGTGAATCTCATCGAACGTGAGCCTGTTGCCCAGTGCACTCAGTCCTGTACTCGCCCCTGCACTAGGTGTCCCTGTCTCACTGCACATGCGGCTGTGGGTTCCTAAAGCAGCATCCCTCTCCTCTGTCATAGTGTGACTGCCGATGACTGGCTGCCCGCAGTGTTGTCACCGCTGCCAGCAGCACCCCAACAGCCCCACGAATGTTTAGCCACTGCTGGTTTTCCTGTGTCGCTTTCATTTCCTGGAAAGGATGCACCAGTAATGGGATCGTCAGTAGCAGGAGGTGATTGTTTGTTGGGAGCCTTTTTCTTTTAATAGGTAAATCTCATTTGAAATCTCCTAAAAGAAGCTCTGAAACAGTCTTAAAATTATAGTTTGACTACACAGAGGGTTTTAATAATGCCTTTTCCTGGGGCTATTATCAGTTAAGGATTAATTGAATCTGGTTTAATTTTCAGGTGGCAAATATTTTTATTCTTGTATCCTCCAGGAATGGATTTCCCATTATGTCTAGTGTCTTAAACACACACCCACACCCACCCACCCACCCCCCCACACACACACCAGAAAAATGCCTCTCCAAATCCCTTTAATTTTTTCTGGGATCTAGAAATAAAATTTCAGTATCTGTAAATTATATGTCTATGGAGTTTAGTCCTTTTTCCAGATTTAAATGAAAAAATATTGTGATATTGTCTAAGCATCTTGAAGCTATTCTGTTTCTGTGCTTGGTAAACAATGAAAATCTTGTCCCTAACCTTTAAGCCACAGAAAAGGATATTTGCCTACAAGTTTGGAGGTGTTATTTGAGGTGTGAAAGATCTTATGGGAATATTATTACTTGGTTCAGTTCAGTTGTTTGGTAAGTTAGGGACTTGGTGTTTGCTTTGCTTTTTATTTTCCTGGTGGCGTTTGGCACAGTAGCACATCTATGCTTTGGGGTTAAAAATCATCTGCTGAGGATGGTGGGCCCAGGTTTCTGGTTGACAGCCAGGTGGACCTGATTAGAATAGTCATTTCCTGGTGGACACAGAATAATCTCTGACAGTAGTGTTACTCAGTAATGTTTGTTTGCTTTTAAAAAAATTTTTATTTTTTATTTCTTTTCCTGTAAACATCCAGTGCACTGAGGCTATTTCATTCCTTAAGACAGCCCTACACGTTGCCTTTGTAGTCCCTTATATAATGTGGAAGCACAAAGAAACTGTTAAGTTAATGTCCTCAAGTTCATCTCCCAGCCCTTGTATTTTCCCATCCTAAAAGCAGCCCAACTGAAAGTAAGTAATAGCTGGCTGGACAAGTAGAAATGGATGTGGGCGTATTTGTGGTCTGATAAAACATTGTAATTATCTGTGAGGCTGTCCTCAACTCTTGTAATCATTCTTTCCTTACTCATTCATTCATTCTGCAAACATTCGTTGAGGGCCTGCTTTGCTCATAAAGGCAAGCTGAAAGCTTCAGGAATTTGCTGTAGCTGAGGAGCCCTGGGAGCACAGCCGATGAACCAGGGGATGCCAGTGATGCCCTAAATGGAGTGACGGTCCCCCCCGAACAAAAAGATCAGGTGGATTCTGGTGAACCGGCCAAAGCCTGTGGTCCTCGTGAGCAAGTCTCTCCTGTTCTGGAAACCAAAAGTGCCCTTCATCTCCAGAGACATTTTACTCTTACATCCACTTTTTCAGACTGAGCTGTCTCTACTACTTAGGGGTGAAAATCCATTACAAAATCACTTTCCGTTAGAATTTGGTCATCCATTTTTGTATGAAACAGATGTGGGGATTAGGGGGTGGGGGACAAATTGCCATCCCTCTAAATAACGATCATGCTAAAAAATAGGAACCGTGTGTAAAGAAAGCAGTAGTGGCAGCCCTTAGGAAAAATGGAGCAGAGAAGAGCTGTGAACAAAACTCACTTATTTCAAATAAAAATGTTTTTAAAAATAGATTGATATCTGACGTTACATTTCATTCTGACAAATTCCTGAACAGCTGAAGTTATTGTTTCCTATGTAGGTTATTAGAATTATTGGATGCAATGATCATTAGTGTTTCTGGGTTGGATTTTTGAGATAGTATGCAAATCATAAGCACAGTTTCAATAAAACACGTGTTCTGTGAGACGTGTTGAACTTGTATTATTTGGAATGGAGAAGAGCTAAATTTGCTGACAAAACGGTGCCTGTATCAAAAGCAAAGTAGCTGTTCCAGCGCTGACTCTCCGTCTGTACTTTTCATAAAGGGTACATAACTGTTAAGCCTGACTCTGTCTTCTGGGGGGAATCCTGTGCTTTATTTAAATGAACACTTAGTGTTTCACACTGCCTTTTGATCAACTCTCAAAGTGTTTGTTTTGCAGCTGCAATTGGAGCATGACCAGTTGTTTCCCCCTCCCCATGTAGTGAAAACAATTTTGCATGGCCTCCATCTAACCCAGAAAGCATGTTCCTACCACCTATGCAGACAACTAATAAAAAATGTAGAGTACACTAAATGTAAATTTTAAAAATGCAATTCTTGGATTATGGAGTTCTATTTTTGAATTTGTAATTTTTTACATATGGCTTAATCATCAGTGCAGAAGAGCATGAATGTGTTTTCTTGTTTTGCTTTGCACATGTTCTCTTTGCTAATTTTTTCTTTTCTTTTTTTATGATCGTTGGCAAGATTGTATGTAAAATAAGTACTTTGCAAGCAGGAGTGGAATTGGATATGTTGAACACACACAGGTTTATATACTGTATTTAGCCTGAAGACTTTCCTGTTTTGTTCTAAAAATAACCTGCCATTTTCTATAGATTTTAATTTTTTATATCTTCTAGGGTTCTATCTTGGTCACAAGGACAGAATGTGGCTTCTAATAATGCTAACAATTTTTAAATGCTTTTGTAAAGACTTAGAGCCGTTTTGGAAAGCTTTGGAGCTTCCAGCCACTGGTCACAATAAGAATAAGCTTATGGAATTTATGGTAGCATTCTACAGTGGATTAGGTTCTAGACCCATCTCGTATTCATTTAAAAACTGATGTTTCCCAACTTGGGAGGGAAGGGAGATCCATTACAGGCTCGGGAGGCTTTTTCAAATTTCATACGCACACTTTCCCCAAGATTCCATTAAACCTCTTCTGAGCGACTTGTCTGAGATTCCGACACTCAGCATTCACTAGAATCACCTAGGGAACTTTTAAAAATGCCTGGATCCCACTCCCCCCAAGCTTTTGATCTAATTAGCATAGGGGCAAGTCCCAGAAATTGCCATACATTTTAAAGCTCTTGGGTGTTTCTGATGTGCAGTCAGAATTGAGAACCACTGTGCTTACACCATCCCTTTGGTGAGCATCACTGCCATGTGAAGGATTCAGGAGTGACTCAGACTCTCTTTCGTTGGAGAAGAAAGGAAAAAAAGATTGAGAACTACTGATGTTAACATCTTATTTGAAATAAGGGAGCCTTTCCAATTTGAGACTCTGTTTGGGAGCTTGGAGCATTTTGTGGGTGGCCCAGCACTCTGGCCACTCTGGTGGGATTTGGTAGTCTTTAGTTTGCCAGAGGAGACAGTTGCCTGTGGGGCATGCATCTTTCCCAGAGCCTTTTCCCTGGATGCCACCACAGGACCAGACCCACAGGGGAGGAGGGAAGTCATCCTGAGTTTAAAAATGCTGAAGTGAAGCCTTCAGTGGCTTGGAGAACCTGTCCTCATTTTGATGGAGCGATAGTCTCTGTAGTAATTACAATAGCCAACTCCAGGCTGCCACCTAGTTTTCCTAGTGAGTTCGTTCTCTCATTTTCCACAAGTAGTTTCAGAAGTTATATTTACTTTAAAAATGAATGTAAATCATTTTGTTTGGAGTCTCTTTTTTCTTCTTTGTTTTGTAACCCTCAGTATTTTTTTCATGTAATTAAAAAAACAAATAATACTCATCTAAAAATCTGGTGATATATATTACCTATGGACGCAAATGAAATTTAGTTTTAATCTGTGGTGAGCTGAATGCACTTAGAGCATCTTCCAAGTAGTCTGCTGTGCTTTCTCAGGTGGTTTCATCCTGTTGAGCATTATGCTGCCTACCTACCCCCCGCCCCAATTTACCTGGTGTTTTCAACATTTCAAGGAGTGAAGATCTGAGTCAAAATCCCAAATGGGATAATCCTCCTTCAGAAAAGCCCCTTGAAGTAGAACCCCCTGTTGCAGCCGTGAAAGGCAGTATGAAGTTTCCTAGGTGCTATTCTAAGTGGCATCCAAGGGGAAGGCAGTTCCGGTGTTCTCTGAAGCTCTAGTTCTCTTCTGTAGGCCTTTCAGATATGTGTGTATGTTCCCTATTGGCTTGTTCACCAACTGTGCCTCTCACCACTGGTTAAAATCGATTTCAAGCCCCATTACAAAAATTGTTTCTTCATTGAACTCTTCAGTGTCACACTGGAATTTGTGTAGTTGTCTCACACGCTGCATGTCCTGTCACTGTAGATGCAATGCTTTGGTACTGTTCATGCACCGTTCATAGTGATTTCTGTATGATTCTCTTGTTTCGTTGTACAATAAGTAAGAATGGAAAGCAGGACGTCTTTCCTTGAGGCTGGAAGAAAAGCGTATCATACATTTTAAATTATTTTAGAACAAGTGCATGAGATGTGTCACTGACTTCTGTTATTTATTTGTATGTTTTATTATTCCAGGTGTATGCACTTTTAAAAGGCAAGATTTCTATTTTTGTGTTTAAAACGTTTTATTTCTGGAACAGCAGTTGATTATATAGTATACAGTTGGAATTAAGAGAAAAGTGGAAAATGTAACAAAATATAATAAATTTATTACATGATGCCCTCTTTAAGCCATATTCCTCTTTCTCCCCCTTACCAACCTGTATCTTTTTGGTGTTGACTAGTCTTGCAAATTAAGCAGAAATTATCTTTGTACCACACTGATCTCTACAAAACACTTTAAGACCATAGTGTTAAATGGAAAAAAAAAAAAAACCACAAGTTAACAGAAGAATACAGATACTATCTATATAAAATTTTAAAACAAAAAATCACATCTATGCTTATTTCAATTTTCACAATTGGAGATTATTATTCCCACTTTTCCAAGAGGCATTTTGTCCTTGTTATGGGGCTGAGCAAGAACTCACAGTCTGGCTCAGTTCCAGGGAAGGAGCCATTCTTTCTGAACCCTCTCCTGTGCCCAGATAACCTCATTTTTAACCATCTTGTTCTGAGAAAATTTTCTCCACAGTCTTTACCTCCCCTCAGGACAGGACTCCCTGTTGAGGATGATACATTACTTATGACCACTTGGGGGCACCAGAGATCGCCATCATCAAATGGAGTTTAACCGTCTATAGTGTGTGTTCTTCGCCTGACTGTTGAAATGCTTATTCGTTATGAATTGAGGTGGATTTTCAGCAAGCAGGATTTCAGTTTATAGGAGTACCTCACCAGCCATCATTTTTCCTGGAAACTATTAAATGTAGGTCATAGAGGAGACCCTAAACCCAAGGTAAAGCCCTTACAAACCTCTCTAGTAGTGAATGGTAAAGTTTTGCTCTAGGTTCCTAGAGAATTTAACCATGTAGTACACTGATTATTCAGGAGACTTCGTTATGCCTCAGAGTATTTGCATGTCATGAAATACATAGAGTTAATAGTTCTGCAGATATTTAAGGATCATTTTGTCTCCGTAGAATTTGGAAGATTATTTTTAAATATTTGAATGATTAGTTCTCCCTGTATACCTTTGCATCCTTTGTCAGTCTTCCTGGGAAAAGCAAAGGCATGATAAAGCCCTGGGCCCTGGACCACGTGTTTCTGTATGCCCCGGGAGTGATTCTAGGCCACTGTAACTGCAGGATGGGGCTTGGGCTTGTTCCCTACCCTCAGTACCCCCTTTCTCTTTCTGAGGTCTGCTCCTGAGTTTTCCCAAGTGAAGGTTTTGGTTTTCCTTTTTGCAAATCTGTTCTGGATCTCAGGCATCTCCATCCAGGTCACTTGGGAGATCACCCCTCTCTGGGTGGGTTGGGTGTACCTCATTTAGAACCCTCTGGAATTCAGTCTTGAGTTGGTATGTTCTTAGCCATGCTTCTCATCCTCTGTCAACACTGGCTTCGTGGAGAAAGGACAAGGGCTCTCTCCCAGAGTGATAGGTTTTTGCATCACGTCATATAGTCTGGTGGCCTTGCACTTCATTTCGTAAGAGCGTTCAGAGATGTGACATTAATTTGACTTGCTCTTTGTATTCCTAACAGCTCAATTTTTCTTGAAGTGGGAAGGTGATGTGAGTGAAACCAGCCTGTCTTGTGCCTTGCCTCTGCTTTGGAAGAATCCACAGAGGCCCATAGCATACAGATCCAGTCCCCAGGACTCAGGGATAGTGTCGGATTTGTCATCCCTTCAGAGACTGGGGAAGGGAAGGTGCGTGTGAGGATGGTGCAGCATGGCTGAGGATGGGCGGGGCCGGCTCCAGGGTTTCAAACCCATAAAAGGTTGTGGTGGGGAAAGTGGCCCTTTACAGTTGCACTCAGAATTGAAGTCCTGATTCCTTCAGCTCTCAGTGCTTCCTGTAAGCCCAAATGCTGAGGGAAGGAGCCCCTTGGGCACCTCAGACAAGCCAAGGCAGAATTCCAGGAAGCGGGCTGGAAGAGGGATGAGAACATGGTGATGCCTTGAGGGAAGAACAATGAGTAGATGGTGTGGTGGGTAAGCACTGAAATGTTAATTATCCATTACCAACTTGACCCCATGACTGTCTCATCTCCTTCATGGCTCTACTGAGATGTCACTTTCTCAGTGAGGCCTTTGCTGACCACCCTTAAAGACATGGCAGCCTGCTTCATGTTCTTTCCCTCTTCCCTACTTTTATTTTCTTCATATAATTTGTCACCAAATACCAGGGTCTATGTGCAGTTTTTCTGCAACATCGTCTACAATATATATGCAACATCAATCTATCTGCAGTACATATGCAACATAGTCTACTGCAACATAGAATATATGTAGTGTATTTGTAATATTTGGTCTGTATGCAATGGTATATAGGCTACATTGGTCTATAAGCAATAAATATGCAAACATAGTCTATCTGCAGTGTACACGCACCAGTCTCTATATGGAACCAACTCCATATGCAACATGGAGTCTGTATACATGTATATATGCTCAGCTCCGTGGCTTGCTTACCTGCTGTGTTCATTGCTCTCTTCCCAGTACCTTGCAGAGTGCCAGGCATATAGTGGTGACTACCCAAATTAATGGGTTTGCTTGAGTAATCCACTTAACCATTCTAAGTCCCCTTCCTATCTAGAAGATGAAGAAGAGTACCTGTATCATGGAGTTGTGAGGGTTAAATAGGAAGCTTGCCCATGAAGCGTCCAGCACAGTGGCTGGCATTGAAAAAGTGCTCAGGGTGTAAGTGCCATTCATAATAATAACAACAGGGATGGAGAGGGGCTGAGCCTAATGGGAGCTTTACAGAGGAGGGGCCATTGGAATAAAGCTCACACATTCTTGATGGGAACCTGCTTGTAGTTTCCAGAAACCCCAGGAATTCAGTTTTCCTGGAATGCAGGGCAAAGAGGCTGGAAACAGGAGATGGAAGGGAAAGGGAGGGTGGCAGAGGCCTCATCTAGGACCTTTATTGACCTACTACGTTTGTCCTGAAGTAAATGAGACTCCAGGAGGAAATTTTAATTTAGGGGAGAGATGAGATCCAGTTTGTGCCTTACCACATGTCACCATGGCAACAATGTGGCACAAGCGAGCCTGGGCTAGGAGCTTGTTGCAGGCATTTGGGTACGGTCTGTGGAACACTGACCTAAAATAGTGTTAGGTGGACAGAGGAGGGGGGCTCCTGGAAGGGTGACGTGCTCAGGTCCCAGAGGCAGGCTGCTAGGTTTGAACGACTCCCTAGCTGGACAGCTTTTGGCTGATTACTTAACTTCTCTGTGCCTCAAATTCTTCACCTGTAACATGAGGCTGATAATGTCTGCATGATCGTTGGGAGGCTTAACTGGGGTGGCTGGTTTATTTACATTTAATACATTAACTACAACTAGATTTTATCTACTATCTTACCATTCCTTTGATGTTTTTACCACCTTTTTCTTTTCTTCCTTGCCTTTTAGATCAGTCAAGCATTTTTTAAATTCCAGTTTTTCACCTGTGTTATTATTCATCCTTTTACTCTTTTTTTTTTAAGTGGTTATCCTTGTGGTATCAGCATGCATTCCTGATTTATAAGAGTCCAAGAAAGCTTTGTAAATTTCACCCCTCCAGAGTCTTAGAACACTTTGATTCCATTTTACCCTTTCTACCATTTTTTATTGGTTGCCATGCATTCCAATTCCATGTATATTTAACATGCATAGAAATGGTAAGATAGTAGATAAAATCTAATTGTAATTAATGTTAGTTACATTGTTGCTAATGTTGAAAGCCAATGTTTACTTAGATGTACCAATACATTCACTTTTCATTGCTGGTCATCCCCTCCTGCATTTCAGTGTGTCTCCTGCAATCATTTTCCTTCTGCTTGAAGAATTCATTTTAGTTTCTTTCTTTTTTTTTCAACCTGTGCTAATGAAAAAGCCTGTACTTTTTTTTCCGCTTTATTTTCTGTTCAATTGGAAATGTCTTTATATTGTCTTTACTTTTTGGAGGGTATTTTCACTGGGAATAGAATTCTAGGTTGGAAGTTATATTCTTTCCTTTTCATTCGTGGTGTTCTGCCATTATTATTTCTGTTGATAGGTTAGTTATTAATCTCATGGTTGTTCCTTTGAAGGTACGTTGTTGTTGGTTTTTTTTCTCCTAAATGTTTTGAAGATGCTTCTCTTTGTTTTTCACTAGTTGCTTTTTTAAAATTGTTTTTATCTTGTACTTTATGAATTAGACTTGGAAACTTTTTAGCTATTATCTCTTTAAATGTTGCTTTGGATTCCTCTTCCTATCTGTTCCTAGGGCTCAGTTAACGACAATCCTGTCCACCCCAACTGCTCTGTCCAGATCAGGTATCCATCCTGGACTCTCTGGTCTTTCTCTCAGCCCCTGCCCTTACATCAACTCCATTCGCAAGCTCTGTCCTAATCCACTTCCACAGTTATGTCCTAAATCTGCCCTCTTCTCCAACCACATTTTATATCATTCCTTCTTTATTTTCAGGCACAGAAGCTACCTCTTAATGTCTTGAACAATGGGTCTTGGTGCACCTGCATCTCCTCTCAGGAATGCTCTTCCCCCAGACATTCATACAAGTCCTTTTTCTTCCTAGGGGAACTCCAGAAGTCCTCCTTGGACCTCTGTACCCAGTGTTGCCCTCCTTATGTCATTAAACTATTTGATTTTGACATGCTCCATTATTTCAATTTTATACATATATAGACTGAGACTCAGAGAGAATAAATAGATCACACAGGTAATAAGTGGTAGATCTTGGAGGTGATCTATTACTTACTATTAAAGTAAGCTACTACTACTTACTATTAAAGTAAGCTTTAATAGGCCCAATACTCCCAATACCTTACACAATAGTAAGTAAGGGAATTGAATGATCAACATATAGAACTGTATTTAGCCATGCAGTTACTAGAAGGAGAATCCTTTCTAGATTGTATAAAGTACAATCTTTTCCTTGTAATCTCTGAGTAATTTTTATCATAGAAAATTCAGGAAGTGAGGAAATTTCTACTTTTTAGTAACAGAATTTAGAGGAACCTCCTTGGCTCAATTTTTTTTGAAACCATAAAGTAATTATTTTAGACTCAGAGAAAAGTTGCAAAAGGAAGTTCAAAGGGTTCCCATATATTCTTCACCTACTGTTGGCATAATGTGTAACCGTAGTACAGTGTTCCAAACCAGAGATTAACATTGGTACAGTACAGTTAACTCAAGTACAGACTGTATCTGGATTTCACCAGTTTTCCCACTTCTGTCCAATCTCAGGTCCCACAGTGGTCTTAATTGTCATGTCTCCTTAGTTCCTCTGATCTGTGACAGCTCATAGTCTTTTATGACCTTGACAGTTTTGAAGAGAACTGACCAGTTATATAGAATATGCCTGCGTTAGGATTTCTCTTGTGCATCATCACAATTAGATTGAGACTTTGCGGGGTTTTGTGTTTTGTTTTTTTGTTTTTTGTTTTTTTTGGCAAGAATGTCACAAAAGCAATATGCCCTTCTTAGTACATCATAGGGAATACATGATATTGATGAGTCTTATTACTCGTGATATCAGAACCTTGGTCACTTGGTCAGGGTGATGTTTTCAGGTTTCTCCACTGTAAAATTATCATTTTTCCCTGTGTATTTAATGCATGTCTTGGGAGAGATGCTATTAGACTAAGCAACTATCTCCTCACACTTTGGCCAGCTCTTCAAACTTTAGCATCTGTCAGTGGGTCTTGCTGCAACAATTGTTATTCCGGTGGTGTTCTAATGGTAAAAGAAAGGCATTTTTTTTTATGTTTTATTTATTTCTAGGAAAGAGAGACAGCGTGAGCAGGGGAGGTTCAGAGAGAGATGGAGTCACAGACTGAAACAGGCTCCAGGCTCCGAGCTGGCAGTCAGCACAGAGCCCGACGTGGGGCTCGAACCCACGAACTGTGAGATCATGACCTAAGCGAAAGTCGGAAAGTCGGGCGCTTAACCAACTAAGCCACCCAGGTGCCCCAAGAAAGGCATTTTAAAAACCTAATTTCATAAGAAGTCCTGAAGCAGAGCAGGTGCAGGGGGTTGGGTCAGCACATCATTGGTGTCATCAAGGACCAAGGTTCTGCCATCTGCCATTTTCAGCGTGGTAGCCTCCATCCCCAGAGCTGGCCTATAGTAAGCATAAACTTGTCAAGCAGAAACTTGACAATATCCAGTTAAAGAAGACGGGACCTCTCTCTGCCTAGGTCTCTTGACTAGTAAGAATATTTCCCAGAGACCATCCCCAGGCCCCTCTAAAAGTCCTTTCCTTCTCTTGACTAGGATCTCGGTTACCTGCCTATGTCCAAGTTGCAGGAAAATTGAAGGTGGTATCTGACATTTCCCACCAGTGTTTGGGAAGGTAAAAGGGTGAGGCTCTGGCAGAGAAGAGGCCTGGGGAGTGAGTGTGGGGAGGCAGCCCAGCACCTGAGGCAGTGCCTTGCAACAGAATCTTTGGAAATCTCAGTAAACTGTTTGTGGAGTAAGTGAGGTTCTTTGTCTCTTGCCTGGAAACATAATCGGCCATTACCTGCCTGGAAGCATGAGAGCTCTTCATCGCGGAGTCAGAGAGTGACTTAGAGAATGGATCAGGGCAACAGTGAGGACATCTTGGCAGGGATACCAGAATGGCAAATGCGGGTCCCTGTTGGAGTTCCCAGCTCTGCGACACCCTTAGGATGATGCACCTCTGGCCCCGTTCCCTCTCGAAAGCCTGGAGAGACTTGACACATGCATTTTTGAAGAAGGACATAGGAGCCTGTCTGCTGCCCTACTTCCCTCTACTCAAAAGGCTCTCCAGAGGCAAAGGGAGACCGAAAGGAGGTCCCTGCCCCTTACACTCAGGCGTCTAGCTCTGGGGGCCTTGGGCGCAGCCTGGTAGCTTGTTTGGTAAATAATGACATTGTTATAAATATTTAATAAGTCAAGGGACTGCAGCACATGCAAAATTGATGAGGTCCCTGTGTGGGAAATGCAGGCTTTTCTCTGTGCATGTGCTCTGGAGGACGCAGTTAGAGGCTGACGTCTGCTCGGGCTGACACCTGTATTTGTGGTAGGGCTGATAAATGGCCAGAGAAATATCCGCCATGTTTAGGAAGCATCGATCCATCATGCTGGAGTTTCGGCTGAGGGAGGAATTCACGGCCATCAATATTCTCCTTGTTTATTAAGCACCACATGCTGCAGGAGGCAGTGAGTCCTGCACCGGGCCTGGGAGCAGCGCCTCCAGAAAGGGCACGGTGGCTCCTTGATGAATGACTTTAATAAGAAGCAGCTTGGAAGCACCTTCAAGTAAGAAACTAATAACAATAATTAGATGTTTCTTAATCATTTATTTATTTTATAATTTATGCCCTGCCTGCTTCTGGAAAAGGAATGGAAGTGGCTTGCAATTAAAACACATCTACCCAGGATGGTTCAAATGAAGATAAACACGAGATCAGAAACCGTATTGAGGGAGTGAATTTTTCTTAATCAACTTTCCTGCTACCCACCGAGAATATTGTATTCCCTCTCCTCAGCAGTCACCTTTTGCTCCGCGGGGCCACGGGATATAGCAGATGTAAAACAGCGGCTGGAGGTGTCGTGGGGACAGGAGGATGCGGCAGGAGCACGATGTGACCTGTAGTCTCAGCATCTCGGCACTGGGCTCCCAGCCATATTTGCATTTCATTTATCATCGCTCCAAACAAATCTATGTGTCTGCGGCAGGGTGGCATGAAAAATTAATGCCCCTGTGTCAGGCAGAGCTTGTCAGAGTGACAGTGCAGAAAGGGAATAACAAAGGGGCGACATGCGTGGCACTTTCTGCTTAACAGCCACTCTCATGTTCCCTGAACGCCTTCTCCTAAGCCTGTAGGGTCGGGCTAATGGGGCTTCAGCAGCCAGAGCCTCCCTGCGAGCTGAGGACAGAAAGCCTGTCTCTGTGCAGTCACTCAGGCTGTGTGTCTGACGTGTGCTGTCCCTTCCCACCTGCCTTAGGAGCCGAAGTATCTGTGGTCAGAGCTGGATGACCAGTTTCCCAGTCTTCTGAGGCCTCCTGGGCTCACAGGAGCAGAAAGAAGGCAGCCACCCAAAGGATTCTCAGAAAGCAGGCTAGGACAGAGATGTGCTGGACAGGCTCCAGTGTGGGTTTACCTGGGGGACAGGTGTGCCAGAGGACAGGGAGGGAGGAGGTTCGAGGGTCTGATGCCTCTGATCCTCTGTGACAGGTGGATATTTTCCCGCACGTTTAGATGCTCCACAAATGTTTGCCCAGTCCGAATCTCACACTGGCTTCTTTCTGGCCTGTGGTCATCGTGGTGGGAGGAGCTACCTCCTGCCTGCAGCAGGGCTGGTCTAATGGAGCAGTTTTGAAACCATGGATTCTGGGGCTAGACTGCCTGGGTTCAAGTCCCAGCTTTACCGCTTCCTAAAACTTTGAGGCTTTGTATACATTTTGAAACATTTTTTGTGCCTCGGTGTCACATATGTACTTAGAAAGATGTGTGGTGCTTAGTGCTGATTGGGTTAGTGAGGGTTATTTCCCTGACCTTCATCCAAGGTGAGTGGTCAGGGAAGGGAATGGAACTCCGTGACCTAGCCTGGAGCCACATCAAAAAGGTCATGCGGCTAGAACTAGGGAGTGAGCATTAGGAGCTTGTTGACTTCCAATGGCCTTGGGAAAATATACATCCTCTTCTGTCTGGTTGACCCACTGAAAAAAATCCCTCTTGCCTCCCTTCCCCACCAAGCATGAGCATAAATGTGATGTTAGGGTTATTTGATGAAGCATTCTGACCCAAGCCCGGGCTGAGCAAGGCACTCTCTTCTTATGAAGGAGAAAAGAATGAAGCTTTCCTCCCTCTGTGGAAACTTAGTAGTAATCTTCAGGCACTGGGTCTCTTCCCTCATTGCACTTTAGAATCCCTTGAGGATTTTAAAAAACAAAACAAAACAAAAGATTCCTGCAGTCTGGAACCCTCATGTAGAGATTCTGATTGATCTGAGGTGAAGCCTGGGTAGCAGTGTGTTTTCGTGGCTCCCTATAGCACATTCACCTGTTGAACTAGGGAGGAAGTGATGAGTCCGGAGGATCTGCAGAAGGAAGGTGTGTGCACCTCTGCCCTAAAGGCTGCCACAGGATTTTGTGCAGGATGACAGGTAAGGCAAAAATTGTGAAGGTGGCTCCAAAATGTCTGGAGTTCGGACAAACTCTGGGCCGTCATTCACTGTGATGTGGGGCTGGCTGGGCCATCCAGTCTCCTGCTCTAGCCCGTGAAACAGGAATTGTGCCAACACTTAGGCAAGTGTTAAGAGGCATTGAGGAGTGCATTTCCCTGGGTTAATGAGTGTGTCCTCTGGTTCTATTCTTGACCCTGTGAGAGGCCACATTCCCCAGCCTGCCTGCGGGTAGGTGTGGTCCTGTGACTAAATTCTGGCCAGGAGGGGATAAGAAGAGGGGATGGATGCAACTTCCCGGTCACACCTTTTAAAAGGAAGCATGTTGCCCCCCTGCTCCCTTGACCCTTCCTGCAGGCTGGGAAATGGTGGTCCCTGCAGCAGAACCGAAGCCGCGTAAGGGCGGGCAGTGCAGTCCCACAGCTCCAGACGCCAGTGTGAGAGAGGAGAAAAGCCTGTTATTTTATTGAAGTCACCTCATTGTTATGTGAATGTTTCCGTGGCATAACCTGTACTCTAATGTGTGATCGCGTTGTTACCAAGTTCGGCACGCTCCAGAATTATAGGAAGAGGACGGGGAAGAGTAGGAAGAGGAGGGAGAAGAAGGGAGGAAGGAAAGAATAGGAAGATCTTCCCTTCGCCACCTCGGTGGTCAGTGTTCATCTCTCAAGTACCACAGGTCTTCCCTGACCGTGACCAAGTCCATCCCCTCCAGCACCACCACCCAACACCTCTTTGGTTCTACGCACCCCTGACTTACAGCACATATCGCAGTTGTGATTTTCATACACCCCTTTGGCTCCTGTTTTACCTTCAGCTGGCTTACCTCGGCTCTCAGCTGGCTCAGGCTCTCAGGTTGTTGTCCGAATCTTGCCAGGGCCGGGGGACCTTATTCCGTGGCCCCCTTGTCTCCCTGCCATTAGGAAGCAATGATCTGTGGTCAAACTCCATGCCCTATTTCTCGGATCAAAACATGGCCTAGATGGAGCCTTTTGTTTCCATTTGGTGATCTAGCCTTTTGAAGATTTGTTCATTCAACGCATATTTATTGAATGCCTGCTGTGTGTCAGCCACAGTATGACAGTCACTGGGGATAGAGTGTTGAGCAAACCCAACATGCTCTTTGCCTCCATACAGCTTGCAGTCAAGTGGGAAGAAAGTATTAACTGAATAACTTCATTGGACCCATATTACTCACAGAGAAACATTTGTATTTTTCTACTTTGCTCAGGTCTATCAGAAAAATGAGAGCGATATTACCCATCAGTGGCTTTTTTCCCCCTGGAAATGAAGTCTAGTGTCATTTTGGTTTTTGTGATTTAGACTTTGCCCTCTGTTGAGGCAAGCAAAGGAATAAGCTGGAGAAAAAGGTTTTTACAGACCAGAAGACAATTTAAAGCTGTGTGTCTGACTCTGTCTCTCTTCTAGTATCTTCCTGAAGTGTTCTGGCTTAAACCAAAGGGAAAGCTCTAAACCACTCCTACAAATAAAAGCAGCATCTCTTCACACCTGAGCCCTCATACAGCTGAGAAGAGAGCTCAGTGTGGGGGTAGGGGATCCTTGCCAAAACCCATAGCCTTGAGAAGGTATTGCCAAAACATGATGGAAGGATTCCCCCACCTCCAACCTCCCTAAACCCTGTAACATCTGTGGAATCAGTGAGAGGGTAGAGAAAAGGACCAGTGAGTGCAGGACAATCCAAGGGACAAGTCCTGAGCTCTAGTAGAGTGGGGAGTCCTTCAGTGCTGCCTGGTGCCTGCATTTACAACCTTCAGGGGTGGAGGGGGGACCCTGTTGTGTGTGATCAGCACCTGCCAGGTAGCCCCTTGGAGAAGGGGCTATTGTGGAGGTGAGGGGAATAACTAAACACATGCATACATAAGAGAAGGAACTTTCAATTATTTATGAAAGAAGGCTTTTCACAGACTGAATATGATAATATGCCATAAACCAAGGGGATGTTTACCTTAACTTTCTGCAACTGAGGTCAGTGAGACAAACAATCTAATGATCAAACAAGGTAGAATTTCCTTCTCCTTTTGATCTCATAATCCATCAACAAGGGGAGTCGTTAATGAAGCTCACTCTCAGCTCCTGGCACTGAAAAATCTTCACCTATTTCTGAGAAAACTCTCTGGACACTTGCAGAAATTCATCAGAGTACAAAAGGGGGAGCACCCTGAGGAGTCCGAGCAGGAGCCACACCGAATCCCTGGGGCTGCTGTGAGAATCAGGGGGGAATGTCAATGATGGGAGCACAAGTGGGGTCCTATGAAAAGGTGCCAGAGAAGCAAAAGGAATTTTGGAGGTAGAAAGCATGATTTTAAAAAATGGGATAGCATCATCAAATGAATAAATGAAAAGGGTTTATCAAGAAAGTCCTCTAGAATTTGGTTAAAAGACAAAAATCATAAAAGCCAAGATATGAAACCAGATCAAATTATTCAACACTTATGTAAAAGGAGTTCCAAAAATACATAATGAAGTAGATGGAGGGGAAGAAATAATCAAAGAAAAGAAGAAAATTTGCTTGACCTGAATACTTAAATTTTTATATCAAAAAGGCTTCCTGATTTATGCTTAGGATTAATTGGAAAAAAAAGTTCTACACTTGGAGATGTTTTGTGGATTTTTATAAATTCTAAGTATAACAAGAAGATATTAAAATTAGGGGAAAAGAAGAGCAAACTAGACCGAAAGCAAGCAGAAGGAAATAATAAAAATTACAGCAGAAATTAGTAAAACAGAGAGTAGAAAAATAACAGAGAAAAATCAACAGAACCAAAAGTTGGCATTTTGAATGAATTAACAAAATTGGCAAATCTTTAGCAAGACTGATCAAGAAAAAAAAAAGACTCAAATTACTAAAATCAAGAACGAAAAGAGGATATTTGTGACATTATGATTGATAATAAATATGTATTTGGTTTTCATCAGGTTCCTGGCCCAGAGCTCCCAAAACCTTTGGAATTTCCTAATGTGAAAGGAGTGTCTTTCGTTATTCAAAACCAACCAAACCAGAGTTTACTTCAATGAAGTGATTTTGGGAAAGCCCCTGAGGAAGGAGGAGAGTGCTGGTTGCTGGGGGAACCACCTGTGCTTAGAGATTTGGAAATTTCAGCCTCACCTCCAACTTTAAGAGACAAGAGAGGGGGCTAGAGGTTGAGTTAATCACCAATGGCCAATGATTAATCAATCATGCCTACATAATGAAGCCTCCATGAAAATCCGTATTAAAGTACAGTGCTTGGAGAGCTTGCCAGTTGGTGAAGACAGGTGCTAGGAGGATGATGTGCTTGGAGAGGGCATGAAAGCTCCTTGCCCCTCCCCACATAGCTTTGCCTGATCCATCTCTGCCACTGGCTGTTCCTGAGTTGTGTCCTTTGATAATAAATGTAATCTAGTAAGTAAACTGTTTGCTGAGTTCTGTGAATCATTCTAGTAAATTATCAGACCTTAGGAAGGGGTTGTGGGAACCTCTGATTTATAGCCAGTCGGCCAGAAGAACAGGTAACAAAATGGACTTGTAGTTGGTGTCTGAAGTGGAGCTAGGGGCAGCCTTAACCTCTGGGTCCTCTGTACAAACTACAGGTAGACAGTGTCCGAGGTGTTAAATTGTGGGATACCAGTGGTGTCCCACTGGTATCTGCAGAGAACTAGAGGATTACTTGGTGTGGGGAAAACTCTCCCACATTTGGGTGTCATATGTGAAGTATTGAGAATAGTAATAAGAGGGGCACCTGGGTGGATTAGTCTGTTAAGCATCCGACTTCGGCTCAGGTCATGATCTCACAGTTCATGGGTGCGAGACCCGCGTCAGGCTCTGTGCTGACAGCTAGCTCAGAGCCTGGAGCCTTTTTCAGATTCTGTGTCTCCCTCTCTCTCTGACCCTCCCCTACTCAGGCTTGCTCGCTCTCTCTCTCTCTCTCTCTCTCTCTCAGAAATAAATAAAACATTTAAAAAAGAATAGTAGTAAGAGATTTGGGAGGAGAAACAGTGAGTTTTTTCCTTCTTACAGTATTGCTACCAACCTTATAGGGAAAAAAAAGGAATATGAGGGAATACTATGAACACTGTAGCCAATGAATTAGACAACTTAGGCAAAATAGACAAATTTCTAGAAAAGCAGAATGTACCAAAACTGACTCAAGAAACAGTAAAACATCTGAATAGACTAAACAAGTAAAGAGATTGAGTTAGTAAAATTTAAAAAATACATATCCACAAAGAAAAGCCCAGGCCTAGGTGTCATTGGTGATTTCTACCAAACATTTAAAGAAGAAATAATAGGGGCGCCTGGGTGGCTTAGCCGGTTAAGCGTCCGACTTTCGCTTGGGTCATGATCTCGCGGTTTTTGGGTTCGAGCCCCGCGTCGGACTCTGTGCTGACTGCCAGCTCAGAGCCTGGAGCCTGTTTCAGTCTGTGACTCCCTCTCTCTCTGACCCTCCCCTGCTCACGCTGTCTCTCTTTCCTAGAATAAATAAAAAACATTTAAAAAATAAATTAATAAAGAAGAAATAATACCAGACCTTTCCGAAAAGCAAAGGAGGAGGGAACACCTTCTATGAGGCTAATATTACCCTGATAGTCAAACAGATTAAAGATATCACAAGAAAAGGAAATGAGGGACTAGTGTCTCATGAATATGGATGCAAAAATCCTCAACAAAAACTAGTATATAAAGGATTACACACTGTGACCAAGTGGAATTTATCCAAGCAATGCAAGGTTGGTTGAATATTCGAAAGTCAACTAATTTAATATACCATATGAATGAAGGACAAAAGCCACATGATCGTTTCAACAGATACTAACATCTCTGTATTATAAAAACACTGAACAAACTAGAAATAGAAATACACTTCCTCAACCTCATAGAAAAATGACATCTATAAAAACTCCACAGCTAACATTATACTTTGTGCTGAAAGTGTTTTCTTCCTAAGATCAGGAACAAGAAGGAAGTCTGCTCTCCCCACTTCTATTCAACATTGTGCTGGAGGTTCTAGCCAGGGCAGTCAGGTTAGAAAATGGAATAAAAGGCATCCGGATTGGAAGGAAGAAGTCAAATTATCTCTAATTGCAGATAACATGGTCTTGTATGTAGAAGTCCTTAAGAATCCACTAAATCCAGTAAAAGATTATTAGAACTAATAAATGAGTTCAGTGAGGCTGCAGTATACAAGATCAATACTCCAAAATCAATTGCATTTCTATAAAGTAGTAATGAACAAACTGGAAATGAAATTAAGAAAACAATTCCAGGCTTAGTTGGTTAAGCATCCAACTCTTGATTTCAGCTCAGGTCATGATCTCATGGTTCTTGAGTTTGAGCCCCGCATTGGGCTCTGTACAGACAGTGCTAAGCCTGCTTGGGATTCTCTCTCTCTGCATTTCCCCCAGTCACGCTCTTGCACTCTCAAAATAAATAAATAAACTTAAAAAAAAAAAACTTTTTAAAAGAACAATTGCATTTGCAACAGCATCAAAAAACAAAATACTAATATACTTAACTAAAAAATAGATTCAAAATTTGTACACTAAAACTATAAAATATTGAAAGAAATTAAACAAGATTTAAATAAACAGACTCATGGATTGGAAGGCAATGTTGTTATGGTGGCAATACTTCCCAAAGTGATCTACAGATTCAATGAAATCTTGATCAAAACCCCAGCTGGGTTTTTTTGCAGAAGCTGACAAGGCTGATGCTAAAATTCATATGGGAATTTATGGAACCCAATATAGTCAAAGCAAATCTTGAAAGAGAAGGACAGAGTTGGAGAACTCACAGTTTCTGACTTAAAAACTTATTAGAAAGCTACAGTAATTGAGATAGTATGGTATTTACTACAGTAATTGAGATAGTATGGTATTAGTGTAAGGAAAGACATGGTCAATAGAATAGAACTGAAAATCTAGAAATATACTGTCGTATTTACAGTCAATTGATTTTAAACAAAGGCATAAAGACAACTCAGTGGGAGAAAGAACAGTCTTTTCAACAGTGTGGGGACAACTGGATATCTCATGCAAAAAGAATGAAGTTCAACTTATACCTCACATCATATACAAAAATTAACTCAAAATGGATCAAAGACTTAAATGTTAAGTGCTAAAACTATTAAATTCATAGAAGAAAACATAGATGTAAATCTTCATGGCCTTGATACTACAATTACAACAGAAGGGAAAAAACAGGTAATTGATGTCATTAAAATTTTAAATTTTTATGCTTCGGAGTGTCTGGCTGGCTTAGTCAAGCCTCTGACTCTTGATTTCAGTGCAGGTCATGATCTCACTGTTCATGAGACTGAGGCACACATTGGGCTCTATGCTGACAGCATGGAGCCTGCTTGGGTTTCTCTCTCTCCCTCCCTCCCTCCCTCTCTTTCTCTCTGCTCTTCCCCCCACTCATGCACTCTCTCTCTCTCTCTCAAAATAAATAAATAAACATTTAAAAAATTTTGTGCTTTAAAGGACATAATTAAAAAGTGAAAAGACAACCCATAGAATGGGAGATAATTTTTGCAAATCACATTTCTGATAAGGAACTTGTAGTAATACAAAGAACTCTTACAACTCAAAAATGCAAAGACAAGTAACTCAGTTTAAGAATGGGCAAAAAAAGGGATACCTGGGTGGCTCAGTCAGTTAAATGTCTGGCTTCAGCTCAGGTCATGATCTCACAGTTTGTGGGTTCAAGCCCCACATCTGTGCTGACAGCTCAAAACCTGGACCCTGCTTTGGATTCTGTCTTTCTCTCTACCCCTCCTCTACTCTCTCTCTCTCACTCTCAAAAATAAAACATTAAAAAAATTTTTTTAAGTGGGCAAAAATCTCAGTTTAAGAGGATATATACATGGCCAATAAACACATGAGACGTCAACATCATTAGTCATCAGGGAAATGCAAATTCAACCTCCAATACGATAGCACTTTACAGTTACTAGAATGGCTAAAATAAAAAAGACAAGGGGTAACAAGCATTGGAGAGGATAGGAGAAATGGGAACTTAATATGCTGTTGGAAGAAATGTAAAATGGTGCAGCCGCTTTGGAAAACAGTTTGGAAGTTCCCCCAAAAGCTAAACATCCAGTAATTTCACTTACAGGTATATAACCCAAAGTATCAAAAATATATTTGTAGCAGCATTAATATAAAAAAAGGAAAAAACTACAATGTCTCTCTACCAATGAATGGATGAAGAAATGTGGTATACTCATACAATGGAATAACTGGGAATAAAAGAAATGAAGTACTGATGTGTGCTACAACGTGGATGAACTGTGAAAACTGCTAAGTGGAAGAAGCTAATCTTGAAAGATCATATAATGTACATATCATTCCATTTAAATGAAATGACCAGGCAAATCCATGGAAACAGAAATATATTAGTGGTTGCTTAGGGCTGTGGGCAGAAGTGGGATGGAGGAGGGGCGAAAAGGCTGGGGGGAGGTTGGGCTGAACCCCAATAGGTCATCCCCCTGTATCTAAGGGGATACAGAGTTTCTTGTTGGAGTGATGAAGATGTCCTAAAATAGATTGTGGCGATAGTTGCCCAACTCTGACAACATACAAAAAACCATGTACATTTTACATTGGTAAATTATATGATATGTGAACTATAGTTTCAATAAAGCTGTTATAAAAATAACAGTGGTGAATCACTGATATCAGTGAAAATTAGAGTTGGCTAAGTAATTGTTAGTGTGGTTGTTGAGCCTATAATTGAGAAAAATATGTTTTGGGGAAAAATGGATTCTTTGTGCAACAATTGTCAACATTTTGACAATCTTATTTCATCTCCTAGCATATTTTTGAAGATCATTGATAATCTGAGACCATAGAAATTCCTTTACATATTTAGAATACATATTTAGCATTCTTTTCAGCTGTCCACAGATGAGTAGGAAAAACGCACTCCTCTTGTGACTTTCTGCTTTACTCTCACACAACTACCCCGCTCACAACACTTCTCACACTGGATGTGTGGTGAGCCCTTCCCCACACCCCACACCCCACACCAAGCAATTCTCCATGATAGCAACTGGGTGTCTTACAATTCAATTCAATTCTGCCCCTAACTGGAGTAGCACAGAACCCATAGGTTAAGGGCCCAGTCCCAGGAGACTGCCCCACTTCAGATGCCATTCATAAGTGGTAGGTCATTAGATTACCCACAATTTCTGTTGACTTGGCTACTAATCAGAGGTTCCCATGACCACCCCTACCCCCATTTTGAATTCACTTATTTGCTAGAACAGCTCATAGAACTAAGTGAAACACTTATTTACACTTACAAAGATCACATGTGATAGAGGATACAGATGACTCTCCAGATGAAGAGATACATAGGACGAGGTCTGGGAGGCTACTGAGCACAGGGGTGCTGTCCCTGTGGAGTTGGGGTGCATCACCCTCTTGGTATGCAGTGTGTTCACCGACATAGAAGTTCCCCAAACCCTGTACTACTAGATTTTTATGGAGGCTTCATCATGTTGGCATGAACAATTATTGACTCCATTTCTATCCTTCTTCCCTCTGTGGAGAATGGTCGATGGGCAGGGCACAGAGAGATGTAGTGGGGCTGAAAATAAGCTTCTAATCATGGTCTTTCTAGTAACCAGCCCCCATCCAGGGGCTACCTAGGAGCCCATCCAGAGTTTTCTCATTAGAAAAAAGACACTGCTATCACCCAGGAAATTCCACGGAACTTAGGAACTGCATCAAGACTGGATCAAATGTCAAATATTGGAATAAAAGAAGCTCTTAGATCTCTGATCACTTAAGAAATTACAAGGGCTTTGGGATTTCTGTGCAGGAACTAGGGGCAGAGACCAGTGAATCTATTTTCTATTATTTCATAACAATACTTCTAAAGGATTATTATTCACTGAAGATGGGAATTGTCTATCTTGTTTACATGCTAAATTATTTTATGAGTCAGAAATGCTTTCAGATGCAAGTAACAAGAAACCCAACCACAATGGTTTATACAAACATGAGGCTACTTTTTTCTTCATATGAGAAATCTGTAAGGAGGCAGCTGCTGCTATTGGTTCAGATGCTCAACAATGTCAAGGCAAATATTTCTGGCACTCTCTTGCCCTTTCTCAACATTCACGGTCAAGACAGGAAGAAGGAGGAAGAAGACCAGGCAGCACCATCAGAAATGCAAAAGCTTAAAAAAGCAAAAAGAAAAAAAAATCTTTCCCAGGAATCCTACCAGCTTCCACTTACATCTGGGTCACATGGCCACCTCTGGCTTGAAAGTTGATGAGAAAAGGAGAGTGAGGGATGAGAAAGGAAGGCAGGACACCAGCTGACAATATCTTCTAGGATTCCAATATATGACAATTTTGGTATATAGTAGGAGGTATCTCCATAGTCCTTTATAAATATCTGTTGAATGCATTTGATAGAATGTTTATTCACAAATATTCAGCCCTCCTCCCTTGAGAGGTTAAGACATCCATGCTCTGTGGAACTCTGGCATCTAAACTTTCTTCAGCCAATGAAATGTACACAGACGTGGCTTTAAGAGCCAGGCTCTCTTTTCTCTGCTCCTGTTATCATGGAGGCATGTGTCAAAGTGGAGCGTCTATCAGCTCCAGTCCTTGAATGTGTATGATGAGAACACCCAGCTTACCCATGTTAGTTAATACAGTGAGAATTTTTGGTTGTTACTGCAGCTTAACCTAACCCATTCTGACTGATACAATGTATGTACCCAGGCAAAGAAATCCACAGTCAGTCTCCAAATTAAAATTTTACAGACTATATCCCCTGATCACATTAATAGCAAGACTGTGCCTAAATTAAGATAAATGATAGCCATCTGGAAATTAAACAAAATAAAAAATAGCTCTTCTGTCAAAGTGGAAATCAATACTGAAAAGACAGACTAGACATTTAAGATGATGAGACCACTGTATAAAAATACATACAGGGTTGTGACTAAAGTTATTCTTAGTAAAAACCCATAATCTGAAGCTGTTATTGCTAAAATAAATATGCTTATATGTTGGAAGATTGAGAATAATTGGATTAAGAATTCAAAATAAGCTAGAAAATGAACAGCAAAATAAAAGTGAGAAGAAGAAATTAATAAAGATAAGAGCCTACATTAATCACAAAGCAAAAAGTCAGTGAAATTGATTAATCAAATCAAGGACCAGAACTTTGGAAGGATAAATCAAATAGACAAACCTTTGGGAAATGTGATTCCCCTCAAAGCAGGTGGAAAGAGATAGATACTCAATGTAAGCCATGAGAAACAGACAATATAAATTGGTACAATATTTCTGGTGGGCGGTTTGACACAACTGTCAAAATATAAAATGTGCATACCTTGAAAATTTGATGAATAAATAAATGTTAGGTTGAACTGAATGAGGTTCTCAAATGTTGAAGTCTCATGGAAAAATACTACTTTTTTGTAAGAAGTTTGAGACCCCAGACTTGGCAAATAGGGGATAAAGTGGAACTACCCTCTTCAACAGCCTTTGGAGAGGGATGTGTCTCAATAATTTTGGTACTAGAGATGGGCCATATGACCTTGGCTCCATGATTCTGTGAATAAGTCCTGTATATAGGACTAGCCAATCTCCCTTCCCTCTTCTCCTTCTGGAAAAATTTCCTGGATTGTTCTGGGCTCTAACAGATAAAACCATCGCTAGGCTCCCAGACTATCCCCAGACTCAGTGGGTGTTCACAGTGATACCTTGTATGCTCACTGAGCTGTCCTTGTCTGATGCCTCCAGGGAAGCTCCTTGAATCAACTTGTCCATTCTCATATCATGAACCAGGGCCTTTTTGAACTCAGGTTCACATCCCCTCCTCTTTCACCATGTTGCCATAGGCTTAAATCAGTACTTATGGCTGGAAGGCTGGGGCTCATTCTGAGTTCTGGATCTCACTCTGCCATTAGTATCACCATCTCCCATGGGAAGATGGTGTAAAGACCCAGAATCTTAGAATGCAAACTGCAGATACATCCAGGCTTTTGGCCTAGAGTAGACCCTGGCCATTGGGATTCATGGCCAGAAACAAATGACTATTCATTTATGCATGTTAACATTTATTTATGTACTCTAGTCACTCAAAAAATATTTATTTACACACCTAATTAGTGCCAGGAATTTTTCTAGGCACTGACAATTCAGCAGTGAAACCAACAGAGGAAAATCCTTGCCCTCCTAGAGCTAACATCCCAGGAGAGTGGATCAACAGTAAACAACTAAGTAGGTGAACTAAAGCGTATGTCAGTAGTAAAGTCTTTGGAGAGAGATGGTGGATAGGGAGTATGTAAGGAGTAGAGGCCCCACTGAGAGATGACGTTTGGATAAAGGTGTGAGGGAGTGAACTCCATAAGGTTTCAGGAAAGAGTCCTATTCCGGTAGAGGGGATGGCAAGTGAAAAGCCCTAAAGAGGAAGCATGTGAAGAGTGTCTGAGAAACATCAAGGAGGTCAGTGGTGCTGGAGCTGAATAAGCAAAGGGGCAAGCACTAAGAGGTGAGGTTAAAGGGAACAGTGGAGTGGAGGCTGTGGTCAGAATCCTGACTTTCTATTAAGTGAGCTGGGAGCCACTGGTGGGTCATCAGATGGGGAGGGGCATGAAAGGCCCTTTGCTGCTGTGCTGGAAGCCGACTGTGGTGAAACTGGGACAAACACAGGAGGCCAGCCAAAAGGGTTCTGTAATAATCTGGTGAGAGAGGAGGGTGGCATTCACTTGGGTGATGGCACAGAGGTGACACCATAGGCAGTGAGAAGGGAGGTGTGAAGAAAGGTAAGCAGGATGGCTCAAACACCAGCCTTTAACACCCAGAGCCCACACCCCCTGTAGGAATCCCTACAGGGTGACATGCTCTCTCATAACTCCTATTTAGCCCCCTTCTTCTTCTCTGAGGACCTGCATGATATCATTTCCAAAAGCTTGTTCCCCAGAACTCTGTGATTCTTCCTCCAGAGGGCTCTGTTCCTCACTATTAAATGAAAAATGAATAGGATGAGAACACCAAGTAAGCATGGGCTCATCTGAATTCTGCCTCAGCCCCCTTGCTCTCTTCAGTGACAGGAAAAAAACACCGTGTAAGCTGCTCAGCGAAAAAACAATATTTAATTAAGGCTGAGAGAGTTAGACAAGTAAACAATTAAATGTTCTATTATGATCAGTCTTTAGCCATTTAAGCTTCAGTTCAATACGGAATCATTATAAAGGTCTAATAGAAATGAAAATATAAATAGGGTAGTTTTGCGTTACATTTCAACGATTGCCACAGCCTTGCAGATCTAAAGTCAGTTTGACCATGGCAGATGAGGGCTCCGAGCCACAAGGGGACTTACACAGACAGGAAGGAGGTGGAAGGCAGGCATGTCTACCAGCTGGCTGGGGTGGAAACAGGAACCTTTCAGCTAAGAAGGTTTCATCCTGCACAACAAGAGCTTTTTCATTTTATTTTTAATATCTGAGAAGCAGCATGAGAATTCTGCCTGGGAATCGGGAGAAGCAGTTTAAAAGAAGCTTCTGGATGTCCTATAAGATGCTGGATTATAGAATAAATATGTCTAATAAAATACCCCTGGTTACCCAGCTTTGAGGATTTGGAAATAACGTTAGACTGTTTCTTGAAGGAATTGCTTCACTGCAACTGGAAAAATATCTGCTCAGGGCACCACAATCACAGCAGAGGCTTTTGTAATAAAGATACTATTCATCACTGAAGTCTGAGTCTCTGCAGCCAGGACACCAACACATTCTTCTGAGGATATAGAGAGGCAAGCCCAGGTTGAATCCTTTCAACGTCTTGTTCCTCTCAAGGAGTTCCCATGTCTTCTCCAAAATGTCCAGTGTGTCATAGGCTATGATCTGGATGTAGTCCTAAAATAAATCAGGTCTTTGGGGTTTGCAAGTGACAGAAAAATCCCACTCAGATTCATTTAAGCAAAATGGAGAACCTGTTGGGTGTGTAACTGAAAAGTCCAGGGCTGGCTCTAGCCTTGGGCATGACTGGATCCAGGTGTTGAAATGAAGTCCAAAGGGATGCATCCCCGTCAGCCTTGACTCTGCCTTCCTGGGTGGTGGTATCACTCATAGACCAACATTCCCGGTGCGATGGCAAGATGGCTTCTGGAAACATCAGGTTTATACATCAGTCTTTCAGCAATGGTAATAGAGAAACTACATCTCCTAATACCTTGAGTCAAAGACAGCTTGGGTTATATGTCCATCCCCAATCTGATCACAGTGTCCAGAGGAGTGGAATACTCAGATTGGCTGCATACCCATCCCTGGCTCCAGAGGTGGCATTAGCCCCTACACAAACCACATGATTATGAATGAGAGAAGGGTGGTTTCCCAAAGGAAAATCAAAGTATAGTTCCCAAAAGTAGATGTTTGCTAGGTGACAGGAACAGATTACTCTGCATCCTGCCCTCCTGGTTTTCACAGTCATGATCAAAAGCTTGTAATTCTTTTAAATATAGACACACTGACCATGGTAGGATTGCTGTTGTAGCTTCACCATGAAGGCAGTAGCCAGTGGGAGGAGACAGTCTGGACACCGTGAGATGATACAGATCCTGCCCTCAATCTTATAGTATTTTTCAGGCTCTGAACTTTGGACCTGTAGCTCCCTTACCTACTTTAAGGTCTTGTTCAAGACCAGTCATGAACCAGAGAAGAATACACATAAAATGAGGCACAGAATGAGTGTCTCAGGCTCATGGATCCAGACCTTGAGAAAAGACCTTTTTTTCATTGCATTAGTCTTTGGTTGCCTTTAGAACTATAGTATCGAGAGTGGAGGTTGGCAAACTTTCTGTAAAGGGTCAGGTATTAAATATTTTAGGCTTCGCAGGTCACTGTTGCAAGTCTTCAACCCTGCCATTGTAGTGCAAAACCAGCAATAGACAAAAGTAAGTAACAGTTTTGGCTGTGTGCCAATAAAACTTTATTACAAAAGCAAGCTACAGGCCAGTATTGGGTCATGGGCCATAATTTGCTGGCCTCTGATTTGGAGGACTGTTGCAGGTTGGGCTCCTTGGAACACCAAAGTTGAGATAGAATGCAAAAGGTTTTTTTCAGGAGTAACACCTGTAAAGAAAATGAGAGAAGGCAAGATGAAGCCAGAGGAGCCCTAAGACTGCATTGCAGATTTCATAAGGTCTCTGCTAGCTCAGGGGGAGCTTCAGAGTATAGGGTACTCCAGAGCCCAGGTTGCCCCTTAGAGGAGCCCTACACTGGGCAGAAATGATCAGCCCCTAGTATTGCCATCTTTCTCAGTCTTGGCCAAGGACCAATCCACAAAAAGTGTTATCTTGGTTCAAAAGCTAAGAACACTGAAGGAGCTGCCAGATGGAGGCTGTCAATTATTCATGTTCCTTGCCACTGGGCAGCTTGCTTCTTTTGAAGGGGGACTTGAGTGGTATGCCTTTGGGTCTTCCACAAGCCCCCAAATCAATCAGTAAATGTGAGAGAAGAGGCCAGGGAGGAAGACTTGCTTGTCCTGGAGTAGGACCTTGGCGTGCCTCCAAATTGGGGCACACAGTTTAGATTTGGGACAAAAGCCTTTCAGTACAAAGTGTGATTTTGCCTACAGTATTCTTTCTCTTGAGAACCCATGGTGATATTTAGCAGATAAATGAGAAGCCAGACGTCCTGGCTTCTGGCCTAACTCAACGTGGCTACTACATTTGGGGTTAATCAAATTCATCTTTTTTTTTTTTTCTCATTGGCAAACTTCTGGTTATAGTTTGGCTTCCCATGTGGCTTTCTCTACAGTAAAGACTGTGCCAGCCATTGGGCTTGAATGAACAATTGTACTTCTCATTGTAAATGAATACTTCAAAATTATGCCTTACATACCAGTCTCTATTTCAGTAAGTCCACCTCAGAGAAGTGGGTCCATTGTCAGAGTCTGAACAATACTTCAGCCTAATAAACTGAGAACTGGATTGTGAACAGACAAAGCAAATGGCATCCTAGAAGGCTTTTTGGAACTTCCCTAGAAATTCCCCTAACTTGTCAAGCTCTTCCTTGGATCTTCTGTATTACAAATGTTTGAGAGTTTCTTGGTTGGATGTCAATCACCAAATCCTGTAAGATGTAAAAGGCCCTATCATTCATCAACATCTGTTTTACCATGAGATCAGTGCAGAGATTAACAGCCATAAACAGATTTCAAAACCCCCTGCAGTGGGTCTGAAAGACACATGGCTCTCAGGCTAGGACCACGTTCCCCTGCCTCCCTTGCAGATAGCTGAGCATGGCCATGAATCTGAGTTCTATACAGTGGGATGTGGGTATAAGCAATAGGTGCACCTTCTGAGTTATACTCTTACAGAACAAGGGGCATACCTTCCCCACTTTCTCTTCCATTTTCTACTGTCTGGGATGTGGTTGTGATGATTGGAGCAGTCATCTTGGGCCACAAGATGGAAGCCATGCAATGAGGGAGGCAGAGCAACAGGATAGAAGGATCCTAGTATCTGGATGATTATGCAGATACCAAGAACTTACTGCCTATTTAGATTTTTTTATAACAGAAAAATTAATTTCTAACTTTTAAAGACACTTATCTTGGGTCCCTTTCTTATAACAGCTAAGCTGATATCCTAATTAATTCAGTCATTTTATTCCTCATGAATGCAGTGAGAGAGGATCATTAGAAGATTGTAGTTTCTTGGGGCGCCCGAGTGGCTTAGTCGGTTAGGCGTCTGACTTCGGCTCAGGTCATTATCTCACACTTTGTTATTTCAAGCCCTGTGCCTTGCTCTGTGCTGACACCTCAGAGCCTGGAGCCTGCTTCAGATTCTGTGTCTCCCTCTCTCTCTGCCCCTCCCCTATTCATGCCCTGTCTCTCAAAAATAAATAAGATGGTAAAAAATTAAAAAAAAAAAAAGAAGATTGTAGGTTCTTGACAAATATCTAAGGGAGTGCAGTGTGGACGAAGGAGCTGTGAGCCGAGGGTTAAAAGATGTTGGCCAAAGGCTGGTCAAGGAGATGGATAGCTCTGGCCCCAGTGCCAAGGTCTTCCCAACTGGGGAACAGAGAGAAAGTGATCAGGAAATAGGAGAGAAAACCATGGGGTGTTTGCTGCCTCCCAGGCACTGTGCTAGCTCTTTACATATTAACCAGTCCACTGGCCAATAAGTCCCCAAAATGCAAGAACTTTACAGTAGCTTGCCAGTATATCCCTGGTGCCTAGAACAGTGCCTGGCTCATAGTAGGCCCTCAATAAATAATTGTGGAATGAATGGATAAATTATTCTGTAGTAATTCAATGAGATCAATAGTAATAGCCTGAGTTTAGACAATAAGGAAAGTAGGACTCAGAGACATTAAGTAACTTCCCCAAGTTGCACAGGTGGTAAGTAGCTGAACCAAGATCCAAAACCAGGTGGGTGTGTTGCAAAGCTTTGGCTCTTTTCTCTGCTTTGGATATCATCTCTTTGGGGAGTACAGAATTTTATGCTTATATGACCAGAGAAGCAGTATTTCAGTATGGATCTATGTTATTCCAACAACTAGTATTAAATTCTGCTTTGAAATAGCATAGGGTCCCTTTAGGATATCTGTGTCTACAAGCAGCAGGGAGGCGGAAACCATTGTGTAAGTCCAGGGTACAGGTAGATACACTAGGGGTAGCGGAAAAGAAAAATCTGGAAGGAGCACAGGTTAGCATGAAAATTATTTCTGTGCTTAGGTCCAAGACAGTTGTCATGTGTGGAAAGCCCAATCAGAAATATAGTGACTATGAATTTTTTTGCACATGTGCAAAAACCAGAAGGGCTATTGATGATGAAGATTAAGCAAAACAGTGTCCTCAATTACAGACAAAAGCTATAATTCACCACATATTTGAGATAAAGACCAAGCTGCAAGGAAGTTTTATCTTGGAAGAGGGGAGATTTAAAGCATTTGATAACATTTTTAAATTTATTTTTTAAAATTTTAACATATTATTATTATTATTATTATTATTATTTGAGAGACAGATCATGAGTAGGGGAGAGGCACAGAGAGAGGGAGACTCAGAATCCAAAACTGTCTTCAGGCTCTGAGCTGTCAGCATAGAGCTTGATGTGGGGCTCAAAACCACGAACATGAGATCATGACCTGAGACTGAGTTGAGTGCTCAACTGACTGAGCCACCCAGCTGCCCTGACAGCATTTTTTTTTTTTAATGGGGAGTGATCCTTTGAAAGTCCTATTTCTAGCTTGTCTTGCTTAGGGCTTGAGAAGCATCTGTCTTCTTCAAATGGGGCCTAGGTCTCCACTCACCAGGGGCCACCTAGCCAGCTGCCCTTGTTTATATCCCCAATCTGGCTCTTGGTTCCTTCTGCATTTATAACCCTCTGTTTTACAGAGAGCAGAGCAGCAGGACTTCCAGAGGACAGAGGTGTGTGTCTTCACATGTCTCCCCGGGACCTCACAGCCTAGGACAGATCACAGGTACGACTTGTGGATGGCCAACCTGGAGCCCCAGGTCAACAGTATCCTTATACCCTCAGGGGTAGCGGAGTAGTGCTTGCAGTGCCATGACCTGAGCCAGGGGCCACACAAGGCCACAGGAGGCAGCACCTTCCTGAGGAGTGGAGTGACCTCACTAATGCTGCAGAATGTTCCATCATCTTGCTAGACATGAGGAGGTTGGCCACTGGTATGTGTGGCTCTGAGGGGGGGGAATGGAGGAATGTGTATGTGGGGTCTGTGGGTGGACTCCCTTTCCCTAGGTGGTCTCGGGTGAGCAGTATGAGTGCCGAGGGAGAGGGGCTTTGTATCTGTTGGCATCAGAGGGAGTATGCACATCGTGTCTGTGTGACTATGACAGATGAGGAGCCTATGTCTTGAACAGAGGGCATGAAATGTGTGTGCAGCATCTGAATGAATGTGCTTAATTGTTATCATCACACTGCTCTTTTATCAGCATATTATTTGTTTAATTGATAGCAGTTCTCCCTCCTCCAGGATAATTCATTCGGGTTTAACATTGAGAACAGAACTAAACCATCCATCCTCATTTCACAGCGCGTTTGAGATTGATCTCCCGGTCCTGGTTTGCCTGACTGGTTAGTTGGTTAGCTAGCTAGCTGAGTGGTCATACTTTACCTGAGTGGGTGTCCTGTCTTTTCTGAGCCACATCTTTGGCTTGTTGAATGGAGTCATCAACCCTCCATTCTCTGTGTCAGCTCATTGCTGCAGAATTCTTTCTTCCCTTCTTTCTTTTTTTTAAATTTTAATGAGTTTAAATTATTTCAGAATATATTATATTATCTTCTCCCTTGTGTTGGATATTTGAGGGGATGCAAGTAAACCAAACATTTAGCAGTCCTCTCTTCTTCTCTTAATGGAGCAGAGGCTGACAGCCCTGAGGCTTGGTATACTGCCCAAAGATGTCCCTGGACATCCACAGCTGGGCTCCTGTCAGCCCTGTAAACAACAAGGACAGGCCAGGGCAAAGGTGCTTCAGCATTTAGGGCTGGAGCCTCAGCATATGAACAAAGCCTGTTTGAGGCACCCCATTTGATACCCTACTGAATCCATGATGGCCAAGTCCTACCTTAATTGGCAGCCATCTGCCTCATACAACAATTCACAGGGAGCTCATGCCAGCATTTAGGCAGCTTTCTATTTTGCAAATGATTTGTTGTTCATAATGAACAAATGATTGCTCTTCAGATGACCTGTCAGGGTAAGCCTAACTCAGGGCTGGGATCCATAGGAACCTGTCCTCCGTGTTCTGAGGGGTAGCAGAAATCCGAAGGGCCACAGTAGTGCAGGGTGGTACAGCTCAGGCTTGTTGCTAGCTTATATAATGCCTTTGAGTGGATTTGCAGGATGTGCCCCCTCTGGGTAGGCACAGCCCCATGACCACACAATTTGGCAATAGGAGGGCTCCTTCTTGGAAGAAAATGTGTCTCTTTCCCCTGGTACATTCAGCCCTGTGCTAGGGAGTGTGCTTTGGTAAGGAATGTGTAGACTGTATTTCAGGCTCCACTGGACCCCTTGGCCAGGTGCTTTAGCGCAGAGCCCTGATGCAGATGCCCCTCATTCTCTAGTGGCAACTGAGCAAGCCTCTCCGATGCTGGTTCTTTCCACCTTGAGAGGTCCAAAAACAAAACAGCGTGCCCAAAATGGAGTCGCTTATGCTAAGCCCCACTCCATTAAACCAAGCCTTCACTTAATTGCAGTTTTGGCTCTCCCAGAAAGGGAACCTTAAACCATTGAATTGCCTGATCAGCATGAGTCAGGTAATCTGTCTGATAAGCTCCTTACATCCTCTAAAGGGGAGTAACTTTGCAAAAAAAAACCATCTACCTTTTTTTGCTTCCTTCTTCCTGCTCCCTCCTGCTTATAGAATCTCTTGCCTTGTGTAGCTCTTCAGAACTCCTTTTTTTTTTTTAAGTAGGTTCCATTGGGGTTTGAACTCACAACCCTGAGATCAAGACCAGAGCTGAGATTAAGAGTAGGGCACTTAACTGACTGAGCCACCTAGGCTCCCCCTCTACAGAGTTCCTTTCTATCTACTAGACTGGATTTTGCTCACTTGATAAATTTTGGAATAAAGCTAATAAGATCTTTAAAATTCACTCAAAGTTTTATTTTTTTCAAGAGAAAGAATAATCTATTCTTTTTGCCTTCTCTTTCTCATGTCTTCCTCATGTCTCAACAATTGTGTTATGGTGTAGGTATTATTTGTCCCATTTTAGAGATGAAAAAACTGAGGATCAGAGAGATTTTCCAAGGCTATAAAGCTTACAAGTGATTAGATTGGGATAATTAGATCCCAAATCTGTCCACTTTAAAGTCTATGGTCCTTCAACGACATTTCCTTTTAAAAATCATTGGATGGATTTGAATTTTGTATGATCAGGATACAGCAGTGTTGAGTGTCTTCTCCTCAGTCTTGTGATAATGTCTTTAGGGTAACTCTGTCTACCAACTCTTTGCTGGACTCTGTGATTAATGCTGGGTTTAAGAGATAAATGAACAAGGGGCACCTGGGTGGCTCAGTTGATTGAATGTACAACTTCAGCTCAGGTCATGATCTCATGATCTCATGGTTTGTGAGTTTGAGCCCCACATTGGACTCACTATTCTCAGTGCAGAGCCCACTTCAGATCATCTGTCCCCCTCTCTCTGCCTCCCTTGCTTGTGCTCTCTCAAATAAATATTTAGAACAGGTAAATGAGCAAAGGGAGCTTCCTGTCAGTATTGATTGTCAAGTCCTATTGCCCAACTACATTGTGTCCATTTCTTTACTTCAATGCGAGGTACCTACCTAGGAGAGAAGAAGGAGCCCTGGACTTGGGATAAGGAGTCTGGTAGTCTTCCCTCAGGCTGGCTGATGATTTGCTATGAGCAGATCACGGCTATTTGCCATGAGCAGATCACTCAGCTAGGTGACCAACTCATTCAGTCCAGTTTGCTGGGGACTTTACTGGTTTTAGCACTGAAAGTCCTACATCCTGGGAAACTCCCACACCTCTCCACAAACCACCACAGCTGGTCACCCTACACTCACCCCTAAAACTTCTATCAGACTCCTTCAGGAGATTGCAAAGCACTTTGCAGAAGAGGAACATTTTTCTTTTGATTTTTATTATACAAGTCATGCATGTTGGTTGCTGAAAATAGAGATAACAAAAAAGTACTATGCTAAAAAGGCTAATAAACATAAGAAAAGATGCTCAATTTCACTCTTAAAGAAATGCAAATCAAAACAAGATATCACTTTCGCTTCTAAGATTGGAAAAAGAAAAAAGAAAATATTGAGAATACATAGTTAAAGCTGGAGAGGCAGTGGAGGATGCATGCCCTTCCATTTTCCACAGCAGGAATGCAAATTGATGCAGCCTCTTAGGTCCATTTGGCATATCTATCAGCATCTGAAGGTGTACATCCTTTGTCCTACCAAATCCATTTTTAAGAATGTGTCCTACAGAAATACTTGCATGAGTCCATGAAGATATATATGTAGGAATATTCAATATAGACTTTTTGTTGTTGTAAGAGAAAATTGGAACTAATACAGGATTCCACCAACTGGGATGAACAAGAGAACAATTGCCCATGGTGGAATTTTAGACATCCTCTTCTTGTGATTCCTGTAGACAGGGGTTCTCAAATGCCAGTGTGCCTCAGAATTTTCTGGAGGGCTTATTTAAACAGATTACTGAAGCTCATCCCTAGAGTTTTTGTTTTAGTAGTCTGGGGTGGAGTCCAATAATTTGCATTTTAAATTTTCTGCTGGTCCAAGGACCACACTTTGAGAACCATTGATATGGAGAGAAAAGAGAAGGTTTTTCAAAGTTTTTTCAGATCTGGGTGGAGAACAATCAGAGACAGAGAGGCCCAGGCAGGAGTCCAGGAGGTAGATGGGATGAACCTTCTGATTTCCCTTCCACTGGCCTGAAACCCCCACCTGATCACTTAGAGCATAAGCCAGGTAAAATCCTTGCCAAACCGGACACAGGAATGCCTGGGATTCCTACAGAGTGTGTTTCAGCTGTGGGCAGAGGGAAGGGAGCAATTTGGGGCTTGGCCTTGCTAGCAAAGGTACAGGGTGGAGAGGAGGAAAGAGGGCCAGCTGGGTGACTTCTGCCAGCTGTGTTTGTTGGTGTCTCTGCTCCTCCCTGGGAAGCTGGTGTTCTGGTTTCAAGGACAACATCAGATGCTTAGGGAATAGAGGAGCAGGTGTTCTCTGGAACCAAAACTTGCAAATGAATTAACAGGTGCTGATTGCTGCCAGGCAGAGGTGTGTTATGTGTGGATATTGATTTGCCTTCTTTTCCCTTCAATTCCAGGCTGATACCAACTACTTCATCCCCTCAGTTGGAGGGCTGCTCTTGAACTCTTTCCATGTGCATACTGTGACTTAATTTGGGACATTCCCTTACCATCTTCCCTTGCTAGGACAATGGTGGGGGAATGATGACAAGTAAAGGAAGGAGTGGGGAAACACCCCCTTTCTTACCTCCTTTTTGGAAACACCCACAATCCCCATCAACACCACCTTTGTTAGAATTTTTCTCAATGTCCCAGGAAAGGTCAATGGAAGGAGGGAAGAGGAAAATAAACCATTGCTACTGCACTTCTCCTCACCTATCAATCCAGGCTCTGCTCCATTGCTGGTCTCTATTCTTTTCATGTTCTATCTTTTGTTTCTACCAGACTGGTCCAGGTCCTCTAAAATGCTATACCTTCTACTGCAAGTTCTGTGTATCACCTAGGAAGGGCGTTCTGGTGCCCATTCACTCTTTGTAGCCTTATTCTTGAACCACTTTGATCCATTCATCATACCTCACTTCATTTTGGACTTGATTTTTTTCCTGGCTATTGAATTTGCTATACATTCTCCCCTTTATCTCCTGTTCCTCATCCTTCAGATTCATACCAACTTGGCTCTTCTCAAAAATTATTTTAGTTCTCCACCCAGGCTACACTGTCCTAGGTTACCATGAATAATACCTACTCTTAGTTCTCCCTGCTAGTCTTTATCTCTCTTCCAGTTCCAGCACCATGCCTGTAGACAGAGCAGCCCTGAAAGAAAAAGCTTGGGAATTTATTCTAGGGGAATCCCTGCCCTGAACTAGAGAAGAGAACTATTAGCTTAGAAGCAAATGATGAGGCCAGAGTCATAAGACTAGAGCCTAACACTGCATCAGCTGTACAGCTCTTAGGAAGTCTTCGAGCCTAGAGCTGACAAGGAGCTCTATGATAACCTACCTTAGCATCCTCTCTGCTGTCCTTGGTGCTGAACCCCACCAACCAGTTGCCTCTAGGAGAGGAACAGGACTAAGCAGTCCACATGAAGGACATTAAAACCAACTGTCCCCGGAGGGTGCCTGGGGGGCTCAGATGGTTAAGCACTCTTGATTTCAACTCTGATGATTCATGAGTTTGAGCCCCACATGGGGTTCTGCGCTGGCAGTGGGGAGCCTACTTGGGATTCTCTCTCTCTCTCTCTCTCTCTCAAATAAATAAATAAACTTAAGGTAAAAACCCAACTGTCCTGGTACCTAAACCCCACCAGGAAGATACATACCACTATAGTAAAGGTCTCGTTAAACTGTAGTTACTTGAGGTCATCTGGCTGGGCTTCAGGTCCACCAACCAAGCAGAGAGGAAATAACACTGAACCCCTGGCCAGGCACTGTGCTTGACACCTTGGCTACATGATTTATCTTAATCTTTAAAATAACCTGCAGGGGTAGGAATTATTATCTTCATTTTACTGATGAGGAAAGAGAGGCACAGAAAAGTTGCTCACACCTTGGCCAAGCTCCTACAGCTGTTATGTGGCAGAGTCAGAGCTCAGAAACAGAGGTGCCCATTCCCAAAGCTGGAACTGCTGACATTAGACCCATGTGCCCTAAGGCTAGTGCCGATGGCTCTTTGTTAGGCAGCGACACAAGAGATGCTGACATTTGGGCAGGTCACCAGATTGTATGTTTTCTCCCTGGGACATTTCAAATTTCAAATCTACAAGAGTCTGAAATCATTTCAAAAGCCCTCATTGTCCTCAAAAAACACACCACACCCACACAAATGAACAAGCTTCATTTACTTTCTCATTTATGGGAAAGGGATGTGAATATAAGCAAGACATTCAAATTAAAATTGACTGTTTTATTTTAATTGACCTTTGATTTCCAACTCACTATCTCCTTCACGTCTCCGCTCTGGCCTCTTCCATCCCTTGCTGTGCTCTGTGAGTCATGAGGGCCTCAGGCTCAGCAGCTGTAATTGGTTTGTAACTTCCTGGAATGTCAAAGCCAAGATGGAAATTTTACGTATCACTCCACCAATTCTGTCCCAGCTTTAATAATAAGTTGGCAGACGGGAAGGCAGATTTACAGCAGGAGAGAAATGTAATCAAATTTGGAGGTGAAATGCAATAAGTACAAATGCTAGTTTTCATTTGGAAGCTTCTTAGATAAATGTGATTTCACCCAGCTCCCCAGTCAAATCTGTTGTTTCTTCTCCTGGAGCAGTGGGGGGCCCTGGTGTAGTAATGGGACGGTTTGTTTCTAGGATTCCTCCCTCCCTCAGCCCCAATAGAGTGACCCTGGAAGACTGAGGGAAAACAATGGTAAAAGAGGCATGAAGAGTCTGTTAGGGAGATAAGGCTTCACTGGGGCATCAGACCGACTGAATACTGAAGGGAAAAGTGAGTTAAGTACCTGCTAGGTACTGTAGTTAAGTGCCTTGCATATGGTATCTATTTGAGTTTCATGGCAACTCTATAATGAAGCAGTGTTATTCCTCCCATTTTATAGAGAAATAAAGTGAGTTTTAGGGATGGGATTATCAGCTATGGTAGAATGGGATTCTGCTTGACTCTGAAGCTTATGTTATTAATCCTTTTCTTACAGGAATTTTAACAGCTAATGTTTCTTGAATACTTAGGTGCCAGTCACTCCTTAGGTGCTTTGGGAGAACTTTCACAGCATCTCTGTGTGGTAAGTACCACATTGTCATTATTATCTCCATTTAACAGGCAAGTAAACTTTCTTAAGGTTGATCTTTGTAAAAGTCATTGAGTGTCACATGGAAAGATGTTCACATTAGTAGCTGTTATGGAAATGCAAGTTAAAATCACTATGAGATACCACACTATACCTCTATCAGGATGGTTACACTTATTTCCCCAATAAGCTTCTTTTTTTTTTCTTTTTCAAGTTTTTTCATTTAAGTTCCAGCTACTTAGCATACAGTGTCAATTTCAGGTGTGGAATTTAGTGATCTGTTACATACAACACCCAGGCTCATTACAACAAGTGCCTTTCTTAATACCCATCACCTATTAGATGGTTAGTTTTTAAAAATAGTGATAACAACAAATGCTGGTGAGGGTGCGGAGGACCCAGATCTCTCATTCATTGCTGGCAGGGATGTAAAACGATAAAGCCACTCTCAAAAAGAGTATGGCAGTTTCTTGTGTATTTAAATATATGCTTACCATACAACCCAGCAATTGCACTCTTGGGCATTTGTCCCAGAGCATTGGCGACCTACGTTCACACAAAAGCCCATGCATGAGTGTTCATAGCAGCTTTATTCATAATGGTCAATAATTGGAAACAATCCAAATGTCCTTCAACAGGTGAATAGTTAAATAAACCATGGAACATCTATACTGTGAATTACTAGTCAGCAATAAAAAGGAACAAGCTACTGTTTTATGCAACAACTTGGATGGGTCTCCAGGGGATTAGACTGAGTGGGGGAAAAAAGCCAATCCCAAGAGATCACATACCATACAATTTCATTTATATAATATTCTTAAAATGACAGAGTTATAGAAATGGAGATTAGTCGTTGCCATGGATTAGAGAGTATGGGAGGGAGGCAGGTGGCTGTGGCTATCAAAGGGCAGCATGTGGGATTCTTGTGGTAATGGATCTTGACAGTGGTAGTATTCACACAGATCTATATATGGCATAAAATTGCATAGAACTAAACACTCACATGCACAAGTAAATGTAAAACTGGTGGAATATGAGAAGGGCAGTGGATTGTATCAATGTCAGCTTCCTGGCTGTGATATTGCATTATATTTATACAAGGTGTTACCATCAGAGAAAATTAGGTAAAAGATCTATGACATCTATTTTTTCTTAAAAGCAAATGTGAATCTACAATATCTTAAACCTTTTTTAAAAAAAATTGTCGACGAGAGAAATGGTTGAAGAGAACATAGAGGGGAGAGGTGAAGGTAGTTGCCCAAGTTCACACATCAGGCAGTCGGACTCCAGAGCCTTGGGCTCCTGTTCTCTGCTCTGTGATGTCTCCCCATTAATAGAAAACTGTTATGTCCTTTCCTTCTGGGAACTTCCCTTTCCTCTCTTCATCTGACTTTAGTGATGTGATCAGTAAAGAAGCCTGGAGCCCAAGATCACAAGGCCTTACTCACATTCAGCGTTCACACTCCACCCCGCTCCTTCCTATCTCCCAGACTGTGGTCCTTGGCCCTGTTGGAACAGGTACCAGTGCTTCTTCACTGGACCAGCCTGGCCCAGGGCCCAAACTAAGCTAGAGCAGGGGATGCAAGCCCCATCGTGTGAGGTGCTATGGAGCGTCATTCCCCGGCAGGCTGGTCTTCAGGATCTGCTGAAGAGCTCCCACCTAATTGAAGGGCTCAGTTCTGAGTCTTGAGCTCTCTCCTCTCTCTCTCTCCAGGCCTTTTAGTCACTTTGCACCCCACCCTCCTGCTATAGGTATTGTACAGGCTCCCAGCTCCTCTGTAAAGGGAATTACAAACTAGTGGTCTACAGATAACATTTTCTGTGGCTCACACGACAATTACAAGATGGAATTCTTTAGATAGCATTGAAAGCTAAGGATATTTTATTTCAAAATCTAGACTTTCAGATTGTTCTGATGAACCTGGAAGATTTCGTGTGGCAAAAAGTTGAGTAGTGCCACCCCCAGTAGAGGGCTTGCAGGTTTCAGCTCTGCCCGCTTTGACCTGCAAGGTTCCCCCCCTGGGGGTACTAGGTTGGGACGCCTGCTCTGTGAGCCTGGGTCTGCCTTCATCTGCCAGTCCTGCCATTGAGCTGGGGTTGTCCCCTTCCTCTGAAGTTGATCACAGATGCTGTGAGGAACTTCCTTCCACACTCCACAGTGTGACCTTGGGTGAACCACCAAAGCTCTGGCACCAAGGTGCCCAGTGAATAAGAAACTGTGAATAAGATGTGAACACCTTAGAAGCAAAAGTGCTTAAATGCATGGCCAGTGACACTTGTCTAGAACCCTGGTTTTTTTTGTATATTGGGCTCATTTGGTTTCTGGAGAAGTGGAAAAGATGTCAAAGACCCATCTGGCTGGCAGTATATCGAAGGAGTTTACCATTTTCAGGTATCTAGTTACTTGCTCTAGGCTTATCTCCAAGGGGATGATTTTGCCTAAGACATATAGGCCACAGGAAACACCTTCTCCTGGAGAAAGAATAAATAGTCTTTTCCAATTTTTAGTCTCCTCCTGTGCAGCGTTATAACCAGCCACATTGTGAACCTGGGCAGGATGCAGGACAGGGAAGGAATGTCTCCAGGAGATAAGGGGGAGAGTTTGCTGCTCTGCCTTGGGTGGGTCCGCATCTTCTCATCCTAAACTTTTCATCACTTTAGTACTTTTAATGCCTACTTAGAAAATGTGGAAGCATGGGCTTTTTACTAATTAATGTATTTGGTCTCTCTGCACCTCATGTCCCACTGGATGCCGAAATTAAATTGATCCCTTGTAACAGTGAGATCCACGTTTCTCATAGCAAGAGTCTGTGGCCAGGCTCTGCTCCGGGTGGTTGGGCCCAAGAATCTGCATTTTGCTAAACCACACTTCAGCCAGGTAAAACGTACTCACATGGAAGGTTGATATTTAACTGATATAGGCTCTAAATGTTAGAGGAAAGGTTAAAATATATATAGACAATGAAAGTTGAGGTTTTGTTTTTTTTACAAGGTGGCTATGTTTTATAGATAAGGTTGGCATGGTGGAGAGCTGCAGAATTTAAGGTTGTGTTTAAAGGCTTTAAGCACTGATGGAGCACCTGGGTGGCTCAGTCAGTTATAAGCAACTGACTTTGGCTCAGGTCATGATCTCTCAGTTTGTGAGTTAGAGCCCTGCATTGGGCTCTGTGCTGACAGCTCAGAGCCTGGAGCCTGCTTTGGATTCTGTGTCTCCCTCTCTCTCTGCCTCTCCCCTGCTCACACTCTGTCTCTCTCTCTCTCAAAAATAAATAAATGTTAAAGTCTTTAAGCATTGAAAATATTATGGTGTTCCCTAGATCTGCCATCATTAATTCAGAATAAGAACAATAAGAAAGCATAAAACATAAGGTGTCTGTATTGAAATATCTTCCTTCTACATCTGCTAATTGGCAAAAGTTGAATTAATTTATTGAAATGGAAATGGTTTTATTTGGGGGCTGCCACTGCTTAACTGGTGTTCCATGATGGTGTTCTGCCTCATGAATCATCTGGCTCTGGTAACATTCATTCATGCATGCATGCATTCAATGAGTATTGAGTGTGGCACAGAAGTTAACCAAAAGTCAAACATCTTTGTCTCTACAGAGCTTATGTTCTAATGCTGGGAGACAGGCAAAAAACACAGTCAATACATAAAATATATGGCACATTAAGAGCAGTAAGTGCTCTGAGGGAGAATAAGGAAGGCAAGACGTATAGAAGTTCTGGAGGTTGAAGGAGAGGTGATCAGGGAAGGCTTCCCAGAAGGCAAGGTTTGAGGAAAGTCCTGAAAGGTGAGCAAGTAAGCCCTGAATAAGGCGAGCCTTGACAGAGGGAACAGAACTTTGCCTGACCCTGGAGCAGCCAAGATGCAGGACCCTGACCCTCAAGTGCAAAGCCCCAAGTGACCCCCAATCCAGAGGGAAGACATGCAAGACCCTGTTGCTCTCATCTCATTGTAGCAACAAAATCTGACCTGCTCCTCACCACTGGGTAGGCACAGGGGCTGTGTTAACCAAGCCCTGCCAACAGTTACCACTTTCTTTTCATGAGGTCAGGTCTGATCTGTTCAATGAACCCCAATTAAGCACTGATTCCATTGCCTGGGCCTGAACCAGGCACTTGAAGGTCAGAGACTGGCCAACAAACCTGACTCAGAAAATGAGAATCTAAGTGTGAGGAACTGAGCAGGGTCATGGAGGTGGGATCAGGGCTGTCCACCTCTTTAACTTTCTCTCATCCCATGCCCTGCTCACTCATACTCTAGGCTCTTTCTAGGTCTCAGAGTTACCAAGCCTGTACCCACTGCAGGACTCTAGCTGTTTCTTTCCCTTGCATTCTCTCTCCCCAAGCCTTCCAGGGGTGACATTTTAGGCTTAGGACAAACGTCTTCAGGAAGGCCTTCAGGGCTACCCTGCAATTTGTGTGCTGTCACTCTGTGCCTCATTCTTTCTTTCCTTCCTATCACTGCCACCATCTGAAATGATTGGTGCTGGTGTGCCACCCCCATTACCCTCTCCATGAGAGCTGGGACCCAGTTTCTCCCATTCACCCCTCTATCTCCGGTGCCTAACAAATAGGCACTCAATAAATATTGACTAATGAATAATCGATGTGTTCTTGAACAACCTACACATCTGACCAGCCCTCCTCCTACCCACACCCCTCTGTCTACTGTTCAGGCCTGTGTGGCACAATCTTTAGAATTAGATATTTTTAAGCTTTTCTTTCTTTCTTTCTTTCTTTCTTTCTTTCTTTCTTTCTTTCTTTCTTTCTTTCTTTCTTTCATTCCTTCCTTCCTTCCTTCCTTCCTTCCTTCCTTCCTTCCTTCCTTCCTTCCTTTTCCTTTCTTTCTTTCTTTCTTTCTATCATCTATCTATCTATCTATCTATCTATCTATCTATCTATCTATCTATCCATCCATCCATCCATCCATCCATCCATCCATTTAGAGAGAGAGAGAGAGAGAGAGAATTCCAAGCAAGCCCTGTACCACCAGCACACAAACATGAGATCATTGTGTGGGGCACATTCTTGGATGCTCCCACTGGCCATGAGAACTATTGTTATCCATCTTGCAAGACTTAGGGCAATGTAATGATTAAGAGCATGAATTGGGGATCCAGAAGGGCTTTCTTTGATGTCTGGCTCTGCCCCTTTCAAACGGTGTGCCCTGGACAAATTAGTTAACCTCACTGAACCTGTTTTCCCACCTGAGCAGAGGACACTTTTAGTAAATAGTAGCCTTTGTTATTCTGCCCAGTGTTTACCAGATTCCTGTGTCCCGGAAAGGTAGCTTGTACCACTTTTCTCCCAAGATTAGATCCTTGGCCTAGGCTGGAGCCTCCAGAGACCCCTGCAGAGAGATGGACACATTGAAAAGTCCAGCCTCAGTGGTTGTGCCTCTGGGGACCAAGAGCTAATGATCCAGGAACGGTTAATGAGCTTCCTCCTCTTCTCTACCCTATCGCAGGTGGCATGGCAGCCTTCCAGCCCAGCGGCTGCTCCCTGCACCTGCCCCCTCTACATCCAATTTCTTTGCAGTGTCCTAAAAAGCTAACCAAGCTGAAATCACTTATACCAACACTCTAAAACTCCTGCATCATTATTCAGTGTTCTCAAGGCCTCAACCTCATCACCGCCTCCCCATCCTTTCCATCTGCTGGAAGCAGTTGAAGGACCCAGTGATAAGTGCTGAGATGGTCTCTTTGGTGCTGCCCATCTGGCCCTGCTTGGGTGGGGAGGACAGAGTGAGGCTTCCCTGGATGGCTTGCTTTGGTTGTGAATTCCTGCAATATCCTTTCTCATCCCTGGGCATCCTCTCTGGTGCTTTCCAAGGTGGCCCCATATATTAGGGTCACAATTACATTATCATATAAAAAATGCCACCAGTGATGACCCCTGGAGAGGTGGCAGGAGAATGTGGATTAGAGACTTAGGAATCAGACTAACTTGTATTGAATCTTGGCTCACACATCATAACTGTGTGATCTTGGCCCAAAATATTGTTATCTTTTATATTACATGTGTCCTGCTTTGTGGGAGCCAGGCATTGTTCATAAACCCTAAAACCAATAATAATAATAGGAGCTAATATTAATTAAGAGCCAGGTAATACTTTGATGAATTCCCTTAATCTCCAGAAGACAGGTATGCTAAACTTTTGGGGGTGTTTAGGGCTGTGCCTCAGCTGGGGCTGGATCAGAAGCCTATGACCCCCAGGCATTATTTCCATGGTAAGTTGCGTTCGAGCTAGGGCACTGTGATGAGGATATTGTAAATGTTCATTTCCGGGCTCAGAGAAGACAAGGTGATATGTCCTTAACCCAACCTAGCCCAGCCTACACCACATCCTCTTGGCCCTTGCCAGATTTTAGCAGCAGCCATGGTGGGCAGTCCTCATGCATGCCAATGGTGCCCTACCTCAAGCCCCTATCTCCTCTCTGTTTCTCTGTCTCACTGAGAGCTAGCTCAGCCCTTGGGCAGGCAGGGGAGAAGATGCCCCAGACCTCAACCAATGGGATATGGGAGAAGGGATAAAATATCTCAGTTTTCTGTCCTACAGAGAGACAATTCCTCAGAGTGTTCATGGTAGGAATGAGTTCTGCTTACCCACAGCAGTTATCAGATAAACAGCACATAATTTATTGACTTTTCCTCTCTCCCCTATTACTCTGATTACCTCTCCACCTCTACTTCTTGGGATCACCTCCCAAATCAACTACTGGCATCTAAATCCTTGCTGCTGGCTCTGCTTTGAGGGATCCCAAACTAAGACAGTCACACAAGTTCTAGGAGCTCAAGGAGACTATCCTCTGGTCTGCACACTGCCTTCTCTGCTGGTTCCCAGAGTGCTGACAGAGTAGACATGGCCAATGTACAGGGACAGTGAAACTCAGAAGGCATTCAAGTGCATGTGCAACATCCGCCAAGACTCCCAGCAGAACTTGAGGTGGTGCCGTCGGGTTCACTTCTTGTTGCTTCCCCAAGGTGTTACCTTTCCCTTCTTTTAGTTATAGGACTTTGTAGGCTGTTCAGTGGAAACTGCATTCCTCAGCCCCCCTTGCAGCTAGGCATGGCCATGTTCTTGCCATTGGAATGTGAGAGGAAGTGATGTGGTACTTCCTTAAAAAAAAATTGCTTGGCCTCTGCTTCCTCTCTCTGGGGGATGTTGGTGGCAGTGCATGAGCTATGACATAGAGGAGAACAAGATGGAAGGAACCTGGGACCCTGAGTGATATCATGGAACAAAGTCGTCTCCCTATCCAGAACCACCATCCACCTCTGGGATTTTACAAAGGAGAGAAATAAACTTCTATTTTCCCCGCACTCCTATGTATTTGAGTCTCTCTGTTCCAGCAACTTATCCTGTGCCCTAATGAAGGGGTCGGAGCAAGCAAATGATGAGTATAAATGCTGATGTGACCTCATTTGTGCCCCAAGGCTGGTGAGGCCTGGAGGCATTCAGATTGCATAACTCTCCTGTGTGGTGCACTGAGCACTACAAACAGGGCACCTAGAAGTCAAATGAGAACGAGGCTCCTCTCTGACTTGTCACAGACCTCAGAAGCTGTCTTATCAGCTTGTGTCCCCTTTCCTGTAATGCTGTCTACTTCCCTGTTCTTTCTTCCAAATGCTATCTTCCTAGGCTTGGCTGTACATCAGGTTTGGGCTATATTGTGTGGAGAGGGTTTTAAAGTGAATACTCAGTAAGCTTCAGGGAACTGGGCTCCACAGTAAAAAGGCAGAAGCTCTGGAGCAAACATGCCTTAGCTTGTGTCTTCTCATCTTTGTTGTCCAGGTGGGGGCAGTATTTCGCCTTTTGCGCATCTCCCTATCTATTGAACAGAGCCAGATAGTGATGACTTGTGGTATTAGGTTTCTATTGTTGTGTAACTAATTACCACAATGTTGGCAGCTTAAGATAGCATCCATTTCTTACCTCACAGTTCTGTGGATCAGGACTCGGGGTGGGCTCAGCTGGGTTCTCCATTTCAGGTTTCCCAAGGCTGAAACCCAAGATGTCAGGTGAACTAGGCTGTCATCTTGAGGGCCTGGTGGAAAAAACTACTTCCAGGGTCATTCAGAGTGTTGGCAGAATTCAATTCCTGGTGGTGTAGCACTGAAATCTCAGCTTTCTTGCTGGCTATTGGCCATTCTCTGGTTCTCACACACAGTCCCCTTCATGTTCAAAGCCAGCAATGGCCCACTTAATCTTCCCTATCCTTCAAAAATCTCTCTGACTTTACTCTTCTGCTGTCAGCTTGAGAAAAGGCTCAGTCTTTAAAGGGCTCCCATGATTTGGTTAGGCTTACCAGATAGCCTCCTTTTTGATGAACTCAAAGTCAACTGATAAGTAACCATAATTACATCTGCAAAATCCCTTTTGCCACATAAGGTAATGTGATCACAGAGATGATTGTGCCTCATATTCACAATCTTGGATATTACAGCAGGAAGATTTGGGGCCATCTTAGAATTCTGCCCACCACATCTGAAGTCCCTTAAATTTTAGAATGTTTAACTTTTACCCTTCCTTAGGGGGAAGGAAAGGTGACCTCTCAATGCTAGATTTGTAGAAAGAGTCCTACTATTGCAAGATGTTCTAGAGTTTTTGGAGGGGGTGAGATTAAGAGCCAGAAGCACAGTTAATTTTGGATGACAACATTTTATTTGCTCATCCAGCCATATTTACTGAGAACCTTTAGCACTAGGCATTCAGGATCTGGCAATCAACAGAACAGAGGCAGTCCATGCCTTCATGGAGTGAACAGTCTAGTGTTGTAGCAGATATTGGAGATGATGAGGGCTTCCCAACAAGAACTATAGGGTTCAGTGGGAGGAAAACTGAAGCTAGAATGTCTACTCAGGATGAAGAGAGCAGTGATAGGCACACGGTTGAGGTAGGGTTTTTGTGAGTAGTGGGAAGGACACCGTCTTCTTGGTGATGTTAAAGCTGAAACACTAAAGAGAACGGAGTCTTCTAAGAATCCTGAGATTTCCTTGGGTCCCATGGATCACCAAGAAACTCTATGACTTAGCTAATTAGCTTAGCCTGGAGGTCACCTATTTGAGTAGAAATGACTACCAGGGCAGGAACTTGACATAAATCAATGAAGCAGCCTGAGTGTGAACTTAAAAATAGGGCAAGCATGAAGGCAAATGGGAACTGAGCTGTGACCTCGGTGTCAGAGGCAACAGGGAGTGATGGTGTCTCTCCACACTGGAGCATGGAGGGTTGTCCAGCTGACTGCACCACTGGGGACAGATCATCTGGTCTCCTGATTTTTGTTTTATAAATTTTTTAATGTTTATTTTACTTTTGAGACAGAGAGATACAGAGCTTGAGTGGGAGAGGGGCAGAGAGAGAGGGAATCACAGAATCTGAAGCAGGCTCCAGGCTCTGAGCAACAGCACAGAGCCCAATATGGGGCTCGAACCCACGGACTGTGAGATCATGACCTGAGCTGAAGTCGGCTGCCCAACTGACTGAGCCACCCAGGCGCCCCTGGTCTCCTGGTTTTTAACTAAATTCAAACGATTTTGTGAAATTTCCCAAAATATTTTAAAATTTAAGTAATTTTTTTAAAAAATGTGAGGATCTTCAGAGAGGTGACACATGTGTGGGTGCTTATGGCCCAGGGCCAGCCTGCAGACTTCTTTTTGTGACTTTCAGTAGAGTTGCCCTCACTAAGTCAAATTTAGATGCTTTGTCATCAGTGTCAACTGAGAACAGTTCTGAGAAGGCAGGTGGCCTCTGCGTCTCAGGGTTCCCAGCCAGAAGTTCTGCATGGGAAATGCCTTGGAGATTTCAGCTGAGGAAAACTTATGTCTCCTCCTTGAGATTCCCTTTGCTTTTTCCTCTTCCATCATGTGACCTTGGGAACAGTCATGTTGCCCTTTCTGCCATGTGAATTAGACACTCATCATTCAATTCTACTTATCCCTCCTCTAGAATCCACTATTTTGTCTTCTCTTCCTCCTTAAAGCCTTTATTTTTTTTAAGTTAAGAATTACCTTTATAAATGACTGATTCAGAGTATTAATAAAAAAGCTTAAAGGCACAAACAAAGCAAGAAGTAAATTCCATTTTAAACTCCTATGCAGTAGAAAATAATTATAATGGAATATGTTTATGAAAGAAACAATCATAAGCTTGAGAACAAGTTTTCCATTAATGTAAAAATTTAAACTCAGTACAATTTTAACATTCACAAAATGATCTTTTTTTTAATAGTTTATTGTCAAGTTGGTTTCCATATAACACCCAGTGCTCATCCCCACAAGTGCCCTCCTCCATACCCATCACCCCTTTTCCCCTCCCCCCGACCCCCATCTGCCCTCAGTTTGTTCTTGGCATTCCAGAGTCTCTCATGGTTTGCCTGTTTGCCTCCCTCCTCTCCCCCACTCCTCTTTAAAGGCTTTAACCCAGGCAGCTGTACAGGCTTCTGTTCCTTTTTCTAGTACTTACTGTCTGCCTCTGGGCAGAGGAAGTAGGTATTTTATTTAGCTCTGTATCTGCAGTGCCTGATACATGGTGGGCACTCAACAAATACCAGAGGGTTGGACAAATGATGTGTTGGCTATTATTTTTGGTTGACACCAGAAATAGACATGTGTAAAAAGAACGCTGAAATTTGTGTAACTGCTATTATTGTGTAACTATTACTGACATCCTTTGCTGTCCCTTAATCATTAGGGTGACCAACCATCCTCATTTTCCCAAGACTGAGGGTATTCTTGGGATGTAGAACTTTTAATCCAGGAAAACTAGGATGAGTTGGTCTCCTGCCCTTAAATAAAGACTCAGAGGAAAACAAGATTCTCTTGAAGCTCAAAAAAAAAAAAGAAAGAAAGAAAGAAAGAAAGAAAGAAAGAAAGAAAGAAAGAAAGAAAGAAAGAAAGAAAGAAGACCGTTTCTCCTGCTAAACTGGGATGTTTCCTTTTGTTTGCTGATGAGATGTTGCGAAGCGTGCGTGTTTTCCTCTTTGCCTTGACCTCTAAGAAGCTCCGAGATAACTTCTCTGGATAATGTCTGGAGCATCTGTCAGTCTAGTTAGTGTGAAATAATTGTTTCATTGCCTCTGTGTTGGTTTTTATTGTGTTTTTTTCTCTTTAAAAATTTTAACATATGGTGCAAATTCCACCCACAATTACACTAAATTATTCTTACCCAGCAAACATGAGGGAATGTTTATGTCTCTTTGCTTCATGTGGCTACTCTTCTTTTCTATGTGTTTATTATTTCGGGGATTGGCAAACTATGGTCTGTAGGTCAAATCTGGGACTGCTGCCTCTTTTTGTAAATAAACTTTTATTGGAATAGAGCTATGCTTATTAACTTACGTATTGTCCATGGCTGTTTTAATGTTACAATGGCAGAATTGAATAGCTATGATAGAGACAGTGTGGCTCAAAAAACCTAAAATATTTACCATCTGTAAAGTTTGCTGATCCCTGCATTATATCAGAAACCTCAAATCCTTTTGAAGGGGTTTATATAGAATTTCAAATTTTACATATATATGTATACCTTCTGTTCCAAAATGTAGAACTGGTATATATTTCTGTTAAAAAAGTATATATGCTCATTATAAAAATGTTAGCATCACAGAAATATGTAATGAAGATAGTAACCATCCCTTTTTTTGGTTTTGTTTTTAAGTAATCCCTTGCTAAACTCCATTTTTAGAAGTAGCCTCAGTTAACAAGCTGGTATAGATTCTTCCTGATTCCTTTCACTATATAAACTAATCTATATGTATCATTAAAATACTAAAGAAGAAATAAATCTCCATGTGAGCAGATTTTCCTGGGTAAGCATTCTTTTTTTCCCCCTATCTCAAGGTGTCTTTTTATTTTTATTTATTTTTATTTTTTATTTTTTTAATGTTTTTTACTTATTTCTAGGAGAGAGAGAGAGAGACAGCGTGAGCAGGGGAGGGTCAGAGAGAGAGTCTGAATCACAGACTGAAACAGGCTCCAGGCTCTGAGCTGGCAGTCAGCACAGAGCCTGACGCAGGGCTTGAACCCATGAACTGTGAGATCATGACCTAAGCGAAAGTCGGTTGCTTAACCAACTAAGCCACCCAGGCGCCCCTTTTATTATTTTTTTAAAGTAGTTAATTTTCAAGTTGGTTTCATTCTTAAAATCTCCAACAGCAGCATTTTTTAGCTGCATCTCCACTGACACACTCACTGACATTTCTCACTCATTGTTTCCAATATCTTTCCTCATTGATCTAGTTTAATCAAAAACCCTTTCTAACTTGTCTTCACAACAGCAACATGATTGCACGTTTTAATTATTCCTGGTACCTCTCATTATACTAATTATTCTTTTTTTTTAAATCATTACTAATTACTGTTACTTTAGAACATCTCTCAGAATCAGTGAGGATGTCAGATGCCTGAAGATTGTCACCTTGCTTCCAAACCATTAAGCTAAGTATTTAGGACAGTGGCCTCTGCTGATCATCCACTTGCTTCTGGGAGATCACTCAGCCGCAGAGGTGCAAGTCTTGTAGGGCATCTGTTGTCACCTAGAAACCAAGGTCCATGGTGTTTTCTACATCCTGATTGGACTAGTTTCCTTTATCCCCCTTTTTTCTCCCCAAACATTTGTAGCCAGCAGACATCCCTATATTCTCAACATCTCTCACATTGTCTTTCATTTCTTGTCTTAACTTGCCCCTAGAGGTTTCCCAACTTTCTTGAGTGGAGGTTACTTGCCTCTGTCACCACATGTATCTCAGTGCTCCCCTTTGCCACCTCCAAAACATTTTTCCTTTATTTTTTTTAAATTTTTTTTAATGTTTTATTTATTTCTAGGAGAGAGAGAGAGACAGCATGAGCAGGGGACGGTCAGAGAGAGAGGGAGACACAGACTCCGAAATAGGCTCCAGGCTCTGAGCTGGCAGTCAGCACAGAGCCCGACGCTGGGCTCGAACCCACGAACCGCGAGATCATGACCTAAGCGAAAGTCGGACGCTTAACCGACTAAGCCACCCAGGCGCCCCCAAAACATTTTTCCTTTAAAAAAAAAAATCCCTCAGGGGCACCTGGGTGGCTCAGTTGGTTAAGTGTCCAACTTTGGCTTAGGCCATGATCTCACAGTTTGTGGGTGTGAGCCCCACATCAGCCTCTGTGCTGACAGTGAGAGCTGGATTTTCTCTCTCCCTCCGTGCCCCTCCCTTACTCGTGCTTTCTCTCTCTCTTGAAATAAATGAATAAACTAGAAAAAAAATTCCCAAATCTTTCAAATGAAGTCCTCAGATTATAGTACCAGCCACTCTTCCTCAAAGTGGTCATTTACCATCCCCTCAATCATTAAAGACTGTAGTGACCAATTAGTCACTCTCTTCATTTCCACCCTCTCGTATCATTCTTGGTGATTTCAACATTCACACAGATAACTCATCCAGTCCTTTGACTTCTCCGTTCCTTGGTCTTCCTACACACTTATGACCTGTTTCTCCATCACTCCTCACCTTTTCCTATAGCCATACCACTGATGTTAACTGTACAGCCTCAACTCTGAATTTCAAATCTTTCACTCTCTGACCAATATTTCTTCTTTTATTCTAATACCACCACCCCAAACATTTTCCCAAGTCAGTGGGACTTTTAGCTCAGTCCTGTCCAATGGAAATATAATGCAAGCCACATATGCCATTTATGTTTTTCTGGTGGCCACATTAAGAAGTGTAAAATAGGGGCACTTGGGTGGCTCAGGCAGTTAAGCATCTGACTTTGGCTCAGGTCATTATCTCATGGGTTGAGAGTTTGAGCCCTACATCGGGCTTTCTGCTGTCATCTCTGAGCCTGCTTGGGATCCCTGTCACCCTCTCTCTCTGCCCTTCCCCCTGCTTATTCTCTCTGTCTTTCTCTCAAAGATAAATAAGCATTTAAAAAAAAGTATGAAATAAACAGTTAAGATTAATTTTAATATTTTTAATTTAACCCAAGAGATCCAAAAATACTATCATGTTATTGTAGCCAATATACAGTTGTTAATGAGATATTATTTTACATCTTCCATTGTTCATACAGTCTTTGAAATATGTGTATACTATATACTTGCAGTGCATCTTAGTTCAGACTAGCCACATTTCAAGTGCTCAATAGCACATGTGGCTAGTGGCTACCATATTGGATAGAGCAACAGCTCTAGTCCACTGACATAATTTAATTTTTATCCAGCCTCTTGAATGTCTTATCCAATATAAGTTCCATGTCTTATTATTATCATCACAGTATTTCAAATATCTTCCACTCTCCCATCATCTATTCATCTAGAAAAAACCTCATTATTTGTTGGACCAAACCACCAGTCTATACTCAGGCAATTTAATACTATAGGAGAAAATCACATATCTGGGCTGCCTTGCTTCACCTTAGTTTCATGACCACAGATCTCAGATTGGCACATAAGGTTCCCTAGAAACCTCACCATGCACTCCTCACTGAATTTGCTTAATCAGACTCTGAGACTACCATTTCAAATGTTTCTGCCTTTTCTCAAGCCTCCCTCCTTCCCCCAACCTCTCCCTTTCAGCAGATGCCCTGCTTCATTATCCACTACCAGTCATCACAAATGTCACATGTCAGGATGGAACCCTATACCTTCTAGCCTGTTCAATTCAGATGACGGCTCCATTGTCAAGACCAGAACCTAGGAGCCATCCTTAATCCTCTCCTCACTTCTAATTTACCAATCCATTCTGTAGTCTAAAAAAAACCTAAAATCTATCCCCTTCTCTTGGAGTCTCGAGTCACTACCTTGGATATTAGTCCCCACCCCTTGCTCAGACTTCAGCAACAGCTAACTGGCCTTCCTTGTTTCCATTCTGCCACCTTGCAATCCATTTTCCACTTAGCAGCCAGAACAGTCCTTAAAAAACATAAATAAATTGGAGCATATTGCTCCCTTTCTTAAAGTCCTCGTTTCCATGGCTACAGGGTCCTCCATGATGGCCCTTGCATCTTCAGTGTAATCTTTCATTGCTCTCCGGTCCACTCCCCACACTGCAGTCATACTGGCTTCTCTCTCATTTCTGAAACACACAAAGCTCTTTCTTGCCCTCTGGTTTTTGTATCGCTGTTCCCTTTGCCTGGAAAGATATTTGTCTAGTGTTTCTCATGATGGGTTCCTTTCCCCCTTTTGCTTTTTAGAGACATCTTCCCTTAAAACCCCACATAAAGCTCTCCTCTCCACCTCCCATCAGTTAATTTCTTACCAGGTCTTTCCATTATTTCCCTCATGGCACTTATTATCTGAAACTGCCTGGTTTATTTCCTCGTTTACTTCTTTGTTGCCTGTTTATTCACTAGAAATAAGCTCCATGATGGTAAGGATGTTGTCTTGTCCATCATTGTATTCCCTGAGCCTGGCACAGTACTCAGCACATAACAAACTCAATGAATATTCATTGAATGAATGAAAGAACAAGTCAAAGAACTGGATGTTCTAGTATTTTAGGGCTCCCCTCATTACTGTGAAATGCACAGACTCCCAAGATTGAACTTAACAGTCCCAGCAAGATCATTAACCTCCTATCTGGGTCACTGAGATTGACAAAGTACCCCTTTTCCCCCACCTTGATAGAGATCATGTCTATAAATACTTCTGGGTGTCTGAATTCTCTGAATGTGGTAAAACAGCAAGCCTAAATAGATTGCTTTCCTGACAGGGTTGGGTCAACAGAATATATTATCCTAGAGAGGCAGATGGGGTTGAAGCCTCAGGGCTACATCAGTTCAGGAGCTCAAGGGATGTTCATCACACAGGCTGTACAAATAGGCTGTGACCTAGTATCAGTTCTGGGAACTTATCATATATTCAGTTAAAAAATCATGCTGGCTTCTGTATGGATTGGACGGAGGCAAGAAGGAATATGGGGCATCCATTAGTAGTCATTCATTTGCAAGTGACAGAAAATCAACTCAGATTGGTTCTAGTAATATAAGAATGTATTGACTCATGTAACTGAGAATTCTGGGGGTGTATGGCTTCAGGTATAGGTGGATCCAGGGGCTCAAATCTACCATTAGTTAGAATGTGCAGCTCAGTTCCCTCTTCTCTTTGAACATGGCCTGTGCTTAATGACTTGATTCCAAAGAACAGAGTATGGGTAGAGGGGGAAACAAAGTAAATTTAAGTAGAGAAGCCTGGCACACATTATGTTGGCCAGGTGATCAAGGTTAACAGTGACAGCCACTTTGATAATATGTACCTTCTGCTGTGATGTGACCAGGAGGGCACTTTACTTCTGGAGCATTTCTCCTCTAAGCCCATAACTCTAGTCCAGTCACCAGAAAAACATCAGAAAAACCCAAATTAAGGGACATTCTGCAAAATACCTGACCAATACTCTGTCAAACTCCCAATGCCATGAAAAATAAGGGAAGACTGAGAAGCTATCACAGACTTTAGGAGCCTACAGAGACATGAGAACTAAATGGAATGTGATCTCCTGGATTGGATCCTGGAACTGAAAATGTCATTAGTGGAAAAGCTAGTGAAATCTGAATAAAGTAGGACTTTAGTTAATAGTAATGTACCAGTGTTGGTTTCTTAGCTGTGATAAATGTGTCATGGCAATGTAAGAAGTTAACCTTAGGGGAAACTGCGAGAAGTGTATATGGGAACTTTGTGGACTATCTTTGCAACTTTTCTATAAATCTAAAATTGTCCCAAAACAAAAAGCATATTAAATCTTTAGTATTTACCCAAGTAAGCTGAACACAGGTCTACACAAAAACTGGCCCATGGATGTGTATAACAGCTTTATTAATAATTGCCAAAACTTGGAAATAACCAAAATGTATTAAAGTAGATGATGGATAAATAAACCGTGATATTTCCAGACAATGAAGTATTATTCAGTCCTAAAAAGAAATGAACTACCAAGCCATGAAAAGACATGGAAGAACCTTAAATACATATTACTAAGTGAAAGAAGCCAATTCAAAAAGGCTACACACTGTATGACTTCAAATGTATGACATTTTGGAAAAAGCGAAACTATGGAGACAGTAAAAAGATTAGTGATGGCCAGGGGTTGGGGGATGGAGAGATGAATAGGCAGAACACAGGGGGTTCTTAAGGCAGTGAAACTATTCTGTGTGATACTATAATGGTGGATATATGTCATTGGACATTGGTCCAAACCGACAGAATGTACAACCCAAGAGTGAACCCTAATGTAAACTATGGACTTTGGGTTATAATGATAGTGTAGGTTCATCAACTGTCACAAATGTACCACGCTGGTGGGCATACTGACAGTGAGGAAGGCTTGTAGGATGGATGGGACAGAGGTATAAGGAGACACTGTGTACTTTCCACTCAGCTTTGCCATGAACCTTACAACTACTCTGAAATTAAAGTATATTTTTTAAAAATTTATTTAGAAAAATGAAACTTTCAGCTGGACTCAGTTTTTCTTAGTCTTGTTTTTCTTGCTGTTAAGCTCTTCTCGTGGGCAGGATGACCAGTCACTCCAACTTGCCTGAGACAGTATCAGTGTTTGCCTGTTGGTCAGCATTAATTACTAACAGCATCTCCTTTTACTCTCAAAGTATGCTGATTTGGATGATCAATTATGTGGTCACCCTCAGTGTGGACCTCAGCAGCTCTAGGCCTGCATCCTTCCAGCTTTCAGGCCAAGAGGCAGTAGAAGTCCTTGTTTCTCAGCAATCTGACAAAAGTCCCTGCACTGAGTCTGACTGGCTCTGACTGAGTCTGGTGACCAATCCAGGACCAATAGCCTGGCCATATTGTGCTCTTATTGGCCACATCTGGGCCACCTGCCCACCACTAGCATCAGGACTGGAGCTGACTCCATCCAAACCACACTAGAAAGGCAAGGAATGCAGGGGCTTATTTTTCAGGCTGATTTGAAGGTGGAGTAGGTACCAGGCAGGCAAAAAGACAGATGTCAACCAGATGGGGAGACAGTCAGTTTTCAGACGATATACCTTCCAGCTCCTAAAATTAGAATGGGTATAAGATTGCACCATGTAATGAATTGTTCTCCCTCCCTTGCATCATAGTTAGTGTGTGAAGAATCGCATGTAACCTGCAGACTATCTTGTCTTGGTCATAGTTCATAGTGATGGATTGTTGCTGTGGTGTTGTTTTCTTAACTGTGATAGTTGCGAATTATTGGACTGCCTGCGAGTTGTGATTTATAGTTGTGTCAAGTTTCTCTTACATTTTGCCCATGTGCAGAGTAGAAATTTTACTGTGTCCACAGAGGTGTATCATGAATTCCATCTGGTAAGTGTGTCAGTTGTGGGGCATGGGTGAGAGCCATCATTTCAGTGGACAGATGGCCCTTCTGTGTCATCAGCAGGGCAGGCATAGTTCTCAGTTTGCTGAGTTCTTGGCAAGCCCCATCCACTTGGACAGTGGATATAAGCATTGGCTAAGGTCACAAGCTCAGAGGGACCTCTGGGCCACCAAAGTGGTGAGACCTTGGGCAAGCTTCTCAATCTCTCTGAGAATAAATGATACTAATAAACCTGCCTCCTTCAGAACATTGTTTTAGGATTAAATAAAGTAATGCATAGGAAGCACTTAGCGGTGAGTAGAACATAGTAAGAGCTCCATAAATATTTGCTGTTACTTTTTTATTTTAGTAGACCTCCAGAGGCCTGCCCACAGGAAGCCAGCATTGCAATCCAAGATGCCTTTTGGCAGTGCAACCCAAGGTGTGGTCCTAAACTCTGCAGCAGCCACAGTAGGAGCTGGGAGCTTGTTAGAAATGCAGACTCCTGGGCCCACCTCTCACCTTCCAAATCAGAATCTCTGGGGTTGGGGTTCCAGTTTAACAAGCTCTCTTGTGATTTACCTACAGGCAAATTTGAGAACCACTGCCTTTAAATGTCTTTGCGCTAATCCTAGCTCCCAATGGTGATGATTCCAAGCCATAGCATTCCTGCTGTAAGAAATGAGGTGAGAAGAGAAGATAAACCAGAAGCAATGAGGCTTCTGGAGGGAGGCATTGGTCCCTGGGAATACTCTTTAGCCACTAGGACCCAGACATTGGCTGGATGCAGGAGGCTCTTCCCCTAACAGTGAGCAGAACCCTGAGACCATACCTGTTTGTTACACTTTAAAATGCAAAGAAAGAGGGTGGGTGGCTATTTAAGGAAGCTGTTACTTTGCAAAAGTCTCTCCTTTTCTGACTTCCTTGACTATTCTGAGCTCCCTTGATTGTCCTTGATCCTGAAGACTCCCTTTTGCACTTCCTTCCTTACCAGCCTTTAAATACTGTACCCTAAGACTCCATCCTCAGCCTTGCCCTGTGTGATCTCACCTGTAGCCTGTAGCTTCAACCATCACATCACAAGTCTAGAGTCCTTACTTCTCTCTCCAGAACTCCAGGTAAGTGCTTTTAATTGCCAACAGCACTTTCCACCAACTGGCCACTCAGTCATCTCCCACTTAAAATGCTCAATGCAGACTCAATTGTCTTCCTCTTTCAGACATGATTTTCTCTCTGTCTTCCTTGTCCAGTTGAATGCCTCCTTCCACTACTCCCTCCCACACTGACACACCTTATACTCCAACTGCATTAGACTAGTAGGTTTCCCAGATGTGCGCTGATTCTCCTATCTCAATGGCTTCCATATTACCTCGTCTAATGTCTACCCATAAATTGGCCACTCATCATCCTTCCTTCTAGAAAATGGTACCACTGCCATCCAGTTACTGAAGCCCCAAATCTGGGAGTCATCCTTGACCACCTTGCTTCTTCTAATCTCGCAGGATATTAGCAATCCTTCTGCCTGTGTTGAATCGATTCCAGAATCTGTCCAGTCCTTTCTGTTTCCTCTGCCACCTCCTCAGTCCAAGTCACTGCCCTGTCCTGTGCTGTAACTTCCTCACAGTCTTCCTGCCTCCAAGCTTGTGCTTAAAAACCAGAACCATCTTTCTAAACTGCAGAAAATATCACTCCCAGCTTTATCTGCCAGTGCCTTTCCATCTTTCCTAGGATAAACCCCAAACACCTTATCTTCAAGGCCTTACATGATCTGCACCACCCCCTGCCCTGCCCCAGCCTTTCTCCCCATTCTCATTTTGTCATATGGTTCATCATTCTGTTCCTTAAACACACCCATCTCATTGCCACCTAAAGGCCTTTGCACTTGCCACTTCCTCCATCTGGACTCTCTTCCCTCAATTATGCACACGGCTTACCCATTTGACATTTTGGGGAAAGAACACCTACACAAAGGAGCCCTTCTCTGTCACTCCATTCATATTATTAGCTGCCATTATTTTATTTTCTTCTTAGCACTTGTCACTGGCTGAAAATACCTTGTTTGTTTACTTGCATGTGAGAGCAGATCTATCTTGTTCTATACTGTTAGCTGCTATATCCACAGTGCCTAGAACAATGCCAGATCAGAACAGGTATTCAATAAGCATTGGTCGGATAAATGTCTAAAATGCCTTTCCAAAACAGTTGTGAGCTGACTGAAACTAACACTCCTGGCAGCTGGGGGAATGAAGGCATAGAGGGAAGATGTGGGCAGCCCACATGGCATCCACTACCCACCTCCTAAATAGCATTTAGCAGAATCTGATCTATATCACTTATTTGTGTATTTCCACTTCTCCCTTTCAACTTATTGGCCCCTGGAGGGCAGAACTAAGATTTTCCCATTTGTCCTCTGCCGTAATTCTCAACACATGTGTTTAGTAGATGGTATTTGAATTGAATTTAGCAGGAAAAAAGTATACCTAACAATTTTCTTTATTTGGGAAATTCTCCATGTAGACTCCACAAAAGCGTTCATGGAAACACTTTTGGGGATTGGAGAGGGGAGGCTACAGCCAGGCTCCCAGAAATGGAGGCATGGGAACTGAGCAAGTACTGCTTAATAAGTTTCAAAGATGCTTAGCCATTGGGTGCCCTCCTCTCCTTGAAAAGCAGAACAGAAGTGAATGCTGAGCATCACAGATTTGGACTCCTGGCACATAATACTCCAATGTGGGAGTATTTTTATAAAACGGAAATTTGTTGGGAAATTCAATATATTTTGCTACATCCCTTCCAGACACAATACTTAGAATACATGGGCTGGAGGAAGGAACCAGAAGGAAGAGGAATAATTGAGAAAAATAATGGGTTTCAAACTAGAGTTCAACCTTGGTTAGTAAAAAATGTGATGTTTCTTTCTAAGGGATGAATAATTGAGCAGAATACAATGGGGGATGCCAAACATAAGGCTCTTGACAAGGATTATCAATTTAGGGTTGAACCATTTCAAATCTATCCTGGTGCCAGATTCTCCACCCAGCTGGAATGGCTTGTGTCTCTCCCACTCCTTGTTTCTTAGACTTACAGCTGTTGGGGTTTTACCAGTCCTATCCCAACTGGAGGAAGACAGAGGTGACAGGGTAATGGCAGGAGGGTCCCAATGATTTAGGAAATGGAGGAGCAGTTGGGGTGGAGAGAGGAAATAATCTACTTGTTTGTGACAAAATGCTGTGACTGTGTCCCTTTGGATTCCAGGGTTAAACACAGAAAAGTAGAGACCAGAATGGATCACAACACCTTCAAAGTTTCATTAATGTCATGATACTTTCTATACCATGAGAATAAGACTATAATGTTCCCAGCTATCTCAAAGGAGTTATGTACAATTGAATGGTGTTTAGTAAGTCACCAATTAATTCAACCATTCTTCATGTCGTTTTAGTAACTTGCTTTCCATGTTAAATGGCAGGGAAGTACCCCATTCATCAAAACAGGTAGCTTAAGGAAACTTCATGTGCATTATGGCTTTGGGTGGTTTCTCTGTATTTCCCATTTTTGAGATCTTAGTGACTTATGACATTCAACATATGCTGAGTATGGTGGACAGTTGATTAGAACGCTCCAGGGTTTATTCAGCTGCCTGTCCAAATAATCTCACCATATCTAGCATTAAGCAATCAGACAAATACTTATTGGAGTCTGGCCGGATTATGAAGATGGACAATTTGGATGACTGGGCAAGCACTAAGTGTCTAGGCTTAGTGGGCCCATGTGTGTGTCCTGGGGCATCTCACATTGAAGTCTTGGGGCTCTACAGGTTGGCAGAGCCCAGTAGTGATAGAGACAAATATGGTGATATATTTGGAAGGCAGATGGGTCTTGTCAGAGACTTTGTGTTATGGGTTGAATTCTGTCCACCCCAAAAGGGCAGGTTGAAGTCTCAGTAGTACAGAGGGTTATTTTGAAACAGGGTCTTTACAGAGGCAATCAAGTTACAAGGAGGTCATCAGGTGGCGCCCAATCCAGGATGACTGATGTCCTTATAAAAAGGGGCAATTTGAACACAGAGACAGACATACCTAGAGGGAAGATGATGATAAGACACACAGAAAGAAGGTGACCGTGGAATGGGAGGGATGCATCTGTAAGCCAAAGAATGCCAAAGAACACCAGAAACATCAGAAATTAGGTGAGACTGGGAAGAACTCTCCCTAGGAGCCTCTTTCTGTTTGCTTAGTTTTTCTATGAACTCCTTGACGCTAGAGTCTATGCTTGGTTTACATTTTTAGTCTCTGTGCCTAATCAAGCCCTGCTACAAAATTAGATGCTAAAAAAAAAAAGTTTGTGGTTGCATGGATTATTATTATGGCTATCATGTGAATAAATTATTTTTGTATTTGTGGCCCTGGAGAAGAGTGATTTTAGTATGCTTGCTTCCTTATATATGGGGAGGCCCAGTTCCCAAGGATTGCTCATCTCTGTGGGAAGAACTGATACATAATTTCAGAATGGAGATTTTGGAGCTCATGGGAAGTCAACCACTGAACAAAGATTTACTCCAGAAGTGAATACTGAGTGGGAGGAAGAAAGTGTAGGAAAGATCTGGACTGGCCAAATGAAGTTGGTGTTCATTAACTTGTGTGTGGAAGTACTGGGACCCTCCCCTGCCTAGTCAGTGAGATTACCTGGCCCTCAGGGTCATATGGAGAAGGATAGAGACCACTCTGGCTTAAGGAATTTTAGCAAACTTTATGGGCCTCATGCTGCTACCTGGCATCATGGAAATAGGACATGCAATTGGGCAGGCCTGGGATACATATCCAATAGAATTTGCAGAGCGCTAACAATCATTTTTACATACAAAAAATGTTTACAATTTTCTCCAGCCCTCCTCACCATTTCCTACAGCCCACATCCCATGAAAGTGACAGGAGAGACATGAGAAGCAAGACTACTAAAGAAACCTTCTCCCCAAGTTGGAGATGTTCCTCCTTAGCACCTTGTTGGGGAAGCTGTCACCATGTGCACCCTGGGAACTCCCTGATGTCCAGTTTGCTGCTGAGTGATCAGGCTGATCTGGGCACCAAGGAGATGTTTGGGCTAATACATTCCCTCCCTCTGGCATTTGCATATTGTTTTTGCCTTTTCCTCAAGACTTTTTTGGAATTTTGATGAATTTCTTATCAAACTGAATGACTTATTTATATTACACAGAACTTCATTCATACCACGTCAAAGAATGTTTCTCCCTAGTCCATTTTTCTTTTTCTTAGAGAATGCCAAAGGAGAGAAAAAATTAACATATTGAATTTCCAGTGTCCCTCCCCCCAAGACAAAGATATCTAAATGCTCAAAAAGAGATTTCCCACAGGTTAGATGGAGAAAACATCCCTTCCTAATAGTTTCCTAGTGCCTGGCAAATATTTGCATCAGGCAGAAGTTTTGATTTAAGCAATGGAAAAATAATATATTAGCTTATGAACAGTAAAGGTGAAGGGTACAATTAGCTCTAGACATGGCCGGATGCAGGAGTTTAGACAAAGTCATCAGGGCTTGTCTCTGTGTCTTAGCTCTGCTGGACTGTCTAGATTGGTTTCATTCTTAGCAGTCCCCTCTCAAGTGGTGGCCAGGATGGCCCTTCTGTGGCTCCAGACTTCAACAAGCTTGTGTATCTAGGAGAAAGAGAAAAAGCTTTTGCCTAATCACCCCAGCCAAAGCCCTAGGGATGACACTTGTTGGCTCTAATTGGTGCAGCATAGATCTTCTGCTCACCTCTGAACCCATCACTGTGGACAAGGACATACAGTGTCCTCATTGAGCAGACCTGGCCTACGTGCCCATCCCTGTAGCAAAGGAATAGGCTATGCACCCCCTAACCCTCAGGGATTACAGGTTGATGGGGAATGGAGGGGGCTAGGAAGGAAAAGCAGTTCTACAAAAGAAAACCATGGTGCTTTTGTCAAAACAGAGGCAACAGTATGCCAGACAGAAAAACCTGGCCATAACCCTATTCCACACACCTCCAATAAGACACAGAATAGCCATTCTTTGTCATGTGGCAGGTTGTCCAAGTTGGGGCTGCAGCTTACCTAAGACTTGCTTGGCTATCCTTTTGTGGTTACTGAACAACTTCTTCTCTTCAACTAATATTCGAGATACAATAATGAGACGTAGGATAGGAGGAGATTCCCATCTTCCCCAAAAGTGTTTCCATTTACCTTTCTTTCCATTTGATTCCATCTATTACTTAATAACCAAAGGGGTACAACTAGCAGCTTTGGAACACAGCATTATTCTGCTCAGCCTTGGGGATGCCAGTCTGACCCCTGCACCCTCCTCATCATTAGCACATCCTCACGATTAGCACATCCAAACACATCCAGGGTTTCCCCTTTTTAAAGGAGACACAAAGGCAGCTTTTGTCAACACCTTGGAGTGTAATGCAGTGTGGGTCTGGGAGCAGTGCTGCGTCCCCTAGTTGGGTCCTCAAGAGATCAGAGGACTGATGGTTCACATGGTGGCCAGGAGGCTCTGAGAACCCAGGTATGCAGTAGCCAGGGGGAGGGGCTGTTTCTAGCCTGTGCCCACAGGGAAATAGGTATTTTTTAAGCTGGCCAGTGCAGTGCAAAGTCTGTGCTGGGAAGTAGGCTTGATTCCTGGGAGTTCCTGGGTCTCTCTGCCGGTGAAAGAAGACATTCTTTGGCCAGGCTGGGGGCAAGGGCATGCTGGGTCATCTCATTTCATCCCTACAATTCCTATCAGCCCCTGTCAAGCCACATGGACTGAGAGAGGGGGTGGGGATTTTATCTAAAACTATGGGGAATTTATCCAAAAAGGGGGAGAAGCATTGCTAGGAAAGTATGAGATGTCTACTGGTGCCTAAGAGTGCAGGGTTTCTCTGATGACAGTTGTGCTCTGTGATAATGACAACGATGTCCTGGCAAGGATAGCTTGTACAGCCCCTATAATTGGATGTGTTCATAACTGCATCCAGGTGAAACTGTGACTGGAGTGAGAGGCCCACATCAGCGGTGGTGGCCAGCATGCACTAGTGTGTGCTGACATAGTAGGGCTAGGAGCTGTGCTCAGCCTCCACACCCACCACCGATGTAATTCTCTCAGCAATCTTTGGACCAGCTATGGCTACCCCTGTTCTGTAGCTGAGGAACCCAAGGCCTGGAGACATTATGCAAGGTGACAAGTAAGTGGCAGCAGAGCTTGGATCTGGGCCCAGGGCTCTTTGTTTTAGGGTTCTGAACCCACAAGTATCTTCTACACTGTATGAGGGTTCACTCTGGGTATGGGGGAAGGGTGGTACATGAGGCAGGGCCCACTCAGCAGAGTTCTTAGGAAAAGGGAAAAGTGAGGGGAGCCAAGGGGCCCCCTGGCATCCACCACCCGTCTCAGGAAATCCACTCAGACCAATGGAAGAAGCCCCTCAGAATGGCGATGACAATTCTCAGCCAAAACCAGGCTGTGACTCTCCAACAACCCAGAACCACCTCAATGGGTGGTCCCTGGGTTTTGAGAGCCTTGTTTTTTCTAGGGCAGGGCTGGACAAGCTTTTCCTGTAAAGGGCCAGGTGGTAAATGTTTTAGGCTTGGAGGCCATAAGGTCTCCATCAAATTTACTCTGCTTAGCTGAAAGCAGCTCTGGACAATATGCAAATGAATGGACATGGGCATGGCCATTTTCCAATATAACTTTATTTACAAAAACAAGTCTAAAACAAGCTATAGTTTGCTTTAGGGGCACTTGGAGGGACAGACTACTAGTGACCAGGGTAGATCACAGGAAGGGGCGCTCTTGTCACAGAATCAACCCCTCTGGGGGAATTTCTTCCTAATAAAGTTCACCCAACCCAGATCTCTTTGCCCTGAGCCGCAGTGGAAGGGCCTCAGCAGCCTATAGGGTCATGTGGAGGAACTGATACAGTAATGGAGAAATTGTGTCTAGCAAGTGTAACAACTAACCCTTGTCCAGCAAGTGTAACTAACCCTAACCCTAACCCTTTCAACCCTAACAACTTTCTTTATTCATCTTCCCACTATTTTGTTACTGCTGAATTACATTGTGTCTTCTCAGCTGGGACCTCTCCCATGGCCTTATATCACCCAGAATGTAAGCCAACATCCTTGTGATGGCTTGCAAAGCCCAGCACTGTCTGGGCCCAGATGCCTCTTGGGCAGCATCTTCTATCTCTCTCCCCCTCGCTCCCTCCGGTGACAATGGCCTCCTTGAACATACAGGCACTGTCACCTCAGGACCTTTGCAATGACTATTGCCTCTGCCTTGGATTCTTTCCCCCATTTGTCTGTATAACTTGTTCACTAACCACCTCTGTGCTTATATGTCATGTTTTCATCAGAGCTCTCTCTGGCTATTTGAAACTGCAACCTTCCCTTCCCACTTCCTCACAATCCTTATTCCTTTTTCCTGCTGCATTGTTCTCTATCACAGGTAGCACCATCTGACATTCTATGTATTTTATTTGATTTATTTATTTTTAAAATGTCTATTTATTTTTGAGAGAGAGTGCAAATAGGATGGAGGGGGCAGAGAGAGAGAGGAAGATAGAGGATCCAAAGCAGGCTCTGCACTGAGCAGAAGAGAGCCCAACACCTGGCTTGAACTTATGAACCATGAGATCATGACCTGCGCTGAAACCAAGAGTTGGACATTCAACCAGCTAAGCCGCCAGGTGCCCCTCTATGCATTTTAATTATTTATGTGTTTATTGCCTGTCATCCTCCATTAAATTACAGGGTATGGAAATTTCTTCCTAAGAAGGCAGAGATTATATTTTATTCAATGTTTTATCTCTAACACCTGGAATAGAACCTGGCACACAGTTATAGTATATATTTAATAAACATTTGTTGTATCTTGCTATTTGATATAAATTAATCACACAGCTCTTATGAATCCCACTATGTGGTTATATCCTCATTTATTTAACTGACTTCCTTTTGATGGATGGTGTCTACTAGTTCCAATGTTTTGTTATTGAAACTAGTGCTGCAAAATCTAGACTGAGAAAAAGTCTACAGATAAATGACCTGGTTTCTTCAGCAAAGAAATTGCAAGGAAAATGAGAGAGAAATGGGGCGGGGGTGTGTGTGAGGAGGGCCTGCAGACTAAAAGATATGAGAGACATGCCAGTAAATAGCAGTATGTGAACTTTTACTGGATCCTGATTCAAATAAATAAACCCTTAAAAATATTTTTTTAGGAGTGGCTGGGGGGCTCAGTCAGTTAAGCGTCTGACTTCAGCTCAGGTCATGATCTCACAGCTCGTGAGTTCGAGCCCAACTTCGGGCTTTGTGCTGACAGCTCAGAGTCTGGAACCTCCTTCCGATTCTGTGTGTGTGTCTCTCTCTCTCTGGCCTTCTCCCACTCATGATTTCTCTCTCTCAAAAATAAATAAAACATTAAAAAAAATTTTTAAATGTATACTTTCTTTAACATTTATGGTGTAATTAGAAATCTGAACCCTAGATATTTAGGACAGCACTCTTAATTTGTTTGGATATGATAATGGTACTGTGGCTGTTAAAAGAATGAAGTCCTCATCTTTTGAGATATTTCATAAAATACTTGCAGATGAAGTGACTTGATGTCTGAGGTATACTTACCAATAAGACAGAGATGGGGGGAGCAAGAGGGGTAGAGATAAGACCAGCTGGCTATGTATCAATCATTTTTGAAGCTGGAAGGCAGGTTTATGGGGGTTTATTGTTCTCTCTTGCCTACATTAGTATATGTCTGAATTTTCCATAATAACAAATAAAACAAAAAACATATAGTGCTATAAAATCTAGTGTGTGGGGTGGGTTGGAGTAGGTGGGGTTTTGTATTAAAGGAATTGTCTCTGAGTTGGATCATGGTTAAAGATGGATGCTGTGTACATGGAGGTTGTCTATACCATCTTCTCTGTGTCCATATATGCTTGACATTTTCATAATGGAAAAGTAAACAATTGCACTGCAGTGAACATCCTGTTGCAAACCTCTTTAAGTCCCTGCCTGGTCTCAGTCTTCTTAATTCTTGATGTGGCTTATTCCAGAGCTACTACCAGTGTATCTGACCAAACTTTGTTTTTCCCTTGATATACTAAAACTGTTAGCAAAAAAACCCCTAGTTTGTTGAGGGATCATTTACATATCATATACAGAATTCACCTATTTTAAGTGTATGATTTAATGCTTTTTAGTAACTTGGCGGAGCTGTGCACCTACCACCACAAACTAGTTTTAAAAAATGTCCACCAACCAATAAGACCCCTTGAGCTCATTTACACTTAATCTCCCTTCCCATCCCCAACCCCGGACAACCACTAATCTACTTTCTGTCTCTATAGATTTGTCTTTTCTGGATGTTTACCTAAAAAGGGTCCATGCCTGCAATTTTGATTTTCTCTTTCCTACTCCATAAGATGCCATTTCTTACTCAAGGATACCTCCTATTCTGCTATCACTGAACCGTTTTTGGGGGGAAGACATATCTTCTCATTTCTGTTCAGAAATTTAAATAATTCAGTTTCCTATATTTGGAGAATTATTGTGTCACAGTGATGGTCTGTGACCTCTAGTTTACATGGAAATTAATGATATGCTAATAAGGCAGAAATGATCAAGGCTCAGAGAACGTCCTGCAGATTAATGAGCAGCTTAGAAAGTAGGCAGACAAATCCAAATCTAGAGGTCACCAACCCTGATAAGTAAATTTCCCAATATATGTTCCTAGGACCATGACAGTTGATAAGGTCCAAGAACCCTCTGGTATATTTTTCAGTCCCAGGGCTCAATTTTGCATTAGGTCCATGTCATAGATATTTGACCCCAGATCCTGTGGGGACATCAATAATCATTGCTGAGCTTTAGTTCCTTACTTACTGAGGATTTTTCTATTTTGTGAGCTAGACTATTCCCAGGATCCAGAATACTGGATATGGGTCTGATTACCTAGTCTATGTCTATTAGATTATCTTAAAATCCATGGGGTCCATCCACTCATTCAATAAATACATATGAACAAATACCTACTATATGTTGGATGCTGTTCTAGGAGTTGGGGGCACAAAGATAAAGAAAGAAACTAGTTCTTGTGTTTAGGAACTTCACAGTCTAATGATGAAGACGGACATATAGAAATAATGGAAAAAACTGAAATATTATGTGCAAGGTATAGCGTTAGTGTAGAGGGAATCAGGAAGTATTTAACAGAATTTATGTTTGACTTGGATCTTGAGGGAGGAGTAGGAGTTTGCATATGGCAAAAAGGACAAGAACATTTTAAGAGATGGAACTATAAAAAGCATGAGGTGTAAAATGAGATTCAAGGGCCTAGGTTATTCCCTTTCTTTTATTTTCCATTGAGTATGATTCTTCTTTCAAAAATCTAAAATAGGATAACTTTTTTTGTTGTTTTTAGGTGTTAGTATGATTTATTGAGAATTGCTGTCAGTTGAGTAGAAAGCTGGCATGTGGGGTTGAAGGATTATCTGGAAAATTAACAGCTTTCTAGCTTTGGAGGAGAGTAAAGTTGCAGGTTCAACTAGAGGGAAGAGTACCCTGGGGCCAATGAAGGGAAATGTGGAACATCCTCTAGAAAATACTTTCTAATGTTATGGTGGCAAAAGGTTTTCTGTACCATTATGTTTTAGAGAGAGAGCATCTGCATACTTTAGCATCTTCCAAAGAGACATCTACTCATCCCTGCTTTAGGGATTCACTGATATGCCTTTCTTTTGCTCTTCTGATTCTTTTTTTTAATGTTTTATTTATTTCTAGGAGACAGAGAGAGAGAGAGAGAGAGAGAGAGACAGCGTGAGCAGGGGAGGGTCAGAGAGAGAGGGAGTCACAGACACAGACTGAAACAGGCTCCAGGCTCTGAGCTGGCAGTCAGCACAGAGCCCGACGCGGGGCTCGAACCCACGAACCGCGAGATCATGACCTAAGAGAAAGTCGGACACTTAACCAACTAAGCCACCCAGGTGCCCCTGCTCTTCTGATTCTAACCAAACTTATATAGGGCCATCAAATCCACAGACTTGACTGTATGCACATTTATTTCTTTGTGCATTTTGTTTTTTTAAAATAGTTTATTGTCAAATTGGTTTCCATATAACACCCAGGGCTCATCCCCACAAGTGCTCTTTGTGCATTTTAGATCTTTCTTCTGGGATTCACTTTCTTTTTCCTCACATATTTCCTTTACTAGTTCTTTAATGAAGACATTATTTTATTCTATTTGTCTGAAATGGCATTATTTTGTTCTTATTAGAGAATGATACCTATGTATATAATTCTTAGTTGACAGTTATTTTAGCATATTGAGACCTTAGTCTGTTGTTTACAGATTTCCATTGAGAAGTCTTGCTACTCAGATTTCTCTTTATTTGTCCTTTATTTCTGGCTGCTTTTAACATCTTTATTCTTGGAAGGACTGGATGGCTCAGTCAGTTAAGCATCCTACTCTTGATTTTGGCTCAGGTCATGATCTCACAATCTATGAGTTCAAGTCCTGCATTAGCCTTCACACTGACCATGTGGGGCCTGCTTGGGATTCTCTCTCTGCCCCTCCTTCTCTCTCTGCCCCTTCTTTTCTATCCCCCACTCAAAATAAATAAACTTTAAAAAATCTTTATTTTTGGTGGGTGGAGTAGGGAGAGGTATAGTCTGCGTATTCAGTTTCTGTGTGACGTGCACAAGTGTGGATTTAAGAAAACTTCTTGGATTTGTATGCTTTCTGAGTTTCAGGATTAATTTCTTTATCACTTTTAGAAAATCATTATTTCTTCAAGGATTTGTTTTCTTCATACTTTTCACTCCCTTTTGTTCCTTCTTTGGAGGGGAATTATTAGGATTGTGTGCCTTCTCTCCATGGCAAAGTTGAGCCAGAGGCTGAGGGCCTCCTGTTTATTGTGTCTAGGGCAGTGCCTTGAAGTGTGCAAGCTTGTGTGCCCTCTCCAAATCTGCAGAATCGAACCGCTGTTGATATCGATGTATTGTCTGCAGAGGATTGCACATGCCATCTGTGGGAGTGTGTGCACACCAATAGTGGAGGCTTGTGTGCATTATCGTAGGGGCACACGTGGAGTGTGGGGGAGCTGCAGGTGGAAAGTTCCATGAGATTTGTGGGCAGGCCTCTTGGTGGAGTCTGAGAGCTGAGTTTTTGAGATCTGCAGGCTGTTGTGAGCCTGTTCCTTTCCCCTGGCTTTTCACCTACGCTAATCCCTTCAGCAACCTGGATGACATGAAGCAGAAGTGGGGCTCTTGGGCAACATGTCTCTAGGTAGGAAAGCCAGACACTCACTCTGTCTCACTTTCCTGTATGGGAAAAATTGTGGGCCAGGGGCCTCTCTTGGTACTGAGCTATGCCACCTAGGGATAGAGTGACAGAGATGAAGTGAAACTGTTTTCCTGACTCTCTTCAATGCGTTTGTTTTGCGAGTTTGAATAGGGTGCTGGTTTTCTCCCCTGGACCCCCAGGTTCTCACAGGGGTATTCTCATCCAGGGATGGTTGTCAGAATAGATGCTTCTGTCAGAGTAAGGGCTGGAATCTACTATTCTACTATATTGCTTTTATCACTTCACAACTCCCTTCCCTTCTTTTGGAAATATGATTGGATCGATGTTCCGGAATCAGTGTTTCTTAACAACTTATAAATTTATATCTCTGTCTCTGTGTGCAATATTCTGGGTAGTTTTTTTCAGGTTTATTTTCTAGGTCATCGTTTTTTCTTTATCTTTTTCTAATCTGCTGATTTACCTGTTCATTGAATTTTCAATTTAAATTATTATGTTTTTATATTTAAACATGATATTTGGTTATTTTTCATTCTTGCCTCTGCTCTTTTGGGATAGTATTTTATTTCTTTCACCTTTAAAAAGCATTATTTAAATATTCTGAATCTGACAATTCTACGCTATGAAGTTCTTGGGGGTCTAATTCTGCTGTTTGTTGTTTCTGTTTATTTTCATTTATGGTGGCTTGTTTATTTGTGTGTTTTTTAGTTTTGGTTAGTGAGCTAATGTTTAATGGGACATTTTCTGTGGATTTCAGGGAGACTTGGGTTGAGGGTAAGTACCTCTAGGGAGAATATGCATTTTCTTCTTCTGGTTAGTCTGAAGTACTACCAACCTGGAATCATGCTACTAATTTTTTGCCTTGGGGTTTTCCAAACCTTACAGGGAGTGAAATTTAAATTCCAAATGCATATGAGAGTAATTCTGTGATTATGAATACTCAGGGAAATAGTCTTTCCCTATCATATCTCAGATTGAGTCCAGCAGTGTTCCTTAGTCTTATCTCTTTGCCAGTGGGTAAATTATTTTTCTAGTCAAATTTTCACCAAGGGCATAGCCTTTTGAGGGTCTTGGCCTTATTTTCCCACCATGGGTAGGTCTAGGACTTTGGTTCTTTGTCCCATATAACTTAAAATCTGTAAAACTGTAAAAACCTCTTGGTTACTGAGATTGGCAGTTGTCCCCAAGTCTCAATGTCAATTTGCCATTCTGATTTTCAGCCCTCTCTTCATATTTGGCATCCGGGGAATTTATGTTATTTGCATCTAATTCATGTATTCATTTAGAAGGATTTCTACAAGTTTTGTGTCAGAGTATTTTGTCAAGATGCCTAGTCCATTAGATTATTAGAAATGGAAACCCTATGTTGTTTTATTTCACTTTTTCCTTAACAATATGTAATGAAAATACTTGGTGCCAATAAATATTAATTTAAAACATAATTTTTATGAATAAAAGTACTTATCAATTTGCATATTTCCTTGTACAATGCTGTAAGAGGTTTTTATATCATTAAAAAATATTCTTTACATTGACAAATTTAAACATATGGGTTGATTTTTCCATTTTGAAAGTTAGCATTTTCTTAGTATGGCAAACAGGCAATTACATTCTTGTTTTTGCTGCATCTTAATGGTAACTTAAGATACTCCCTTGAACTTTTGTCCCACATGTGGCTGTTTTGTTTCTTCCTTGTACAGACGTTTGTTTCCTCTCCTCGGCTAACTGTCTCAGACATCATTATCAGTGCACATGCTTACCAATGCTATTTTTAAAGGCAAAAATAAAAAATATCCAGAATGTGTATGTGTGTGTGTGTGTGTGTGTGTGTGTGAGAGAGAGAGAGAGAGAGAGAGAGAGACGGATACATACATACAGAGGCAGAGAGATAGAAAGAGAGGCAGAGAGAGAGAGATTGAAAATACTTACAGGTATATATACTTATATGATGTTGTACAAATGTCTTTATGAGAAAAGAGAAGAATATACACTTATCTGAATGCAGTTTTCCCCTTGGTGAGCTCCTGGAATCATCACAGTAGCTTAACTGGGTCTGTGGCTATGACTATTTGTCCATTTCTTAGGGCTGGCATGAGCTCTCTATTGATTCCAGGGTTGCTAATGACTGTGTGGAATAGAAGAAGCTTTTGTGGCCAGACTGAGTCCAGACTGGGAATTGCAAAACTACCCATTCTTGAGACATTACTTGCTGAGGTAGTCAAAGTGGGTTTTATTTTTGATAAGCTTTCTGTCTCCTTTCTCCCTGTGGCTACAGGGAAGGTATAGCTGGGAGAGCAGTCTGGGCAGGGCTGGGTTCCCCTGAGAGCCTGGACATTCATTCATTCATATTTAAATGTTTATTTATTTTGAGAGAAGGGAAGGGCACATGTAGAGGAGGGGCAGAGAGAGAGGAGGAAAGAGAGAACCCCAAGCATGCTCTGAGTTGTCAGTGCAGAGCCTGATGCAGGGCTCGATCTCCTGAACCATGAAATCATGAGCTGAGCTGAAATCAAGAGCTGGATGCTTAGCTAGGTGCCCAACCAGGTACCCTGAAAGCCTAGATATTTAGTAAGAAAAGGGTTTCTTCCTGGTGCAGTGGAGAAGTAGGGGGGTGGTGTCCTTGGAAAATTATTTGGACCTAACACCCACATGAAGTGCAACCTTTCCTCAGTGTCACCCACAGAGTGGTCCCTTCAGGATTATCTATATTGGGCAGGCATGGTCCCTAGAGTCCTATTTATGCAAGGTTATATAAAAAGTGCTTACAAAAAAGAATCACACACAAAGCCTTAAGTCAGCAGATGTTTCACACATACTGAAAATTCCCTGATGTCCAAAGCTCAGTTTTTAGAATGTCTTTCACCTCAGTTGAGATGACTAAAGTCTCTAGTTCTTGCTTCCCCCAGGCATCTGATGAAGCTTCTCAAGACTTTAGCTGTATTTACAAATTCTTCCTTTGTTGTTGTTATTATTGTTGTTCTTAGCTGGGGGTATCTCTGGAATGTCCTTAACTGGATAGTCAGCTCAAAATTCTAAAATTAACCAATCATAACTCCATAGTTTGAACAAAGGAAACTTGGGGAACTGTAAATTTCTACCCTATTCATCCATCCATCCATCCATCCATCCATCCATCCATCCATCCATCCATCCATCAGAATGCCCACTTAATGTCAGGTACTGTGCTGGGCACCCAGACACAGAACTAAAAAGACAGCCCTGATTCCCAACAGCAGAGAGTACACTCTGTCAGGTGAGATGGATAGAACACAAGTGACTATGGAATTAATTGAGCCTGTAGTTGGTGTTGCACATGAGAAGTGTTGACCTCCTCTCTAAGGCTTATTGCCAGAGTCATTTTCAGATCCTCACTGCATATAGTCTTCTCCACTGCAACTCTCCTGGTCCAAGCCACCATTATCTCTTGCTTCCTAAATGGATGCCTTCCTTCTACTCTTGTCCTTTGTCATTCTTGACCCTTTCAGTCCATTCTCCACACAGCAGCCAGACTGACCCCATTAAGAACAGTTAGATCTTCAGTATGGAGGTTCCTCAAATAATTAACAATAGAACTCCACTATGACCCAGCAATAGCACTGCTAGGAATTTATCCAAGGGATACAGGAGTGCTGATGCATAGGGGCCCATGTACTCCAATGTTCATAGCAGCACTCTCAACAATAGCCAAAACATGGAAAGAGCCTCAGTGTCCATCAACGGACGAATGGATCAAGAAGATGTGGTTTATCTATACGATGGAATACTCCATGGCAATGAGAAAGAATGGGATCTGGCCATTTGTAGCAACATGGATGGAACTTGAGGGTGTTATGCTGAGTGAAATAAGTCAGGCACAGAAGGACAGATACCTTATGTTTGCATGTGTAGGAGGATTAGGAGGAACTTAATGGAGGACCATGGGGGAGGAGAAGGAGAAAAATAGTTGGGGAGAGGAAGTGAGGCAAACCATGAGGAGACTCTTGAATGCTGAGAACAAACTGAGGGCTTATGGGGGTGGGGGAGAGGAAAAGGGGGTTGATGGGCATGGAAGAGGGCACTTGTTGGGATGAGCACTGGGTGTTATATGGAAACCAACTTGACAATAAACTATTTTTTAAAAAAGAAGAACAGTTAGATTTTGTCACTCCTCTGCTCAAAACTCTCCAATGGCTCCTCACCTCTGGCCTACCTGGTACCTCTTTGACCTCATCTCTGAGTCTTCTCCTCTCACTCACCTGGTCCAGCCACACTGGTCTCCTTGTATCTCCTGGGACATCCCACAGTCCCACAGTTCAGGGCTTTGAACTTGCCCTTCCCTCCACCTGGGATGTTCCTCTCCCAGGTGTCCACACAGCTGAGTCCCTCCCCACTTCAGGTTTTTGTTCCTGTGTGGCCTTCTTGCCACCTTCTTATTTCCTTGATTTGTTTTTCCATAGCACTGATGACTAACACATTATGTGTTTCACTTTTTTATCTTAGATGTTGTCCATCTCTCTGTTTTGGAATAAAGGCCCAGCAGAGTATGCATGCTTATTTTGTCCTCAGCTGTGTCTCCAGCACTGAGAACACTGCCAGTCATCTAGTAAATGCCCATTAAATATTTGTTGAAAGAAAGAAAGGAATAAACCTTCAGTCTCTGTCTTCTTGGATGATTTCCAGTCTCATCAGGCCACAGTCTCTTCTGCCTGTCATAGTAAAGAATCTGAGGGAAAGAGAAAGTGTGTATAGAGACTCCATTTACCTGGCATGGCCTTTCCCTGCCCACTTCTAGGATGGTGGAAAACATAAAACATCCTTAAACTCAACTAATCCCTCCTTAAGGGAGAAGTAACTTACTTCTTGACCCTGTTTCCTGCTTGGGGAGGAGTGAGAAGCTAGGTGAGGACAGTGGCAGTGAAAAGAAACCTACAGCTACAGTTTTAGAGGCTAACACGGGGCACTTTTGTAGACTGATTAGTGGCTCCATTTGATAGTAGTTGAATAGATGATGCCTCCTGGCTGTGATTTGGGGTTCTTCTGGGCAGGAAAGGACCAGTTTCCAGGCCTCTAATGGAAGGGAAAGGGGCCACCCCTCTATCTGTCTACACTTCCAAGCAAAGAAGAGTAACTCTTATTCACAACTAGAGGGGGACCAGCTGTTTTGAGCCATGGTGATGGTACAGAGCCAATTAGGGTCCAAATTTGCACAGCATTCAAAAACTGAGTAGTTGAGACAAGAAACTGGACATACTATCCAAGCCAGTGGTTAAGAAGCACACTAAATAGCCATGAACAAAACCAGAGGCCACACAAGTCCAGAGTCCTGCTGGTTAATGTCAAGAGGAGACCCTGAACCTCTAAACGAGCTGAAAAGCCAGAGTTGTCATGGCCGGTGCGGTGTAATGGTGAAGAGTGGTTCAGGAGTAGACCTGGGGATATTTCTAAGCACACTGAGTGGCCAGCCACCTCTTTCTAAATTCACTTTCCATCGTCAAGTCAGACCTTTTTATACACCTAAGAAGGCCATATTTTGGCCACTGTTTTCCTCATATGCCCTGTAGAGCCTGCAGTTACCCTCCTACACCACTAGGTGGTGACCCTGCTTTGAGGAGTCAAAACCTGAGATTGGGATCTGGGCACTGTGGTAGGCAAGCTCCTTACATGCATTATCTCATTTAAGCTTCAGACAACTCTGGAGAGTAAGTGCTATTATTAACCCTATTTTACAGATGAAAAACACTGAGGCTTGGCAAGTTTCGAGAGTTTGGCCCTAAAATCACTCATCCAATAGGTGACTCTCTTATCACACTGCTTTCTGAATAAGTTTGGGATTGGGAGAAAGTAAATAAACTATGACGATTTTGAAAAATACATAGAAAAAAACCTCCATCAATACTATTTAGTGCTCACTACGAAGCTCTTCCTATGTCTCAGGTACCAGAATAATGTTCTATAAACATGATTTGATGTAACCTTCAAATAACCCCGTAGATCAGACCCTGTCGTTACATCCTGTGTAGATGAGTTTGTTGAGGCTCAAAGGGTTGAATAAATTGCTGTGTAAGTGCATCTGAGTAGGTGACACCTCCAAGACTAAAAGCAGAGATTGCTGATAGTTCAGGGTGCTCTCAGTTTTGAGTGGGTAGTGGGGGGTATCTAGGTCATTATCCTCGAAAGCAGAAGTTGGGTGTCAGGGCAGGATCCCCACCTACAGGCAGCACACAGTCAGAAGTTTGACCCAAGTCCCAGCACTGGCTGTGATTCAGCTACTTCTAGTTTCCATGAGGGTAAGGTTGGGGGTGTGGTCTTCTCATTTATAAAGTGTATAAAACTTCTAAACTCAGATGCTTGCAGGACCAGGCAGATAACAAAAGTGAGTGACATGGATCAGGTGGAGACTGTGGGAAACTGCTGAATGCATACCCCATTTTAAGGGGTAATTCCAGCCAATTGTTGCCATGCAGGAATGTGGGTTTTGTTGCCAGATCCCCTGATTTTCCAGGAGAATCCAGAAATCTAGATTTTTAAATGTAAAACCTCCTTTTAAAAAGTGCTGGCAGTAGATCCAAAGCTTTTTAAAAACTCCATATAGATAAAGACACAAACGTGTGCCATGAGCCAGATTTGGCTATCAGACCTTCTTACTGTGCTCAAAGACGCCTACAGGTCTCTCCAGTTTGGAGGTACTCTTGTTCCTTGAGTTCTAAGAGCCATTGTGCTGGACAGATGGAATTGAGGAAGGTGGAGAAATTAGGAGGAAAAGAGAACTGTATGGGAAGCTTCCATGGGATTCTCCCCTCACAGTGCTTGTACTTTGGTCAGTTTCAGAATCACCCAGACACTTGGCCAGGACTATCCTCCCTCACCCAGCCTGCACTTCTGTGCATCCAGTGAGCTCTTCAGATAATTCTGAAACACACCAAACATTGAGAAGCATTGTCCTAGGTCAGTGGTTCTTAGCACAGGCTGCATGTGAGAATTACCCAGGGAGCTTTACAGACCACTGATGCACAAGTCCTAAGCAGGGCCAATTAAATTAGATGCTCTGACTGTGGAAGACAGGCCTTGGTATTTTAAAGAGTCCCGAGAGGATTCTAATGTGCACCCAGAGCTGAGACCCACTGACCTGGATCAATTTTCCTGGTCAGTGCTCTTCACACTTCCGTGTGCGGGAGGGTCACCTCTAGGATCTTGTTTAAAATGCAGGTTCCGCATCAGTAAGTCTGGGGTAGAGACTGAGATTCTGCATGTCATACAAGCTCCCATGTGCCACTGCTGGTGCTGCTGCTGGTGCTCTGGGGACTTTGAATAGCAAGGGTCTGTGACGGTGTTTTCCAAACTTCCCTGATAAGAAGACTCGCTTGTCTTTATTAAATATATAAATTCTGTGGAAATAAATGAAGACCGACAAGCAAAAGCTATGTATTCAGAGGTTGCTCTAGCAGCTACCATTGCTTGAGTTCTGGCAGAGACTCAAAGACACACAGGGAGTGGGAATGCTCTGTAGTGGAAAAGAGGGAAGACTTTGTGTGTGCCCTGATTGGAGGCTATTGGTGTGGACATGCTGAAGGTGGGTTAGCTCAAAGTGGGCATCCTGTGTGATCGATTAGAGGACCACATTTGGCTTTCTCTGTTTGGTTGTAACTCAGAAGCAGGGCCCAAAATTAGAGAAGCTGTTGATCAAGTCCTGGCCATGTTGTGTTGATGGCTACAGGTTCATGGGCTGATTGCTGCAGATAATGGGTCAGAGTTCTATTTTTATATATGATCTGGCCAGTGTCCATTTGTATATTCAGTATTTCAATTCTTGGGTCTTTTTTCTAGACTTTTTGATTCACAAGTTCTGGGTTTGAGCCCAAGAATCTCCAGGTGATTCTTATCATCAGGAAAGGGATGGGGAGTGGACAGTGAGGGAAATCATGTGAATTAGTAATTGCCTGGGGACACAAGTTAACAGTAATTACCTGGACCCTATCCTGTACTCAATGAGTCAGAATCTCTGGAAGTGTGTTAATCAGTTTGCATGTTTCATATGTCGGTTATCTATTCCTGAGTAATGAAACACCTCAAAAGTTATTGGCCTAAAACAATAACGGTTATGATTTCTCATGTTCTGTGGGTTGACTGGGACCTCTCCAGTTTAAGAGCTTGGAGTCCAAGGACAATTATTGGAAGTCCCCCCAGGTCTATTATGTATCCTTTAGGAAGGAAACTTGGTTAAATACTAGAGAGTCATCAACAAATTAGGTTGAGTGAACCCCAAAATAGTATTTTGGGAAATTTTAAATATCAAAGTGTAGTGATTCCAGTGGATTCCAAGAGGGAGTTTCTTATAATATGATCTAGTGATTAAAAGTGTTTAATTTACTGCATGGGAAGGATATAAATATTTGAAAATTTTGAATGACAGAGGTTGTAAGAAGGTACATTTCAAACACGTTATAATAATGATAGCTAATACGTATTATATGCCAAATACTGTACCAAACACTTTACATATTTAGCCCTCATTTAATCTCCATGACAACCCTATAAGTTAGATCCTATTTGATAGACGGAGGGAAAGGCATGGAGCAATTAATTAATTTGCCTGAAGTTATAAAGCTGGTAGGTGGAAGAGGCAGGATTTGAACCCAGCTAGTCTGATTCTACACTGCATATGCTCAAATACATTGTATATTCTGCATAGACTCAAATAAAAGGAATTAACTCCTTCTGAAGCCTCCATTACTCTGTATTTCATGGGTTATAGGAAAGACACTGCTTTCTTGGCCTGGATGGATTAAACAAACAGTTGTTGTCAGGCCAGAAAGGACTAGTTAGTGGTTAGGGAACTCAGTCTCCCAAAAGAAATTATGTCCTATTACTGTCCAGCTCTCAGCCAGAAAGAGGTTGACCCTCTACTTCTCCTCTCTCTGCACCTATAATTGTCCAAACATACTTAGGACCTGCCTGACAATCTCAAGCTTGTAAGAATAAAACCATAGGGAAAACAGCCACATCATCAGTTGCTATGCCAACCCATACTTCAACCAAGGCTATTTTCTGGGGGGTGTTGAGGTAGAAAAGGTTCTGAAGGCTAAGATGGGGAGTGTTCAGAGTCTGCCTCAATGGATTTTGTGTCTAGTCTGCCCACAATATCCTTCAGTGGCTTACACTGCCCTTAGGATAAGGTCTCCCTGCTTAACATGCTGACTATTTCTCCCCATGTACTTTCAGCTTCATCTCTCTCCATTTCCTCATCAGGTTCCCCCATTCCCATTATACTGAACAATTTTGTTCTCCGTTTCCTTGCTCTGTACCACCTCCAAGTCTTTGCACATGTTGTTCTCTGCCTAGACCTCTGTTTATCCCCAGCTTCTAACTTATTTATCCTCCATCGTCAGCTTGTAACACTTTGTTTGGGAACCTCAAGAGCTGTGAAGGGTCTGAGTTTTGCCTGCCTTGCAAGCTAAACTGTTAGCTTTGCCACTGCTTCATGGATGCTGGCAGAAGATGAGAGACACCTGGGTCAGAGAAAGAGGACAGTTTATTACTCACAGCAATAACAGAGTCCAGAGTATCATCATTTTGCTTGGTTTTCTGAGCTTAATTCTCACAGGGTAATGTGAAGAGGGCTAAGTGACACCCGTGCATGCAGTGGGCTACATTAGAGGAACTTGAAACGTAGGGAACCCGAATCTTTTATACTGGGCAGTGAGCGTGCTGACCCATTGCTCCAGAGGGGGCTATTATCACTGTCTTTCAATGCTGTTTACTATACAAATATTCTTGAAAAGCTAGCTTAACACAAAGACAATTAGGGCCTCTGCTTTCAAGGTATATGGAAATGCAGGAGATCTATGGAAAATTATCTCCCAGTCACTCTGGGTTTCATTTTCACTGGTCCTCCCAGTTAACTTCTCAACTGTCCTTCATTTTTTCATTCCCCACTCTCATGGTCTACACCAAATCCCTTTATGGTAACTTCTTGTAGCACTGGGTTTTTGTCTTTCAGAGCCTTACTTCTGTCTGCAAATATACACTCATTACTGAGATTATTGGATGAACACCTATTTTTCCCATTATGCTAAATGCTTCATGAAGGGCAGGGTTGTCTATTTTCACAAATGTATCTGTGTTGTCCAACACAGTGGGAACCTATCACACAGTGGGAACCAAATGAGTGTTTATTGAATGAATGAGACTATTGAATTGAGCAAATAAAGTCACTAAGGCCCAGAGAGGTGAGGCAGTCTAGCCAAGGTCCTACAGCTAGTTTCAGGTAACTGGACTCAAACTCCCTGATTCACAACCTACTTCCTTTTCCTTCCATGGACACACTTAGTCAGATTCTGTCTCCACATAATGGTGGGGTATGAATTGGGTGGGGCGTTGGAAGAAGGTGGAGCATTGGGCATGCATGAGCAGTATCTAGCTCTGTTTGGCTACAAGATTCCTCGAGCTGTTCCTGCTCTGAGCTCCATTGACAGCCACAGTTGGAGTAAGACTATTCGAAACTTAAGAGACAATTTAGTGAGAGGTTCAGAGCTAAGACTATTGTGAAGATTGTAAAAATAGTCCCTAATTATTCCCCTCTCTACATCCACGACCTTGGGTAGTACCCCCACCCCCACACTGACTCTGGGTTCGTCTTATAACTTGCTTTAGCTGATGAGACATTGCCAAACATGATATAAGTGGAAGCTCAAAAACATTTGCATACTGGGATCTTCCCTCTCTAATTCATCTTGGGATCCCTGTAACCACCTCTATGTGAATAGTCTGGGGCAGCCTACTGGATGATGAGAGATGTATAGCCAAGTCATCCCCATCACCACCGCAGATTTGGATCTAACCACCAGACATGCAGGTGAAGCCATCCTAGACCATCTGGCCCTGGCCAAGCTACTCTGCAGACCACAGAGCTCAGCTGAGCTGCCCCAGATCAGAAATAACAGCCTGCCAACCCATATGATTGTGAGAAATAATAAATGTGTGCTGATTAAAGCCATTCAGTTTGGGGATGGTTTGTTACATAGCAAAAGCTAGCTGATACAACTATATTGCACATTAGGTTGAAATTACAGCCTCACCACTTAGTTGTCTAACTCAAGAAAAGTTTCTTAATCTCCCTGTGCCTTAGTTCCCTCATCTGTAAGATGAGAATAATAATAATAGATCACATAGGGGCACATGGTTGACTCAGTTGGTAAAGCATGCAACTCTTGATTTCAGGGTCATGAGTTCAAGCCTCACATAGAGCTTACTTAAAGAAAAAATAGGTCATGTAATTCAAAATGTTAAAGAATTAAATGAGTTAATATTTTTAAATTCTCAGAATGGAGCTTGGTACACAGTCAGTGCTATATGCTAGCATAGTTATTATGAAAGATTATGTTTTTCACCACTCATCCAATATGTAGTTAAAATAAAAACTTAAAAAAATTAATATATGTAAAGATGTCTACAAAGTCTGTTTTGGAAATATTAAATGCTAAGTGCTATCAGCATTCCCCACCACCTCATTTTGTGTGCATCCCCAGCTGCTGATGCCCCAAGTATATTCTAGTCTCGGGAAAGCCCAGCTGAGAATGCCTGGATGGATTCTCCCTTGTCTTGTGACAGACATTAAAAAGGCTCTAGTCAGCCCCCTCCCTGCAGGGGCCCGGGTTTCAGCAAGCTTCATCTGTATTCAAGCCAGGGAGCCACAACACAGAGCAAGAAATTCACACGCACATTTGAGATCCTGTGAAGCCTGTTCTCCAGACCATGGTCTGTAGGGAGGGCAGAGCCCTTCCCGCTGACCTGAGCCTCTGCCCTCCCTCCTTGGGAGCTGTGCTCATTAGAGGGAGAGTTCAGTTAATGGGGGTGCATATGGGCACCAGCCAGGACCCTATGCATGCTCTGCATACATAGCCTTGGAGGGACCAAAGGGTTACAGAGATCAAGGCCTTTGCCCATTTCTCTAGCTGCTGAAGCAGATACAGGTATGTTTCTTTAACAGATTCCCACTGAATGTATTAATAGAAAGAGATGGAGCTGTCTCTCCACCCTTGCATTATGTGATATCGTGAAATCATCCTCTAGCAGAGGAGGGATGTCATTGTGGGCAGTCCTCTCTCCTTGAGGGCTCTGGTTTACATCTGGCTCATTATTACTTTCCAAGCCCCCAATGTCCTAAAATGCTTAACAGAAAAAATATTAGCGCACAAGAGAAAAAGATATCATGTTGAAAGAAATAATATAGACTATCCCAGCATTTCTCAACCTTTTTTAAATTAATTTTTTAATGTTTATTTAGTTTTGAAAGAGAGAGAAACAAAATGAGAGCAGGGGAGGGGCAGAGAGAGAGGGAGACACAGAATCTAAAAACTCTAGGCACTGAGCTGCCAGCACCAAGCCCAACGCAGGACTCAAACCCACAAATCATGAGATCATCCTGAGCCAAAGTTGGATGCTTAACTGACTGAGCCGCCCAGGCACCCCCGACCTTTTTTATATTATATTGTTTTCCCATAGATAAGAGGTACAGAGAATAAATGATTCAGAACACAGATCTTGATGGTAAACAGATTTCTGTCCATGTCTCAGCTGAGTTACCTACTGGCTATGTGAGCTTGATCAAGTTGTGTGGGCTTCTTAAGGCATGGAGGCTGGGCTCTGAGAAGGGACCAGAGCAAGTGTTGCGCAACATCCATGCAGAGGCTGAGTCTTCTTATGACTTCACCTGGGAAGTCCCAGGACTGTTGCTGCATTCTAGTGCTCCAGCAAGTCACTAAGAGAATTCCAGATTCAAGAATGGGTGAATAAAACCCACTTCTCAACAAGAGGAGCGTCAGAGAATTTGTGTCCACCTTTAATCCACTGCAGAGGCCAATGCAAACAAGCATTAAAATGTTTCCCAAGCATCTCCGCAGAGGTGACAAGGGTGTATGGATCCCACATGGGGGTTTTGTAGGGCAGGTGGGGTTAAAAGGATGTGGAGAAAAAAAGGGGGACAGTAAGGTCAGTTCCAAAGGCCCCTCATTCCTTTAATGATAATCATTGTCATCATCATTATACTTATGAAATACTTTTTTAATGTTTTTTTTTACCATTTATACATTTTTGAAAGACAGAGAGAGACAGAGCATGAGTGGGGGAGTGGGGGCAGAGAGAGAAAGAGAGAGGCAGACACAGAATATGAAGCAGGCTCCAGGCTCTGAGCTGTCAGCACAGAGTCCAATGCAGGGTTTGAACTCATGGATGGCGAGATCATGACCTGAGCTGAAGTCAGACACTTAACCAACTGAGCCACCCAGGCACTTCTTTATGGAATGCTTTCTATGTGCTAAGTTATCCACAACAATCCAATTGGGTAGTAACTATTATCCGTATCGCAAAGGGAAGAAACTGAGCCACAGAAACACTAAGTAACTATATGAAGGCCACATAGCATGTAAGCAATAGCATCAAGCTTTGAACAAAATGAATCTAGCTCTAGAGTCCCTGCTCTCAGCCAATATCCTACACAGCCTACCATTATTGCCTAGCTAGCCATTACTAAGTACCTGTTATGTCCCAGGCTTTGTGTTAAGTCCTTTGTTATCTCATTTAATGCCAAACGGAAATGAGAAATATGGCTGGAACTCAGCTCTGGAATCCTACAGTGGGTATAATTGTCACTAATTGCATCCGACTCAGCCTTCCATGCCATTCATTTTCTATTGCCTGTGCCTGGGATTTATAATAGAGAGAGGGGTCAGTGATCATGTCACAGTGTGAGCACTCAAGATGGGCAAACCAAGTGAGCCTAGTCACTCAGGCCACCAAAGTGAGATATGGCTCAGAATTTCCCAAGGCAGCTCCACAGACTGAGTGTTAGAATGATCCATGGCCTGATGGCTACAGCTCAATTAGATCTAGATAGTATAGTTGTATCACTGGAATAGGAGTTCAAATATAAAATACTATATGCATTTATTGAGTAAGGTCATACATGCTTATACTGGTAGAAAAGATGTGCCTCTTTTTGACCCCTTCATGCACCACTTCCATGGACTGGGTGAGTAAGTCTTGACCATAAACAAAGATGTTGATGTGCTCTTTGTTTCCAAAGACGGTGAGATTTGTTGTCAAAGAACCTATCCCTATTCTCATTTAAGTTAATGCCTCTAGACATGTGGGCTGACCTTGCCCTTGAGTGCTAATCTCTCCATGCATGGACAACCCCCTGCTTACTTAGGTCATTGTGCAAGGACACAGTGATCAGTGAGGGTCCATGAGAAATGCTACCACCAGGGTCCACTGCAAGGTGGTGAGGAATTGGTTCTAACCTCTGAAACTGTCCCCAGGGCAAGCATGGGTAGTCTCAAGTGGAACGATGGTAACAGTGTCATCAACCACAGAATCCATTAAAACAGAACTCTGTCGCTGCTTGAGTCAGAGGCAATGGTTGGTTTACTTTTGTCACTGGTTCTCTTAGGTACGAGCACCAACATCTCTGAAAGACTTGATTGAGTTTGACAATTAAACCAAAACACATTTACACTTGACTTCACTCTTCAACTGATCTCCAGACAGGCTGGAGAGTGAAGCTAATGTTGGAGATTCTACATTTGTAGTGACATTTGTATGAGTTTCTGTGGTGACTTTTAGCACCCTAAACAGATTCTGGGTAAGGGAGGTGGTGGCAGAGGAACAGGAGATTGAGAGTGTGGGTGGCAAGCAATTTGCTGAAATGAGGGTTTGTGGGGTCTGGATTGGTTAGGGAGAGAAGTGAAGTCAAGAAGTTCGCAGGCTGAGTCTAGGGCCATACCACCCTGAACGTGCCCGATCTTGTCTGATCTCAGAAGCTAAGCAGGGTCGGGCCTGGTTAGTACTTGGGTGGAAGAAGTTTGCAGGCTGAGAAACAGAGAAGGATAAGACCCCGAAGGCATCAATGTTATTGGAGCAAAGGAGAGTATAAGAGATTACAGCTGGAGATTTTAGCATTTATTTAAAAAAAAACTTTTTTAATGTTTATTTATTCTTGAGAGACAGAGCATGAGCAGGGGAGGGGCTGAGAGAGAGGGAAACACAGAATCCGAAGAAGGCTCCAAGCTCTGAGCTGTCAGCAGAACCTGAAGCAGGGCTTGAACTCAAGAACCATGAGATCATGACCTGAGCCAAATTCGTACGCCTAACCAACTGAGCCACCCAGGCACCCCCAAAATTTAGCATTTATGACATGAGGCACTTCTAAGAGTTGCCAAGAATTCCAGTTATGGTTCAAGTTGTTATAAGGGAGACATCACGGTTGTAGAGTTCAAGAACTGGGGGACTTTTTGTTGGTAACTGAAGTTACCCAAGATCTAGGGGAATGTCCAGGGGGTCATGGATGTCAGTGATGAGGCTACAAGGAGAGGTGGTCAGGTGGCATGAACTTCTTTTTTTGCTTCAGGTTAGAAGAATTGGTGGGGAAGAAGCTCTGGATAAAGTGGGGGTGGGAAATATCTAGAGGACAGATGATCTAAGCTGTTTGCATCTTGTGTGGTGGCCAGGAATGGCAGAGTTATCTGGTAGCATGAACTGCTTTCAGGTTTCTGGCTCAGCCTAATACTTTTGCATGAGTCCAAGAGGTATTGGCTACTTCTGACTTTTGCTTGAGGTCTCAATTAGTTAGTGGGTCTTGACAAACAATTTGTTCCAGAAGCAATTGAGGAAGTGGGTTGAGAAGCCACCATCGTGGGCCCAACTCTTACCTGAATGACACATAAGTACACATTTCTCTGTGGAATCACTTACCCTTCCTTTATGTTTTGATGGAATTTTGGAGTGAATAAAGGCTCTGTTGGCCTCTGAACCCAAGGAAGCTCCCTTCCTGTGGAAATTTCCATCACAACTTCTCTTGTACTGATCTAACCTATCTTGTTCCCTCCAGGAATACCAGCTGTGTCCACAATTTTAGTTGTGTTACAGATGCTTTCCAAATGATAAGGGTCTTCCCTTTGGACTTGTGACCCACTCCTAACTTCCCACCATTGTGTGTGTGTGTGTGTGTGTGTGTGTGTGTGTGTGCGCGTGCATGTGCGTGTGCGTGTGTGTGTGTGAGAGAGAGAGAGAGAGAGAAAGAGAGAGAGACTTGTGAAGGATTAATTATTTTAGATATTAACTGAGGATTCTCTGTCTTTCCTTGTCCATTAAGTCAAGGGCTTTTATTTCTTCTGAGAAGGAATGGTAGAGCAGAAAGGCAGGTGAGTGCATTCTCTCTGGTGAGAAATGACTGGAAACAGTCAAATATCTGACCAGCGCAATAAATATCTGACCGGTAGAACTCTGCCATGCAAATGAGCAGATCTCAGCAAGGACTCTACATCAACAATGAACAATGTCCAAAGTAGGAGGAGGACAGGGAGTCTTGGAGGATGCCAATATGGGTGATGGACAGTGACCAAGGATTAGATTTACCTTTGGCACTTGGCCCTTCTACTCACGGAACATAGGTGTTTCCCCCATCCTGGGAACAACCTAGGGTAGAGCCTCTTTGAATTGCTGAGATTGTTTTTCCACTGCCAAAAAGAATTGGGGCTTAGGATACCAATAAAGATCAGCTATAGAACCATCCAGAAAGCTCAATTTGTGGACTAAAATTCTTCCTTCTGGGGGGTAGTCTGTCAGGAATTCTAATCATCATGCTTTAGATTAAATTGCATGTGTGCATGTGTACTGATAGAAAACATTAGAAATAAAGCCACATTTCCTCAGGGCAATGCTGGTCTCTGAGAGAACTGGTGAGCTAAGGAGAGGTAGCTTTCAGAAGTCACGTCTGGGTTTTGGAATGATGGTCCCTGTGATAAGAATGAAAGAGGAGAAGTGCAGCTGAGTAGGGGTTGAGGGAAACAAGAGCAGGAAGGGATGTTTGCCTCAGGAGATCTCTCTTAAAGGCGGAAATTCAGAGTCCTAGACCTTCTACTGGAAAGGGCAGGGCCAGGCCATCAAGGCAGAGAAGATTCTGATATCAGGACAAACCAGCTACCTCTTCATTCTCCTGGAGGCGAGCCATTGGGTGGGTTGGGGAGGAGTGGGTGTCAGGATTCTCTTAGAAGTGGGGCTCTCAAGGGTGGAGCTGTTGGTCAGGGCCCTTGGCCACAGGAGCTCGGCCCTCATTAGCAATCTTTGGTGCCCCCGAACATGTATTGAAATAGTTTAGACATAAATGCCGCGTTCCTGATTGACTTGTTTCCATTGAGTCCATACCTATTAGGGATCTGTTGGTAATTATCCAGCTTCACTTCAGCCCCTGGGGGCCTGTATTCTGCAGCAGTAATGAGTCTGAGCAGCCTCTCTGGCATAATAAACAGCACTGGAACGGGCACAAGGGCACTGGCTTCCTCTCTCAATAGGGCAACTCGGGCTTCAAGGACGATGAAGAGACTCACGATCACAGGCGAGCTTTAATTGCTTTTGTAAAACTGCAGATGAGTAGCAGGCATTGAGATCCCCTGGGTCTCAGTTGAGAAGTGAGAGACTATTCATTTTGCTTGTTTAGAAAGTAGTGGGATTAGTCACAACAACAGCTATCATTGAGTGAGAGTTGAGTATTTATTATGTACCAGGGTCTGTGTCAAGTGATTTCTGTATATTATTTTATTTAAAACTTATCACTACCTTATGAGCTAGAGGCCACTGTTATCCACATTTTACAGATGGAGAAAGGGAGGATTTAAAGAATTGATATGCATTGCCCAGATGATAAAGGATGGATCTGGCTGTAAATTTGAGGATGCTGAGCAGGAGGCAGGGGTCCTAGACATGAAGGTATGAGGAATCTTTTCTGGTTCCCTTTGTCTTCAAGCTTGATGAGGGGATGACTAGTTAAAGAACATGGAGGGAAGCCAATATTTTCATATAAGAAGTCTTTGTCACAGACTCTCCTAAAGGAGAGAAGACACCAAAAATCTGCCTGTTGAATAATCTACATGTTCATGTAAGTTACTAGAGGACCCCAGGTGTTTACAACCCACCGAGAGCTGCAGCAACAGGCCCCAATAACCACACATACAATACCTTCAGAAAGAAAAAGGGTTGTAAGATAATACAGATATTATGATTCTTTTAAAGAAAAGGAAGGAAGCAACCTTATGCACCAATGATTGGAATGATGTATATAGTCATCTGAATGGTAGATTTCTGGATGAATTGTCCCTTATTTTTGTTTTGTGTAATGAACCTATTTTTAATTTAAAAAAAAATCTCTGAAACAGTTATTTAAAAACAACAACAACCATTAAAACTCTCCTAAAAATTCATCCCCGGATACCAACCACTTCAAAAAAAGTGGAAAAAGGGTTGCCTGGGTGACTCCGTCAGTTAGGTGTCTGACTTCAGCTCAGGTCATGATCTCATAGTTAGTGGGTTTCAGTCCTGCATCGGGTTCTGTGCTGAGAGCTCAGAGTCTGGACCATGCTTTGGGTTCTGTCTCCCTCTCTCTCTCAGCTCCTCCCCCATTCATGCTGTCTTTCTCTGTCTCTAAAAAATAAATTAAAGTTTAAAAATATAAAAAAAAGTGGAAATTAAATGTATCATCTTTGGTTTTATGGGATAAGCTAAACTTGGATTCAGGAATAATGATTGCCTTAAATGCTTTAGCCTTTAAACAAGTAAAGGGAAAACAAAAGAAATGATCACTGCCTTTAAGAATTAGGAAGAGAAGGTCAACAAAATAAACACAAGAAAAATCAGGACACAGCACGTACTTACAAAAAAAGAACAATCAAACTGAACTAGAAAATCTAAGACCAATAAAAATTGATAGCTAACTATAAGACTTGGTTGTCTTAAAAAGCCGATGAAATAGATAAACCTCTGGGAAACCTAAGAAAATAAGCAAAATTTAGAATGGGAAAGAAACCAAATGTATGGAGTTAGAGGATATTTTAAAATAATTATCAAAAGATTCACTACAATACATTTCAAATGAATTTTAAAATCTGGACTAAATAATTTCTTTCCAAGGAAGATACAAATGAATGAAACTGACTAAAGAAAGAAGTGGAATGTGTAGATGGAGAAGTAGACCTGAAAGAAATAGTAAAACAAACAAAACTACACTTCTCCAAAACAGTCCATGCTCAGATAATTTTATAGATGAGTTTTAATTTTTTAAAAAATTTTTATTAATTTTTTGTTTAAGTAAGCTCTATGACCAAAATGGGGCTTGAACTCATGACCCAGAGATCATGAATCACATGGACTACTGACTGAGCCAGCCAGGTACCACTATGGATAAGTCATTTCCCAAAGCGTGACCCAATCAAGTTTAGTCTTGTAATGCAAGGATGGTTTAATATTAGGAAAGTTATCAACACATCTGATTATATCAATAAATACATAGAGAGAAGCCAAATGATCAACTCTGTAGATTTTGTTTAAAAAAATGATAGTTATTAATATGCATTTTTATTAATGACTCTAAGATAAAGGAGTAGTTCTTTAATATGATGAAGAATTACTGTCTTCAAACAACTTCTACATTCACTTAAAAGCAAAATACCAGATATAATTCCGTTTGGTCAAGGGCAAAAAGAGATGCCTGTTATGATCCTCCTATGATCAGCATTTAATACTGCTGGTTTTTAAGCAAAGATTTTCAAAGATAATAATATTTAGCAAGAGATCATCTGAGATGTGGCCTCTTCTGGGCATACTACTGTTTGGTGCCTCTTCAAATCTAATTTAAAGAATTAAACATTTGAATTACACAAGTTATATGTGCTTATTGACACAATTCAAACAACTGAGGTAATTCTAGAGTCTAAAGTAAAATTAATAATCTTTCCTTCCCCTCTACAGAGTAATATCCCTAATAGGCATTGTTAAAAAACACTGTACATTATCTTCCATATTTTCCTTTGCTCATATAAGGAAATGCAAACATATGAGAACTTATGCAAGTTCTCTTTAAAAAGTGAGGAGTACAAAAGATATTGTTCTTCAGCTTGCTTTTATCGGTTAGCAGTTTACCTTGGATAACCTTCCAGTTAATGCAAAATGCTCTACATATTAAAACTGATGTCCGCTAAACATTTGTTGAGTAGTTAACAAGCAGAGTATCTGAGTGCTATGTGGCGAAGAGTGGAAAAGGAAGATGATTTACAAGCAGTTTTCAGCCTCTGTGTGTGCCCTAGCAATGTGGCTGTGACTCTGAATCACGTATGCTCCAATATGCAAAGTGACATCCCTGTAGTTGTTTGGACCCACTTTCTTCCTTTCTTTATTTTTTTTTAATTATTTAAGACCTTTATTAACAGGTGCTTGCCGTTTGTTGACTTTTTTGAAAAAATCAAGTTGTAAACTTTTATTACAAATTAAAAACGAGGTTCTTAAAAATCTCAGCTTGCCCAGATATGAAACAATTTAAGAAGCTTTAAAGGTGTATTGAGAAAAACCAGGCTTTTTTTTTCTTTTTACTAAAAAAAACGTTTGTCATTACCAAAAAGAGACGTCTTTAGGTAAAAATAATAAAAACCCCATGCTGCATAGATAATGCAGATAGTTCTAGTTATCTGGTCAATGGAGCAAGCACTTAAGGTCTTCAGCTCCAATCTTTTGTTCATTTCTTATTGCTGGAATTTCATATTCATTTCCTCTTGTTGGATGACTAAACCGGATGATGGGAGAGATGGTAAGCCGGCATTGACTCAGCCCCGCCCTGCTCAGCCTCGGGACGAATTCTCAGCTGGTGGATCGGCTGCTTTTGTCTCTTTGCCATCTTGTGGTTTAGGGTTTTCTGGGCATCTGTGTCGGTAATTGAAGTTGCGGCGGCACCGACGTAGAGGGGGCTGCTGACCTTGATTGTCCTGATCTTCTTCATTGCCGTCCTCTCTAGGCTGTCTTTGGCGAGGAGGACCCCTGCGGAATCGTGGTCTATAACCCTGATACATATTCCGTCTCACTGGTCTACCTTGTTCTCCTGCACCCTGGTTGTCAGCACCTTCCGTCACTTCTCCCTGCACAGGGGGGTTGTAATACTGTGGTCGACGCCCATGGGGTCTCCGCATGTAGTAAGGGGGGAACCACCGCCTGGTGGCCTGCGGTGGGGCCGGCGCTGTTGGCCTGGCCTTCGGGAGCACTCTCCCATCCCTGGTTCTTTTCCCCACTCCCACGATTCTGGTATTCTGCAGGTCATTGCGTGGAGGCCCGCTGCGACGTGGATAGCGTCTGTAATGGTTACTCTGCTGCATATTTACTGCCTTGCACCGGAACTCCACCGGGGCCTGTAACAGCTGCGGCCTCCGCACCCTTTCCTCCTTCAACACCATCAGACCCCACAGTCTCTCCATCTCCTACACGGCGAAGGCACTTCCTGGGGTTATTCTTCTTTACGGCAGTCTGGTGTACAAATACATCTTCCTGTTGATGAAACCAAATCCGTTGCTTGCATTGAACCAATTTTACTGTCCCCAAACCTTCGTTGCGGTGATTTTCTTGTCCCCGCCGGCAGGCGCCGCCGATGTGAGGCCTCGCGGGCCGCCGCTGCCCGTGGTGCCGGGCCTGGTGTCGGCCTCGCTGCTGCTCGCGGTTGCGGTGACGGTTAGGTAGAAGGATAATGACCATCTATTTGTTCCTTAAGTAAGCCTCTTGAGGGGCTTCACCCCTCTTTTACAAGTGGCTCAGCATATTCCTTTCAGCCGCATAAGAACCTCTCTTTGAGAGTTTTGGTGAATACAATGTTCAGTAACATTTGGGTCTCCCAACGATGCTTTCACTGATGCCCCAGGTGAGTGTTTAGGTGCCTTGCTCCATAATCTGCCTCTGAATCTACTACGGATGAGGGGGTGGGAAATGAGCACTCATACACAGTTTGTGAAAACTTGGCACAATACTTATGTAGGGCAACTTGTGCATCAAAATTGGCATTCTGTTGGGGCACTTGTGTGGCTCATCAGTTAAGTGTTTGACTTTGGTTCAGGTCATGATCTCACAGTGTGTGAGTTTGAGCCCTGCGGTTAGCACAAAGCCTGGAACCTGCTTCAAGTTCTGTGTCTCCCTCTCTCTGCCCCTCTCTCACTCAAGCTCTGTCTCTCTGCCTCTCTCTCAAAAATAAATAAACATTTAAAAAATGGGCACACTGTTTTACCAGTTTAACATAAAATAATATAATGTAAATAAACAGATTTATAATAGAAATAATGGAAATAAAATAATCAGAGCTATGGGTAAGCTTTTCTGGACAATGTATTTACAATATCAAAAAAATGGAAACAATCTTTCTGCTCATTACCAGGAAATATAATTATGGTACATTCATGAAATGGAATCCTATGTGGTTGTTAACAATTTTAATAAAAATATTTATTGTCCCAGGAAAATAGTTATAATGTGTGGTTGTATGAAAGACAAGCACCGAATGAATAGAGCTCTTGAGGCCACCCCATGGAGAAAGCAAGGATGGAAGGTGTAGGAGAAGGAAGGGGGAGGAGAAGCTTCACCAGGAAAGTGGATGGCCTTAGGATGACGTGAAATCATTTTCAGTCACCAGACACCCCAAAGTCCAGATTAGGCCTATTTGTTTCATAGAATGGATTTTAAAAATTCACTTAGTTGCCAGCATTTAAAAATTGGTGATTTTATTTTAAAATCCAGATTTCTAGCCTCTTATGAAAAATTACATGATTCTGGCTCCACTGACCCCATATTGTAACATTTGTTGTACTGTAACATTATAACAATTCTCAGGAGCTGCTCTGGTCCTTTAGTTTACCTACAACTTGCTTTGTGTTGTCTTCCCAAGCCCTATAACATGACTGCCCAGTACCGCTGCACAGATTGTGCACTGGACAACTTCAGAGGGTGTCGTTCCCATAGACCAGTATAAACACTGCCCCTTGGAATTGTGCAGTGTGGTGAAAACAGATGCTCCTATTTTACTTGCATTTGGATCTCTAGATTAGGGATTTTAATATATAATGTGCAATTTGCACAAAAGCCATATTTAAGAAAGTCAAGGATCACTTAAATCTCCATATATTAGCAGTGCTTATTTCTGGCTGGTGTCATTATGGTTGAATTTAATTCTCTTTGTGATTTTTCATGTTTTCACATTTTTCTGCAATGAACATGCATTCCTTCTATAATCAGAGAACAGGAGGGAAACGACAATAAATGTTACATTAAGAAAAAAGTAAATGAGGTGCCTTGAGATTCTGGCAGGAAGGAGAGCATAGGCCAGCATTTACTTGCAAGCAAGAGGCTGGAAGCAGGCAGCGAGAGGATTTCTAATGAGGCCAAGAGTCCAGGGAATGTGCCAGAAGGGGGCTGTGATTACCATCTGAATCTAACAGCCTTCTTTAGAAATTACTAAGTGCACAGTGTCCTGGGAACACAGGGAGACATGGAAACTGGCACAAGGGCAGGGTACATTGCCCTAGGAATGAGGGTTGAGGTCTGCTTTCTTTTCTCTCTGTTGCTGAAGGGAAGTGAGCACAGGCTCCAAGCTTGGGAGAGCTTGAATAATTGCCAAGCTGTGGCTGGTGAATAAAAGTTCAATTACAATTGTGCTTGTTAATGAGATCCAAGTGCTAGAGCAGGAAACCGGCAGCAGCAAACCTCTGTTCTGAAAGCACAAACCAGGAAGCTAGAAAGGGTGGGGTTTGGGGGTGCTGGGGAGAGCCATTAGGTGCTCCCCTGAGCTGAACGTACTGGGGGCAAAAGTGATTTCACTGCAGCCCCTGAAGAAACAAATTGCGTTCAGGTGCGCAAGCTGTAAACCCTTTTGTACTTCAATGACCTCATCTGTAAAATGAGGATAATGATATACCTTTGTCTCAGGATTATAAGAGTGAAATGGTGTGACTAGCACGAATTTAGTCCCCCCCCCTTTTTTTGCCTCAAGCTAATTCGATATGTCAAGCACTTGCAGAAGTCAGACCACTGTGCTAGGCTCTGTGGGGAGGGGTAGACAGAGGGATAAGATAGAGCAATAAATTCTTTATGTATGGAATCTCGTTTAACATCACCATCACCATGACCCCATGAGATAGTTTTATAATAGCTTCATTTTTTAAACTTTTCATTGGAAATAATTTTTAGACTCACAGAAAAGTTAAAAAAAATGGTATAGGTTTCCTACATACCCTTCATCCAGCTTCCCCTAATGTTAACATCTTATGTAACCTTTGTCTGGTTTTTATAACCAGGAAATTAGCATTGGTACAGTTCCACTAAGTAAACTACAGACCTTGCTCAAATCTCGCCAATATTTCCCCCAGTACTCTTTTTCTGTTCCAGGGTCCCACGTGTGTTTAGTAGTTGTGTTTCTTTAGTTTCTTGCCTTTCATAATATTGACGCTTTTGATGAGCCCTTGTTTTGTGGAATGTCTCTCAATGTGATTTTGTCTGATGTTTTCTCATGAGTAAATTGAGGTTATGCATTTCTGGTGAGAATAGCACAGAAGTGATGTTGTGTCCTCAGTGCATCCTACCGGGGGTTCATGATGTTACTATGTTTTATAATAACTTTCTAAAAAACAGGGAAGTTAACTCGCCTGAGGTACACAGTTTTGAGCTGAGCAGAATCCTAAAACCACATAAAAATGGTCTTGGAAGCAGGAAAGATTTATAGATGTTAGAAATGCAGGATTGAAACATAGGTTAGAGATTGTGACTGCTCCTGATTTAAGTTATTTACATGTAGGTGTGAACTAAGCTAAGAAGATCCTCCCAAGAGAAAACAGAGCTTTCAGGTCCCTGAAAGTAGCATAAGTAGCATAAGTAGCATTAGGAGGGCAGAGGGACACACTGAGGCTGTTGCTTCCTCTGCAAGAGCAGCTGTACTCAGCTGAGGTGGCTGTGACCACAGAAGAATGTGGGCCCAGCGTGGCCAGATCTTGCAATTAAAAACCGTTTTTTTAAAAATGTTTATTTATTTTTGAGATAGAGAGAGGCTGAGTGCAAGCAGGGGAAAGGGCAGAGAGCGAGGGAGACACAGAATCCGAAGCAGGCTCCAGGCTGTCAGCACAGAGCCTGACATGTGTCTTGAACCCATAAACCCATGAGATCATGACCTGAGCTGAAGTCAGATGCTTAACTGACTGAGCCACCAAGGTGCCCCCCAATTCTTGCAATTTTAAGAGCATTTATTTATGTGGATTTCCATGTGAAATGGACTGTTCTTTTTTCTTTTTTTTTTCTTTCATAGTTTATTGTCAAGTTGGTTTCCATATAACACCCAGCGCTCATCCCAACAAGTGCCCTCCTCCATGCCCATCACCCTCCTTCCCCTTGCTCCCACACCCATCAGCCCTCAGTTTGTCCTCTATTCAAGAGTCTCTCATGGTTTGCCTCCCTCCCTCTATGCAACTATTTTTCCCCCTTCTCCACCCCTATGGTCCTCTGTTAATATCCTCCTAATCCACCCACAAATGAAAACATATGGAGGGGCGCCTGGGTGGCTTAGTCGGTTAAGCGTCTGACTTTCGCTTGGGTCATGATCTCGCGGTTCGTGGGTTTGAGCCCCGCGTCGGGCTCTGTGCTGACAGCCAGCTCAGAACCTGGAGCCTGTTTCAGTCTGTGACTCCCTCTCTCTCTGATCCTCCTTTGCTCGCTGTGTGTGTGTCTCTCTCTCCTAGAAATAAATAAAAAAAAAAAAATAAAATAAAAAATAAATATTTAAAAAAAAAAAAGAAAAGAAAACATATGGTATCTGTCTTTCTCTGCCTGACTTATTTCACTCAGCATAACACCCTCAAGTTCCATCCACATTGCTACAAATGGCCAGATTCCATTCTTTCTCATTGCCATGTAGTATTCTAATTGTATAGAAAAAACACATCTTTTTTTTTTTTTTTTCAATACAAGCATGTTCAAAAGACTTAGAGACATTTCATCAAAGAAGATACACAGATAGCAAGTTAACACATGAAAATGTGTTCAACATTATCAGGTATTAGGGAAATTTAAGTTAAAGCCACAATGAACTGTCATTACATACCTAACAGAAAGGCTAAAATTTAAAAATATCTGTCAATACCAAATGCTGATGAGGGTGTGATTTCTACTGATCAAGTTTCTACTGAATCACTCAAACACTGCTGGTGGGAATATATAACAGCAGAGCAATACTTAAAAACAATCCATCAGTTTCTTAAAACAACTAAACTTGAAACTAACATGACCTAGCAATTGCATTCCTCACCATATTTTTGTGTGGAAAATTTTTGTCCACACAAAAGGCTACATATAATATGTACACAGCACTTTTATTTGTAATAGTCAAAAAGAGGAATAATCAAAATTTCCTTTAGCAGCAGAATAGTTTTAAAAACCTTTGTCCATTCATATCCTGGAATACTATTCAGTAAGAAAAAAGAATGAACTGTTGATATGAGCAATACCTCAATGAATCTCCAGAGAATTATACTGAGTGAAAAAAGCCACATCTTCTTGATCCATTCATCAGTTGATGGACAGTTAGGCTCTTTCCATGATTTGGCTATTGAAAGTGCTGCTATGAACATTGGGGTCCATGTGCCCCTATGCATCAGCACTCCTGTATCCCTTGGGTAAATTCCTAGCAGTGCTATTGCTGGGTCATAGGGGAGTTCTATTGTTAGTTTCCTTAGGAACCTCCACACTGTTTTCCAGAGGGGCTGTACCAGTTTCCATTCCCACCAACAGTGTAGGAGGGTGCCCGTTTCTTCACATCCTCACCAGCATCTAGAGTTCTCTGATTTGCTCATTTTAGCCACTCTGACCGGCATGAGGTGGTATCTCAATATAGTTTTGATCTGCATTTCCCTGATGATGAGGGATGCTGAGCATCGTTTCATGTGTCTGTTAGCCATCTGGATGTCCTCTTTAGAGAAGTGTCTTTCATGTCTTCTGCCCATTTCTTCAGTGGATTATTTGTTTTTCAGGTGTGGAGTTTGGTGAGTTCCTTATAGATTTTGGATACTAGCCCTTTATCTGATATGTCATTTGCAACTATCTTTTCCCATTCCGTCGGTGGCCTATTAGTTTTATGGATTGTTTCCTTTGCCGTGCAGAAGCTTTTTATCTTGATGAGGTCCCAATAGTTCATTTTTGCTCTTGATTCCCTTGACTTTGGGAATGTGTCAAGTAAGAAATTGCTGCGGTGGAGTTCAAGGAGGTTGTTTCCTGCTTTCTCCTCTAGGGTTTTGATGGTTTCCTTTCTCACGTTCAGGTCCTTTATCCATTTTGAGTTTATTTTGGTATATGGTGTGAGAAAATGATCTAGTTTCATTCTTCTGCATGTTGCTGTCCAGTTCTCCCAGCACCCTCTGTTAAAGAGGCTGTCTTTTTTCCATTGGATAGTCTTTCCTGCTTTGTCAAAGATTAGTTGGCCATACTTTTGTGGGTCCAATTCTGAGTTCTCCATTCTATTCCATTAGTCTATGTGTCTGTTTTTGTGCCAATACCATACTGTCTTGATGATGAAAGCTTTGTAGTAGGGGCTAAAGTCTGGGATGGTGATGCCTCCTGTTTTGGTTTTCTTCTTCAAATTACTTTGGCTATTCGGGGTCTTTTGTGGTTCCATACAAATTTTAGGATAGTTTGTTCTAATTTTGAGAAGAATGGTCGTGCAATTTTGATTGGGATTACATCAAATGTGTAGATTGCTTTGGGTAGTAATGGCATTTTAACAATATTTATTCTTCTGATCCATGAGAATGGAATGTTTTCCCATTTCTTTGTGTCTTCTTCAATTTCCTTCATAAGTTTTCAATAGTTTTCATCATACAGATCTTTTATATCTCTGGTTAGGTTTATTCCTAGGTATTTTTATGGTTTTGTGTGTGTGTGTGTGTGTGTGTGTGTGTGTGTGTGCAATTGTGAATGGGATGAGTTTCTTGATTTCTCTTTATGTTGCTCCATTTCTGGTGTATAAAAATGCAACCGATTTCTGTACATTGATTTTATACCCTGCAACTTTGCAGAATTCATGGATCCGTTCCAGTAGGCTTTTGGTGGAGTCTGTTGGATTTTCTATGTAGAGTATCATGTCGTCTGTGAAAAGTGAAAGTTTGACTTCTTTGCCAATTCTGATGCCTTTTATTTCATTTTGTTGTCTGATTGCTGATGCTAGGACTTCCAGCACTATATTAAACAAACAGTGGTGAGAGTGGACATCCCTGTCGTGTTCCTGATATCAGGGGGAACACTCTCAGTTGAGGACGATTCTCATAAATGGCTTTTATGATGTTTAAGTTCCTTCTATCCTGACTTTCTCAAGAGTCTTTACTAAGAAGGGATGCTGTATTTTGTCAAATGCTTTTTCTGCATCTATTGACAGGATCATATGGTTTTTATCTTTTCTTTTGTTAATATGATGTATCACATTGATTAATTTGCGAATATTGAACCAGCCCTGTAAGCCAGGAATGGATCCCACTTGATCATGGTAGGTAATTCTTTTTATATGCTGTTGAATTCGTTTTGCAAGTATCTTGTTGAGGGTTTTTGCATCCATATTCATCAAGAATATTGGACTGTAGTTCTCTTTTCTTGCTGGGTCTCTGTCTGGCATGGGAATCAAAGTGATGCTGGCTTTGTAGAATGAGTCTGGAAGTTTTCCTTCCATTTCTAATTTTTGGACTAGCTTGTGAAGAATGGGTATTAATTTTGTTTTAAATATCTGGTAGAATTCTGCAGGGAAGCCATCTGGCCCAGGGCTCTTATTTGCTGGGATATTTTTGATAACTGATTCAATTTCTTCACTAGTTATGGGTCTCTTCAGATTTTCTATCTCTTCCCGTGTGAATTTTGGTAGTGTGTTTGTGCTTAGGAATTTGTCCATTTCTTCTAGGTTGTCCAGTTTGTTGGCATATAATTTTTCATAATATTCCCTGATAATTGCTTGTATTTCTGAGGGATTGGTTATAATAAGTCCATTTTCATTCATTATTTTGTGTATTTGGGTGCTCTGTCTTTTCTTTTTGAGAAGTCTGGCTGGGGGTTTATCAACTTTATTTTTTCAAAAAACCAACTTTTGATTTCATTGATGTGTTTAACTGTTCTTTTAGATTCTCTATTGTTTATTTCTGCCCTGATTTTTATCATTCCTCTTCTTCTACTAGATTTGGGGTGCTCTCCTTCTAGTTTCTTTAGGTGCACTGTTAGATTTTGTATTTGTGCATTTTCTAATTTCTTGAAATAGGCCTGGTGTGCAATGTACTTTCCTCTTAGTACTGCCTTTGCCACATCCCATAGAGTTTGGATTGTTGTATTTTCATTTTCATTGTTTCCATATATTTTAAAATTTCTTCTCTAATTGCCTGATTGACCCATTCGTTCTTTAGTAGGGTGTTCTTTAACCTCCACGTTTTTGGAGGTTTTTCAGACTTTCCTGTGATTGATTTCAAGTTTCATAGCATTGTAATCCGAAAGTATGCATGGTATGATCTCCATTCTTTTATATTTATTGAGGGCTGCTTTATGACCCAGTAAGTGATCTATCTTGGAGAATATGCCATGCGCACTTGAGAAGAAAGTGAATTCCATAGCCTCAGGATGTAAAGTTCTAAATATATCTGTCAAATCCATCTGGTCCAATGTGTCATTCAAGTCCATTGTGTCTTTAGTGATTTTCTGTCTAGTTGATCTATCCATTGCTATAAGTGGAGTATTAAGGTCCCCTGCTATTAGCACATTCTTGTACATAAGATTGTTTCTGTTTGTGATTAATTGTTTTATATACTTGGGTGCTCCCATATTTGGTGTGTAGACATTTATAATTGTTAGTTCTTCCTGATGGATAGACCCTGTAATTATTATATAATAATATAATAATTCATCCCTTGTTACTGCCTTTACTTTAAAGACCAGTTTGTCTGATATAAGTGTGGCTACTCTGACTTTCTTTTGACTTTCAGTAGCATGATAGATATTTTTCCACCCCCTTACTTTCAATCTGAAGGTGTTCTCAGGACTAAAATGAGTCTTTTGTAGACAGCAAATAGATGGATTTTGTTTTTTTATCCATTATGCTACCCTATGTCTTTTGATTGGAGCATTTAGTCCATTTACATTCAGTGTTATTATTGAAAAATATGGGTTTAGAGTCATTGTCTTTGTAGTGGTGTCTCTAGTACCTTGTGTTCCTTGCAACATTTCCCTCATAGATTCCTCCTTAGGATTTCTTGTAGGGCTGGTTTAGTGATGATGAATTCTTTCAGTTTTTGTTGATTTGGGAAGACTTTTATCTCTCCTTCTATTGTGAATGACAAGCTTGCTGGATAGAGGATTCTTGGCTGCATATTTTTTTTGTTTATCACATTGAAGATGCTGCCATTCCTTTCTGACCTGCCAAGTTCAGTAGATAGGTCTGTAATTACTTTGATATGTCTCCATTTGTATGATAGAGCCCTTTTATCCCTAACTGCTTTCAGAATTCTCCCTTTGTCCTTGTATTTTGCCAGTTTCACTATGACATGTCATTCAGAAGATCAATTCAAGTTACGTCTGAGGGGAGTTCTCTGTGCCTCTTGGATTTCAATGTATGTTTCCTTCCCCATATTGGAGAAGTTCTCCACTATAATTTGTTCCAGGACTCCTTCAGCACCTTTCTCTCTCTCTTCCTTTTCTGGAATTCCTATGGTACAGATATTGTTCCATTTGATTGTATCACTCAGTTCTCCAACTCTTCTTTTGTGATCTTGGATTAGTTTATCTCTCTTTTTCTCGGCTTCCTCTTTTCGTATAATTGTGTCTTCTAATTCACCTATTCTCCTCTGCCTCTTCATTCCGTGCATTGGACGCCTCCATTTTATTATGCACCTCAGTTATAGCATTTTTAAAATTCATCACAACTATTCTTAAGGTCCATAGTCTTTGTAGCAATAGCTTCTATGATGTCTTCCATGCCTTTTTCAAGTCCAGCAATTAATTTTATGACTATTGTTCTAAATTCTTGTTCAGTTATGTCACTTATATCTGTTTTGAGCAGTTCTTTAGCTGTCATTTCTTCCTGAAATTTCTTTAGAGGAGAGTTCTTCCATTTCATCATTTTGGCTAGCTTTCTGTCTCTTGTTAGTTTTAAAAGCTTGTTATGTGTTCTGTATCTGTGAGTACTGCTACATTAAAGAAGGCTCATTGACTGTCCAGGGCCTGTCCGTTCAGGAAGTGTTCTTTTAATAGTGTCCCTTGGTCCTTCTTGCTGAGACTTTGGTTATTTTATTTCCCTACTCATAGTGGCATTTGGGACTCTCCACCATGTGTACTTTGGCTTGTTTCTTGAGGTAGCCCTGGAAAGGAAAACAGACAGAGAAACACACAGGGAACGAAGGCATGCAAATGCACAGAGAAATCCAACAAACAAGCAAACCGAAAGGGAAAAAGAAAAAGAAAAAAGAACAAAGAAAAAAAACCCAAAAGACAAAGAAGAGTCTAAAAGCATAAAACCAGAATTCCCAGCTACAAATAAAGAGCAGGGCGTATGCAGTGCTTATGGAAGAGCATATACAACAAGAGAAATGACAGGGGAGGGGAGAAAGCAAAATTAGACAGTGACAGGCAGGGAGACTAAGAGGCTTAATTCAGAGAGAGAAAGAGGAGAATATGGTAGGAGGTGAAGGGAAAGAAACAAAGATAATGTTACTCAGAGAAACTATAGTCTGATTGCTCCAGAGAGAGATATAGAAAGGTAGCGGTGGAGGTGTAGAATATACATCTAGAGAATGGATTAAATGTGACTGTTTAAGCAAACCAGTGACCAGAGTGCCCAGTCCAGCAGAGGGGCGGGATATGAATGAGACAAAAAGGAAAATAAATCTGAATAGAAAGAATTGATCTAAAATTAATCACGGCAGTGTATCCATGTTGGTCTTGCCCCAGGCTCCAGTAAAAAAAAAAAAAAGCAGCTCTCTAGCGGTGATGCCCGTGGTTTGATGTAGGCGGGTCTTAGCCTCCACTGTGGTTCCACGGGCTGCTCCCTGAGGTCCCACCTTGGTGGTTGTGGGGGGAAAAATGGCGGCACCCAGTCCCTTCTTGAACCAAGTGTTGCAAATCACTCTTTTGGGTCCGATCTCTCTGTGCATCGTGCATAGCCAAGGTGGGCCATGTTCTATGTCCTAAGCCCTGCCTCATTCCCAGGTCTTAGTCCATGCTTTATTGATACCCCTCAAAATGTAATCCCACAGGCCAGGCAGCTTCCCAGCTGGGGATCAAACCAGGAGAGCCGCGGAGCAGTTTTTCCTGGCGCCGCCTGGGGCCAAGGCACCCAGCCCAAAGCCACTGCCACAGCTAGAAATAGGATCCCTCTCTAACCCGAGCCAAAGTTTTTCTCTTCTCCAGGACAGTTCTATGAGCAGTTTCAGCTGCTCTTTATCTTCCCCTCGACTCTCTGTGGCTCTCCGTGAAGGGGGTTCCCTCCCCTCTCTCCATGTCTCCGGTCCTGACCGGCTTTCATTTTCCCCAGTTCACACTCACACACCTATGAGGTTGTCTTCTTAGTGGACTCTGTCTCTTTTCCTCCCAGACTCCTGCAGTTCAGTGTCCTATGGCTTCAGGCCTTCTCTGTTTGAGAGATGGGGGTGAGCAAAATGTATGGAGCTCCCTACTTCTCCGCCATCTTGCCTCCCTCCGTCCTATGTTCTTAAGTGACAAAAGAGGGGCACCTGGGTGGCTCAGTTCGTTAAGCATCCGACTTCACTTCAGGTCATGATCTCATGGTTGGTGGGTTCAAACCTGGCGTCAGGCTGTGTGCTGACAGCTGGGAGCCTGAAGCCTGCTTCAGATCCTGGGTCTCCCTCTCTCTGCCCCTTCCCCTTCTCTATCTTCTTTACAGGATCCTCTGACACGTTCAGAGGACAGACTTGCTGTTACAGGACTTTTCACTCATTACCTTACTGTGTACCACTGCAGACTACAAGATGAATTTTATCTTTACAGGAGTGGCTCTTGTTACAGTTCTCAACTCGCTCACCCTCCATCCATGACCACTGCGATCTCCCCTTCTGCGCACTGGTCTCTTCCCTTGTGTTATTTTTTAAATTAGCACCCCCCCCCAGTTTTATTGAGATATAGTTCACATATAACATTGTGTAAGTTTAAGGTATCCAGTGTGATGATTTGACATACAAATAATACCACAGTCAGGTCAGTTAACATATCCATCATCTCACATAATTACTGCTGTGTGTGAGGTAAGAACATTTAAGATCTACTCTCTAAGCAACTTTCAAATATATAATACACAATTGTTAACTATAGTCACCACACTGCATATGAGCTCCCCAGAGCTCATTCATCTCACCAGATGTTTGTACTCTTTGACCAACATCTCCCCATTTCTGCTCTTCCCAACCTTTCTACTCTCTATTTCTATGACTTTGGCTTTTAATTTAGATTCCACATATAAGGGAGATCATATAGTATTTGTTTTTCTCTGACTCATTTCACTTAATATAATGCCCTTGAAGTACATCCATGTTGTCACAAAAATGGTAGGATCACCTTCTTTTTTATGGCCGAATAATATTCGTGTGTGTGTGTGTGTGTGTGTGTGTGTGTGTGGCGTGATCATTTCTTTATCTATTTGTCTGTTGACAGACAGGTTGCTTCCATGTCTTGGCTTTTATAAATAATGCTGTGAGAAATGTGGGGTTGCAGATATGTCTTGGAGGTGGTGATTCATTTCCTTCAGACGCATACCCAGAAGTGGAATTTCTGGATCATATGGTAGCTATAGTTTTAATTTTTTGAGGAACTTCCATTCTGTTTTCCACAGTGGCTTCAACAATTCACCTTGCTATCAAGAGCCCTCTAGACTTCCCTTTTCTCCACATCTTTGCCAGCATCTCTTGTCTTTTTGATAGTAGTCATTCGAACAAGTGTGAGGTGATATGTTATTTAGGTTTTGACTTGTGTTTCCCTGATGATTAATGATGTTGAGCATCTTTTCATGTACCTGTTGGACATTTGTATGTCTTCTTTGGAAAAGTATCTATTCAGGTTCTCTTGCCCATTTTTTTTTTTTTTTTTGCTATGGAGTTGTAGGATTCCCCTACATGTATTTTGGACATTAACGCCTTCTCTGATCTATCATTTGCAACTATTTTCCCATTCCATAGGTGGCCTCTTTATTCTGTTGATTCTTTTGTTGTGTAGAAGCTTTCTAGTTTGATGTAAATGTTGCAAATGAATTAATTTAAACAGCAAGAGCAGTGGTACCTGGGTGGCTCAGTTGGTTGAGCATACAACTCTTGATTTCTGCTCAGCTCATGGTCCCAAGGTTGTGGAATTGAGAGCACCCCCTTTATGGGCCAAGCAAAACACATTTTTTTTCCCCTGGGAATGGCTCATATATCACCTCTGGACAAGAAGAGAAGAAAGCTGAGAAATTATATTTGAGGTAGACAAGAAGAGAAGCCAGCCCCCAAAATTCAGAAGTCTTGGCCTGATGGTGATGTAGTAGGTAAGGGCAGCACCCCAGAGGTTAATCAGGGGGTGAGGGGAATAGCATATAGTAGGGATGTCAATACTGCTGAAAGCTGCAGACAGATGAACAGTATGGCAGAGACTGCCAGAGGCCCACTCCTTCTCCTTAGTGACAAAATGCTTATATTTAGTGGAGCTCATTGCCACTTGGAATAAAAGACTATTTTCTATATTCTGTCATAGATAAGTATGGCCATGTGACTAATTGAGTTACTACTGAGATGCAAGAGGAAGTGTATAGGGTTTCCAGAAAGTCTCCTTTAAAGGTAAGGGACACACACTTCTTTTCTCCTACTCTTCTTCTGGCTGCCTGGAATATGGATGTAATGGCCAAACACAAGCAGCCATCTTGGACCATGAGGTGACTAAGGATAATGGAACATCAGGAGGCTAGATCCCTGATAACCAAAGAGTTATCAGTCCTGGACTCCTCCTCTCAAGGCTTCTTACTGATGCGAGAGAAAAATAAACCTTCATGTTGCTCAAGTCACTGATATTTTGAGAGTATTTGATTTTGTGCATCTAGAACAAGGGATGGAGAAAAGTCATTTGGGGAAGATAACAGATTCCATCTGAGATTAAATCAGTGTTTCTCAAATGCTCCATATTCCACCAGACATCAAGGTCGCCTGGAGTGGCCATGCAGATCCCAAGGGACTACCCAGATCTCCTAAATCAGCCTTTCTGGAGGTAGATCCCAGAAACTGCATTGAAACTTGTTTCCCGGTGGTTTTATGTGCATTAGAGTTTGTGATCTAGAAGAAGGCATGATAAGGAGGGGAACAAGGAATCCAATTTGCCTGAAATGGAAGGTTACTGTATGCTGCCTTCCCTGTCCCTGCTCTGTTAAGCTCAAGCAAAACAATGAGATTTGCTTTGGCCAGTCATATATGAGTTGAAGTGACATGTGTCACTTCTAAGCAGAATCTCTTAATGTTAGCACATGGTTTCCCACATTTCAGTGTTATTCCACGTAGAGTTTGTATTATCAGCCTGCATCTTGGGCTGAAGATGATGTGGAGCAGAGCCTGACTCACATGTGCTGGAAACGTGGAGTGAATGAGCAAGCAATAACCCTCGCTGAGGTAAGCCACGGAGAGGCAAGACAGAACCTAACCTATTATTTTTGTTTTGTTTTGTTTCTGAGAGAGAGAGACAGTGTGGGCAGGGGAGGGTCAGAAAGAGAGGGAGACACAGAATCTGAAGCAGACTCCAGGCTCTGAGCTGTCAGCACAGAGCCCGACGCGGGGCTCGAGCCCACGAACCGTGAGATCATGACCTGAGCTGAAGTCAGATGCTTAACCAACTGAGCCACCCAGGCACCCAGAACCTAACCTATCGATTGCTAGCAGCACTTCATTTAAATACAACTCACCTAATTGGCTGTACATATAAATCCATGGCTATTTTCTCCAATTTGCTTAAAGAAAATTTTTACTTAATTTTTTATTTCTTTGGAACACTAACTTTCTACTGTTTCATTCCTTTGCATGTCTTTTTCCTCTTCTGTCTGCTGAATAACTTTCTTTAGTGTGTGTTTCTCCTGATAAATATTTGCAAACCTGCTGCATTTGGTATAGAATTTACCAAATGCATCCCTTTTGGTTATTTTTGCCTCCTTCTTGAATTCCATTGTTTTGTTTTGTACCGTGCATGCCTGAGTGTACTTCATGAGTTAAAGCCAAATTAATATGTAGCCAGCATTCTCTCCTGTGTAAGAAGGCACTGGCATTTTGACAGCAAGGATGAAGACATGAGATAGATAGGTTCAGAATTGTATTGAATTCCACCCTCTCTTATTTTTCAAGATACTTAATTCATGAAGGAATTCTAGGATTAAGAGACATAGTGATACACAGAACATCGCTACCAAATGTATTTATAAATTATAAAACTTTGCAGAAAAGGGCTCCAGACAAGCTAGCAAAAAGCCATTAACATATTTGAACATTGGTTCATTGAACAAATGTTTATTGAGTGCCTCAAATCTACCCAGGAGTATAGAAGGGATAAGATGGAAGGCTGGGGAGTGCACAGAGGGCAGGGAGATAGGATTTAGGGCCAGTAGCACCACTGAGCAATTTACTTGATCTTCCCTCTCCGGAGCCTCGGTTTCCCGGTCTGTGAAATGAAGATGATCATAATTCACATGGTCCTATGAGAAATGGATGAGCTCATGACACAGAGCTGCCAGACCACAAATGCTTGAGGGCTGGTGGCCTTGTTGGCATTAGGCAAATGTCTTGGAGTGAGGAATCAGGGACCAGGAACGAGGCTGCTTTTCTAGAGAAAGGTGTGATGGTGGAGACAGGAAGATGGTGGCGGGCCGAGGGAAAGGGTCACTCAAGGATGCTTCCCTGCAGAGGGAGAAGGGAAAAATATTGAGGATTCAAGAGAATCCTCTGCAAATTCAAGAGAAGTGAGACATAGGTGGGATCAAGCTTTGGAAAACCCCGGGCTGGGATGGAATCGGGGGGTCAGGGAGACGAGTGTAGATTCACCCCATGAGGTGGAGGTGCTCTGCAGAGGCAGTAGCGAGCCCCAGAGCGGCGTGCCAAGGGGCCCAGGGATCCTGAACAGGGAGGCAGAAGCTAATGCGCCCCGTGGTCTCCGTAAGAGAGAGGACGTGATGTGGCTGCTTGAAGCGGCCAGGAAAGGTTGGCAGAGAAGGGCAGGTCCTGTTTGATCCCCTGGTTCTGCCTGTGGACTCAGCAGGTGCCTAGAGACCTATGGAATGATGCTGGCCAGAAACACTCTCTCCTTCCTTGGCTTTTTGAGAAACTGCCTTCCTTCCCAACCCCCTAAAAGAATTTTTTTTTTTTAAAGCACTCAAATGATTTCTAATCTGAGAAGCAGAACTTTTTTTTTCTTCCTTTTTTGCCCCAGGCTTCCTAGGAGCCTAAAAGCATCCTGGCAGTCACTGTCTCACCAGAGTGACTGTGTGGGAGGAGAGTCTGGTCAGCTCCCCATCACTCAGCCCTTTGATGACTTGCCATTTGCCCTTTCTTTGAGAAAGGCCAAATGAGTTAACCTGGCTTACAAGGCCCATGCTGACCTGGCCCTGCTTCCTCCCCAGAGGTGCCTTGGATTTTCCTGTGTAGAAGGCAGGCACTTGTCTCCAAGCCATCCAAGCTTTTACAGTGGCATAAAAAGCTTACAACACTTTGCCCAAGACTGACTTGTCCGTTCCAAAGAATGGAGGTGGTGGGACGAAAATATAGAAAGAAGGCACCCACCGGCTTCTCTGACTTCAGGCTTCCGCCCTGTGTGGACCCACTTGGCGTGGCTGCTCCAGCGGGTAACTGATGGGGGTGATTTCATGCTGTGCTGGTGCTCACCCCTGGCTCTTTGCACTCTTCCCTGTGCTTGGAACATACTTCTCGGCTCTTAGCCTGGGCAATTTCTACTCATCCTTCAGATTGTAACTTGAATGGCTCCAGCTCCCACAACCTTCTTTGCTTCCCTTGTCTATCCTCATTACAATTGCCGGCTTAAATGTCTGTCTCCTTCACTAGACTGGAGGAATGTTGTGTCCCCGGGCCCGCCGCCCAATTCTGTGCTCCTGGCACAGAGCAGAGATCAATACATGTCTGCAGAATGACTCACCGAATGAAGGAATAAATGAATGAATTTAACGGTGGCCCAAAAGAAACAGTGACCGACTCCCTGCAGGTGGAGGTAGCTGAACAGGCAGAGCTGAGTGGGAAGGGCATGTAGGAGCCCACAGGTGGGAGAAAGCAGCAGCCTGGGACGCTGGTAGTGGTTCATTGCTGCCCACAGGGTTTCTTCACCCGTGTTGCTGGTAAGCCATGTTCTACTTCTGCAGCTGCCTTGTGAAGCTGAAGTGCTGGCCCTTCTCAAAAAGTGGGCGCTGCGCGGTCACCTGGTGATTAAATCGAGACCACTGGCTTTGGAGTTGGATTTTTGGAGTTTAAATCCAGGTTTTGCTACTTGCCCGGCTCTGATATCTGGGGCAAGCCACTTAACCATTACCCCCTGAACCATTAGGTTTTCCTGTGACAAATGGGCACTATGATAGCATCCGCCCCCCTCTCAGAGATGCAAAAAGTAGCAGAGGAAGCGGAGTGCCCAGGGGCGCCAGGCACCCAGCAGAGCGCGGGCACTTAGGGGCGCTCGGCCTGAGAGGCGGGGTTCAGCCGGAGGTGGGGGCATCGGACTCCGCTGCGGCTCGCGCAGCCGCGTGGGGCCGGCCCTCCAGGCCCCGCACACCTGCTCGCAACTCCTGAAGCCCCTCCCGAAGGCGAAGGCCGGGAGGGGCAGCGAGGGCCTGGGGTTTCCGGCCAGACTCCGGGCTCGAAAGGAGGCCTGCGGGCACGCGGCGTCCGCTGCTCCGCTCCTCCTTGGTAAAGCAGTGCTGCGGCCCACGAAGTGGCCCTTTAAATGGTTTCTAGAGCGGCATAAAAGCGCCGACAGGCGGCGGGGCCCCTCCCGTGACCTCTGAGCTGGTGGTAAATTGCCTCTCTCGGCAGAGGCGGCTGCGGGGAGCGCCGGGATCAATAGCTGAGCCTGCGCGGCGGAGGGGCGCGCTGGGCGGCGCAGCCCGGGCCTGATGGCTGGCGCTGCGGGGGCGCGCGGGGGCGCGGGGGCGCGGGAGTGGCCGAGCCCCAGACGTGCTCCGGACTGGACAGCCAAGGCCGAAGCCAGGCCACCGCGAGGCCCTACTCCCTTAGGAGGCTGGAGTCCCTGCCTACTAGGAATCCTGGGGTCGGAGTGAGTGTTTTGGGGAGAGGGCAGGGCTGGCCCTGGGTCTTGGGTCCCAGGCTTGTAGCCTGAGCTCGAAGCAGCCCCAGCTGTCCCCTTCCTGCAAAAGGGCCACTCAGGGGCTGGGGTCAACTTAGGAGGCTGTCATAATAAGATAGTGACTGCATGGGTCAGGCCTGGCAACAAATCTGCAGGTGTAATTCCGCTTTTGTCTCTACGACTTCGATGAGATGACTCCACTTCCTTGGACCTTGCTTCCTTACCTGCAAAATGGAATTAGAAGGTAGCGGCTCAAGGGAGATGTTTCACCTACAGCGCATGTCCCTCTGTTGTGGTCTGAATGCCTGTGTCCCCCTACAGATTCATATGTTGAAGCCTAGTGCCCAAGGGGATGGCTTTAAGAGGTGGGCCTTTGGGAGGGGATAAGGTCATAGGGAGGAGCCCTCATAAAAGAAGCCCCAGACAACTCCCTCTCTCCTTCCAGCGCATGAGGACGCAGCAAGAGGTGAGCTGTCTGTGAACCAGGAAGCGAGCTCTCACCAGACACCAAATCTGCCTATGCCTTGATCTGAAACTTTCCAGCCAGGCTTCAGAACTGTGAGAAATCAATTTTTGTTGTTTATAAGCGTCTCCCACCCCCCACCCCGGCTTATGGTATTTTTGTTAGAGCTGCTGAAGGGAATAAGACACTGTCACTGGGCCGTGCAGACATGACTAATCGATAGCTGCAGTCTCCACGGAAGCCTCATAGGCTCAGCCTCGCTCTAAGAGCTGCCTAATCGGGGGTGGGCTCAGGATGAAACCCAGGGTCCATCACTGACCTGGGGCCTTGCCAGACCAAGGGCTTCAGGCTGCATCACAGTTACACCCTTCTAGGCTCACTTAAGAATGAATAAACCTGCACTTATTACCCATAAGCATGTTCCAGCTTCCACTGCACTAGAAAAGTTTGTGTAAGCCAGTATGTTTATGCATAAACATGCGTATATTCTCAGACATTATTTAGAGAAAGATAATGTACCTGAGGACATTTCATCTGCAGAATCTAATGAACATCAGATATTTACTTAAATGGAAACTCTGCTGTATCATTTGCCTATTAGGGCCTAGCACAATGATGTAATAGCTCATCAGGTTTTGAAAATGAGATGAGATAACGTATGTAAAGTACTTGGCACAGTACCTAGAACATGGCATTTGCTCAGTAGAGAGCTAGCACTAATATTAAAGTAGCAGGGATTGCAGCCCCGAGGGTGTGAGCATGCATCCTTGTTTAGTTGGGATTAGGTTCTGCTGTGTAAGTAGAAACTACTCTGTTCGATGAGGCCATGCCCACGTCTTAACCAGCTTCCCTTTCAGTCCCATTCTGCCGACCCCACCCCTACACGCAGGCTTTTCTTGGGAGTGCATCTACAGATGATTTTCACCTGAATCCTAATTTCGAGGCCTGCTTCTGGGGAATCCATTCTAGGACAACCACCATTATGCACTGATACTGGGACGAGCCAGATTCTAATCCAGGTCAACAGATCAGAGCTCAGTAGCACTCTGATCCCTGCTTGTCATGCGCACAACGATAGCAGCTAACACTTGCACCAATCGCTACAACAATTACTTGTCGTATATGAACTGAGTCAATCCTCACAGGTAACTCAATGAAGTGGATACTCTTCTTATTCACGTTTGCAGATGAGGAATCTGAGAACCAGAGAGGTCAAGTGACTTGTCCAAGGTCCCACAGCTAGTAAGTGGTAGATCCTGAATTTAGACCTAGGCAATTTGACTCTAGAGTTTGGATTTTTTTTTTTTTAAGTTAATTTATTTTAAGAGAGAAAGGGAGGGAGGGAGGGAGACAATCCCAAGCAAGCTCTGCACTGTCAGTGCAGAGTCCAATGCAGGGCTTGGTCATGACTGAGCCAACCAAGAGTCAGATGTTTAGCCTGCTGAACCACGCAGGCATCCCAGAGTTTGGGTCTTAACCGTGCACTCTGTAGCCAATTACTATAAGGTACCCAGGAGAACTCGGTAACTAAATGGCAAGAGTTATTATAAGTAACAGATCAGTTGGGAAGTGATTTATTCTTGGCAAATAAAAGAATTTGGTTGAAAAAGTAATCCAGATGTCTATGAGAAGAAATTTTGAGTAAGGCTAAACAGAAAAAAAATTAAATTGAGTGATTCTTTGAAAAAAATACAGTAAGCTTGTATATAATGTTTTCCTGGGGTCTAACTGGCCCTTGATTAGGGTCACCTCTGACCTTTAGACATCCAGGCTCTGAGGTCTGGTAATCCAAATCAAAAATAGTTCCTGGGGTGCCTGGGAGGCTCAGTCAGGTAAGCATTCGACTCTCGATTTCAGCTCATGATCTCATAGTTCATGGGTTTGAGCCCATTTTGGACTTGCACTGACATCAGGGCCTGCTTGGGATTCTCTCTCTCCCTTTCTCTTTCATTGCCCCTCCCCAACTTATGCGTGCATGCATTCTCTCTCTCTCTTTCTCTCCCTCACCCCCTCTCTCCCTCTGTGGAAAATAAACAAACAAGAAAATTAGTTCCTGTTAGGGCTTCTTGCCTGGAGAACTATGTGACAGGTAAGTATACATGTAACAACACACACATACACACACACATGCACACGCACACGAACACATAAACATATCCCTGGAGAGTGTCATCCTTAGAAAACAAAAGGGGTCCAAGCTGTTCTTTATGAGGCCCCTGTTGTCTGGATTCTTCCTCACAGAAGGTGGGGCCATCTCATTGAGGTTCTGGCCAAGAGGGATAGTGTTGGGGTCGGGGTGGGGTCATTGGAAGCTTGAACTAAGGTGAGCGGGACAGGCAGAGGATGTAAGATAGGGGACTGGAATGTTCCACATGGCTTCTGCATTCACACTTAGGTGTCTGGGCTGGAATGGCTGGAAGAACTGGATGCTGGTTGGCACCTCTCTCTCTTGTCTATCTGTCCCTCTCTCTCTTTTCATGTGACCTCTCCTTCTGGCTAGCTTGGAAGTTTCAGGGTAATTTGACTTACGTGGAGGTTGGCTTCCACCCAAGTGTGCAGTCAAAAGCTGTTCATTCTCTTGAAGGCTAGACTCAGAACCTGCACAGCGTCACTTCCGCAAAATTCCATCGATCAAGTCAGTCAGGGGCCGACTCAGCTGAAGGGGAGGGGGAAAAGACTCCATCTTTATGCTGGAGGAGGAGTCAAGAATTTACTTTGCTACAGGGGCGCCTGGGTGGCTTAGTTGGTTAAGCATCTGACTTTCGCTTAGGTCATGATCTCGCGGTTTGTGGGTTCGAGCCCCGCGTCAGGCTCTGTGCTGACTGCCAGCTCAGAGCCTGGAGCCTGTTTCAGTCTGTGACTCCCTCTCTCTCTGACCCTCCCCTGCTCACACTGTCTCTCTCTCTCTCCTAGAAATAAATAAAACATAAAACAAAAATAATTTACTTTGCTACAGACCGACATACACAAGATACAAAGTTTTATTGTTAAGTTACTGGGATGTTGGGGTCGTTATAGCAGCTGGCCTACACTGACAAATACACCCTGTTGTACACCTGGTGGGCAAGTCAGTTTTCTTCAACTGACTCATTTATATCTTCCCTTATAAAGGAGTGCCTTCTACAGGGAGCATCTAGTAAATGATGCAAAACAGAGGGAATGGAAGACACTGTACAAAATCTCCTTTTTCTGGTCTTCCAATTCCTTTTGCATGAAAGGAAAATAAGTTCAAGCAAGAGCTCTAAGGATCCATCTTTAGTTCAAAGAAATATTTCATTAGGGAAATCAAGCTAGTAGTCAAAATGATCTGTAGCCAGAATGGACTGTCGTGGAGGTAATGAGCTCCCCATCACTGAGAGGTGTTTGAGCAGAGGGTGGTGTCACTGGGATGTTGGAGGAAGAATCCAGTCATCATCACTTGCATCCCCAAGACTAGTTATGCTCAAACCCGGTAAGATCCCAGTTTGGTGGGTAACTTTCCAATCCCAGGAAACCACGTGGTTAGGAATCTAAGCTCTACAGCATACTGAACAGCAGCGAAGGCACATGAATGTTTATCTCTCTAGAAAGTTCCAAGGCCAGGTAGTAAGAAATTGGTCCTTGGCATTTGATGGCAGTACTGTATTTTACAAAAGTCTTTTGTGGTCTGTGAATCTCTCTAGAATAGGAACAAGGCCTTAAACATGCTTTGTGTCCACTTCTTTCCCTCTCCACCCTGGTCTAGGCCATCATTTCCTGCCAGAGTCACCGAGCTGGCTTGGCCATGTGTTCATCTCTCCCTCCACAGTCCATTCTGCATGCTTGAGGCTGAGCGATCATTTTGACATGAATCCTGTGCTCTCCTAAAACTCTCCAATGGTTTCCCATGGTGCTTAGAATACAGTTAGAATTCCTGCTATGTCTAGAGGCTTTACAGGCTGGGGTTTTTCATGTCTCATTGACTTCATCTCCTACCCTGCTGTTTTCACAACTTAGGCTCAGCCACACTGGCTTGTTTCCAGTCATTCACACACAACCAAGCACAGTCCCGCTTGCTTCTTCCTCCACATGCAATGCTGTTCTTTCCCAAAACTCACCTCATCAGGGGGAACCTTCTCTGATCAGCTTATGTAAGATAGAGACCCCCATCATTCTCCATCCCCTATGTCACTTTATTTTCTTTCTGTCATCAACTTATTTGCTTAGTTATTTGTTTAGTTTATGCCTCCTCCCATAAAATGTTATTCTCACAAGATGCCTGGGCTATCTTGCCTTCACTTTTTATCCCTAGAGGCCAGAACAATACCTGGTACAGATGGAACATTCAAGAAGTATCAGTGAAAGGCACACAAAAATGAACAAATATTTGGAGCTCGCTCAGCCTCTAGCGCACAGCAGGCAAACACTGACTTTGTCGAGGGACTGAATGGACTTCGAGATTGGCTGTGGCATCAAGCTGTTTATGTCATAGGTCTGTGTTTCGGTTACGTGCAGGATGATGATTTTATTCATCAGAAGGGTCTCTGAAATCCAAGAGAGAATAATGTGGAAAACTGCAGGATAGGGTCAGCCCACAAGGGATACTACCCAGCTCTGTCCTCAGCTTCCAAAGATTGTCCCACATGCCTCCTACCCAGACCACCTTACATACTTCAGCATGAACATCAGATCCAGCAAAGAGCTGGTGGGCAAGTCAACTATCTTCAAGGCTTGGTTAAAACAGACCACCCTCACTCTGAGTGTACCGCATAATCCTGAAAGGGCAGACTATCTGGGTGGATATAACATGTAGTCAAGAGTTTCTTAAATGCTAGTGTTCGGATAATACTGTGAGATACTAATTTGTATTTTCCCCCTTTTGCTTTCTCCTGTGCAGGCAGGTGGCAGGCTTGGTGGTTGATTGCTTCAGGGGAGGAATATGTCAGGGCTGAAGGGAGAAGTATCCCCCGAGATTTCTGTTCTTGTTGCTGAAAGCCTAAACATGTTGAGGAGAGATTTGTGAAAGGAGGTAGAGTGGCTTGGAAGACTCAGAAAGGAGAGAGACTGAGAAAAAACAAACAAACAAACAAACAAAGATATCCCCTGGGTTGGGGTAAGGAAGAAAGGCCAGGAGGGCCCCAGAGCCGTAGGAAGGCAGAACAACCCCAGGAAGAAATGGGTATGTGATGTATCCATGGACATAGGCAGTAGGGACCTGCCACTTAGCTCATGTCCCACTTCTGGGGTGGAAGCAGCTCAGAGCTGAAGGCACCACACAGATGGAATGATGGACTCTCAGAGGTAAATGATGACTGACAATGCTGGCCCTGTGCCTCGGCACTGCATAAAGCCCCAGAGCCATGACAGCATAGCCTGGGCTGAGCCGCGGGAGGCCCTGAGAAGCTGGGGTGGAGGTTCCCATCAGCACGATGAGCTTCAGAATGGGGAGCTAGGCTGGTTATTGAAAAGAGAGACGTGACCATTCGTGAGCCCTTGGCTTTTGAGACAGGGATTCATATCCACTCCATAGTTATTATTGGTGGGTGGAGAGCTGAGTGAGAGAGGAAATGATAGACATGCATGATGACCGCGTTTCTGGTTGATTAAGGGGGTGGCTGAGTCTGTGCTTGGTTTCCAGGGTGTCCTTGAGGACTTTTAGAGCAGCTGCCTCCCCTGGGCTTCTGTGTTCACAGTTAAGAAAGTAATCCATGCCTAATGATGCCATACGCACCATCACACCTTCTTTGTGTAAATAATGTCTGAAAGAATGAGGTGTGAGCCTGCTGTTGCAAAGAACACTTAGCTGTTAAATGCTTTCCTTTCCACTCCATTGGCTTTCCCTATTTATAGCTATTCCAACACAGCATTGATATCATATTTGTTTCCTGCCAGCTTCTAGTTTCCTCATCTTCGTTCCCAAGGGAAGCCCACAGGTACCTGCCTGGGACCACCCAGTCCCCATGGTACTGACCTCTGTGTGGGTCAGGAGTCAACAGAGAACATGCAGGGTGCTGCCTTTTCTCTCTTTCCCTCTGGACTTGGCCCAGAAGCTGCTTTTCCAGCCGAGACAGTAACAGTCCCTTGACCTGGGTATAGCTGCTGGTGTAGACCCCTGCAGAGTTGAGGGGCATATCCTTGGCAGGGGGGCAGGAATATGGAAGAACCTGAGTTTTGTTTGGAAAAGAGAATGTAGGGTGGGGAAGCACAGCTAACATAACGACTCCCGTGACTTCTAAGGAGGTTGGTCCACAGTACTAAGAACTTAAATACATTCTCCATCTAACGTCACCCCAGCCCCACAAGGTAGGTCACCAGTAGGCAGTATTGATCAGAGTAGAATCCACTTATAGAAGGAGATAAGAGATTGTGGCTGGTGAGTAGAAGTAAAATGAATTATGTGGTACATTTTGGAGAAAACATAGAGGTCAACTACATAGTTGTCTGGAGAAAGACAAAATAAGGAACTGATAAGGCATGAAGAACTGTGAAATGGTTTTTGTTCTTTGACCCCAAGAGTGGAATTTTAACCAAGTAAATTTAGGTCCCGGTAAAGACTAAATTCACACAGGCACAGCTTCTAGTTGCCCCGGTAATAGGTCTCTTGCTTTAGGATAATAACATTATAATGAGAAAATGCAAATGACATAAACCATAATTAAGGAGAAAGTGTGTGTGGCCCAGGGAGTGCCACCTTGGGGGAAGGTAGACCACAGATGAAGACAAGAAGGGAAACATTTGTGTTCTATACAAAAGTGACCTGGAGAGAACTGGGCACGGCATGTACCTTTGGTTTCTCCCACAGACTTTGATTAAAAAAAAAAAAATGGAAGGAATAATAAATCATGCAGTTGCTTATCCACATTGACTTCCTTTTCTACCATTGGCTTTTCCAATTTATAGCTGCCCAGAGAAGTGTTTTCTTGGGAAGGGGTGAAAGATCATCTTCATGGTGACACATGGCTCTGTATTTGGCTTTAGACACTGGGGTCACAGCTGGCCTGGGATCTGAGTGTACCATATAAAGTCAGTCCTTGTCCCTGCAGGCAGGTAGGCTCAGGGCCACCACCAGATAGTGACTTTGGCAATCTGCTGCTTAGATTTTTCTTCCTGTCCTTATTACCAGAGGGTTGGACCTGTCCCAACAGAGTAATGGGAATTCACCAAGGGTCAGAAGTTCTGGCTACTGACATTACTGTATAGATGCGGAAACTGAGGTTCCAAAAGCCTAAATAATACATGTGCCAGACTTGGGGTTAGAATCCAAATGTTTCTGACTGTAGTCCAAGCACATCATTCTCTCTAGCCTCTTATGCACCTTAAATTTGAAGAGACTGAAGGGGGGTGAAGAAGATATAATGAACTGATTAGCAAAAAATGGCCATAGCCCTTCCCTTCTCTGAAAATCATTTTGCCTTGCAAGGTGAGTCTGAAGTTCCTCCTATCAAGAGGCACTTCACTCTATTTATTTTTTGAGTGAGAGAGAGACAAAGCACGAGTGGGTGAGGGGCAGAGAGAGAGGGAGACACAGACTCTGAAGCAGGCTCCAGGCTCTGAGCTGTGAGCACAGAGCCCCATGTAGGGCTTGAACTCATGGACCATAAGATCATGACCTGAGCTGAAGTCGGATGCTTAACCGAGTGAGCCACCCAGGTACACCACAGGCACTTCACTCTGTAGACCAGGCTGGCCTGGTTACTCGCTGTAGAAGTGACAGTGTGTCAGCTCTGAGTCCTGGCCCCAGGGGCTGTTATAGGCTTCCATTCATCTCTTGGAAACTGCCATTGCCATGTGAAGTAGCCCAGGCTGGCCTGTTGGAGAATGGGAAACCCCATGGAGTAGAGCTGAGGATCCCAGCCGACTATACATGTATAAGATCAGCCGATGATGGCTGGTAGTAACAGAATAACTCAGCCACCAGGGACTCTGGAGCAGCAAGTGTTCACTGTTTGGTGATTGTTTGTTACACAGCGCTATTGTGGCAATAGTTAACAAACACAGAAAGCTAGGGAGACTCCATCCTGGAAAGATGCCCAGTAGAATATTGGACAGCAGGATGGTGGCATGGATTCAGTGGGTCACAAGGACTCTAGGAATCTGAAACCCTGTGAGGATTCTGCACTCAGAGATGGATAGGAAAAAAATAGATTTAATCCAATACCATCCTCGGAGACACTGCCCTTGGAGAAAGAAAAAGGAAACCAGTATTCTGCACCAGGTAGTTTAGGTTCACTGTTCCATTTGTCCTCACAGCTACCCCCGTGGATGCCATTTAACGGGTGAGGGAGGGGAGGAGGTATGCTCAAGGTCACACGGCTAGGAAGTGGCAGAGGAGGGATTCTCATGCAAGTCTGACGGACCCCAAAGACCTCCGCCTTCTTCATCAATATTTGCCACCTTGTCATGGAGCATGTATTTATTATGCTCAGCCCTGCGCTCAGCCTGGGATTTCCTGGTTGGAGGGAAGATAGTCTCTGCCCTTAGAACTGGAAGTCCACGGGAAATAAAGTGTTTTGGGTGCCATGAGTCAAGTCTATTCAGAGTGTGGTTCTTCCTAATAGAGAAACGCTGGGTCAGAGTCTTGTGGATTCAGGGAATGATTAATGGATGATGGTTTCCAGTAACCTGGTGCCTTTACCTTCCCACCTTATTCCTTATCGTGACATGGACTTGGGATTGGGACCCTGGTTATGGATTTAAGGCAAGATTGAATGCAGGCCTACTATTCTCTTGGGTTCTGGATTTGGCAGGGTTCTCGAATGGGTTATGAAGAAGGCCCTAGGGTTATACTTAGATTAGATTTTGGCTTTTCTGTCTGAATTGCCCTGGGAATTGTTGGGTCCTTGCCTGCCTTTGATTTTGGCCAGGCTTGGAACTAAGTTTTGTGCTCTCTTGTGTTCTGTACTTGACTCTGGACACTGGCACCTTGGTTAAGCTGGGATCTTAACCAAGGTTTGATTGTTGTTTCCTTCTTTTTTTTTTTTTCTTTTTTAAAAATTTTTTTAAATGTTTTATTTATTTCTAGGAGAGAGAGAGAGAGACAGCGTGAGCAGGGGAGGGTCTGAGAGAGAGGGAGATACAGACTCTGAAACAGGCTCCAGGCTCTGAGCTGGCAGTCAGCACAGAGCCCGATGCGGGGCCCGAACCCACGAACCGCGAGATCATGACCTAAGTGAAAGTCGGACGCTTAACTGACTAAGCCACCCAGGCGCCCCTGTTTCCTTCTCTTGCTCAAACAGCCCCTAACATCTCATCTTCTGGGAGGTCTTCCTCATCGTCATTAGAAGAAGGCCATACTGGGGCACCTGGGTGGCTTAGTCGGTTAAGCGACCGACTTTCGCTTAGGTCATGATCTCGCGGTTCGTGGGTTCGAGCCCCGCGTCGGGCTCTGTGCTGACTGCCAGCTCAGAGCCTGGAGCCTGTTTCATTCTGTGATTCCCTCTCTCTCTGACCCTCCCCTGCTCACGCTGTCTGTCTATCTCTCTCTCTCTCCTAAAAATAAATAAAACATTAAAAAAAAAAAAAAGAAGAAGAAGGCCATACTTTCTCTTTCCCCCAGGGTTGGGTATGTAAAAGCATGCTCTGCAGGATTCCTCAGCCTATTTGCTATTTCCCCAAACAACTATACCACCTCCCCGACACTTGGAATTAGTCCCTCGTTAATCCGTGTCCCAGAATCCAGAGCAGGAGCACTCTAAGGACAGATTCTAACTGTAAAATGCCAAGGTAGTCCTTTCCAAGAGCCTGTGACCACTGGGTTGAAGGAGCCCGTACTCCCTGTGGTCACCTTTGAATGGGTTGGGGCTGCCAACCTGAGAGCTGAGCAGAGCTGGGACCTGGGATACCTCCTTGGCTGGGTTTCTTTTCTTTTTTTTAGGGAGGGGGGAGCAAGTAGAACAGTTTTTAGGTGCCGCATATCTGTGGGGTCCGAGCCTGTGGGTGGCTGTCTACCTCTGCTCAGTAAAAAAGCCAAAGGACCAAATATAGGCTTAGAGAAGTAAATTTCAAGATTCTGGGTAGGAGAAGACAGCATTGACAAAGATGGGGCCGCAGCTGGAAGCCACACTGAGAGAAGATAGAGGAGCAAGGAGATGAGAAATTTAATAATCACATTAAAAAATTAAACACCAGGCCCCAGTAGTTGTCGCTTTCCATCCGCTGAGATTCACAACACTTGACATCCAATTATAATTGTGGGTTCCTATAAAACAGCCCATTAACTGCAGCTATAAATTATTATTGCTTATGTGGAGTAGGCTGCTGGCTTAGTAGCTGATACTGAAGATTACGGAAGTTATTAACAAGCAACAATGTCTCTTTGAGTCCTCTGGCTCCGTGCAAGATGTATAGACCTGGAGGGATGCAGACAGCTGCCTGGAAGTTCGGGCCACTTGTTCCGCCACAACACACAGCTGCTTTTGTATCTGGTAGAGGGAGGGCTTCTTTTTCTCTGCTCCTCAAATTTCCATCTGGTCACCTGCCACAAAAGAAGCCTACGTGGCTGAGGACCTGGAATACAAGTTCATGCACGTACACCCCTCCCCCAACACACACACTCATATGCGCATGCATGCGCCATGCACGCACGTTGTGTAACTCCTGCTAACCATTCTGTCCCGGAAAAAAAGAATTAACATAAGCCACGGATCCAAGAAAACACTTTTAAAGATTCTTTAAGAGTCCAGAGTCCATTCTTGAGGTGCCTGGGTGGCTCAGCTGCTTAAGCATCAGACTTTGGCTCAGGTCATGCTCTCCAGGTTTCTGGGTTCAAGCCTGACAGCTCAGAGCCTGGAGCCTGCTTCAGATTCTTTATCTCCCTCTTTTGCTGCTCCTCCCCCGCTCATGCCCTAATTCTCTCAGTCTCTTAAAAATGAATGAACGTTAAAAAAAAATTTAAGAGTATATTCCATTTTCTCAAGCTCTGACTGAGCAACTCTGCTTTTTCAGTTCTCCTCTCTGGAAAGCACTCCTTCCCTGGAGGGGAGGACGAGAGGAGCCAGTGGCCAAGGATTCTTCCTGCCTTCAGCAGAGCTGGAGTGATCAGCCCTGTTGGAAATTTCTGTCAGTCTGTCTTCATCCATTTTACATCTTCCAGGAACTCCCTCGAGTTTCTGAGTATTGGTAGTAGCTTTCTCTCTTTCCCAGGGTTGCTAAGATTTTTGCTTTTATTGTATCAGTCATGTTTGGGGAGAGGTAAACATGTAGGCTAATTTCACTCTCTCGAAAGCAGAAGCTGTCCATTGGATTTTAAAACTGGGTACGATTTAAAAAAAAAAAAAAAAACCAGCAAGAAGAATATGTAACATTACTGACTCCCTTGCCAAACATTGGATGTATATCAGCACATTTGTCTTCTTGAGAATCTGAGAGATAGGGACTATCATTACCAGCCCTTTTTACAGATGAAGAAACTGAGACAGGGAGTGGCCAAGCTCACATAGCTGATAACCGGCAGAGCCAAAATTTGAACCCAGGTTGTTTAAATCCAAAGCCTATCCTCGCAACCTAACCCATGCTTTCTTTTGGCTAAAAACAGTATTTCTTAATTACTTTCTTTTAATAAAATATACTGTCTTGTCAAATCTCAAGAAAAGAAAGGAATAGGAATATTTATTTAAATCTTTCTCATTTTTCCTGGCTTAGGTCTAACACAATCTTTATTTAAATTCCTGAATCTTCTCTTATTAGTGGTGACCCCCCCGCCCCCCCGCAATCCAGCCCCGCCCTTGTAGTTTTTCTCTCCTGGGCGTTAGAGGGAGAGCTTCCTGTCCATTCCTGGGTTTTAAAAAATAGAAAAGAGCCTGTGAGTCCTCCTTCAGTCTTTTCATCTCAGACAAGGAGGAATGGAGAAGCTTGTATTTTTGTAGTTATCTTTTGCTGGATTGGGGTTTTGGTTGCCTGCAGTGAGTAGGAAGTGAGTTTCCGGGGGAGTCAGCATTGCAGGAGAGAAGTTTCCTGCCGGGCAAAGCAGTTTCCTTTCGGAGTTTATTTTGGCAGCAGAAGTTAGTAGGGCACCGCCCTCCCCTCTAAGTGCCCTCATTAGGAGCTCGCTGCAGAAAGGCTTCCGCGTGCCTTGGCATGCTTTCTGGGGGGCTTGCCAGGGCCAGCAGCTCCCTGGGCCCACATCTCATGTCCCGAGTCCCGCCCTGTCCCTGTCGCTCTGAGCTGCGGATTCTGTGTGGAAATCCCACATTAGGCTTGTTGACTGGCAAGCTTGCCTGTCAGCACTGAAGACAGTCTCCCCACCCCACCCCACCCCACCTGCTCTTTTTATTTAGTTTTCTGTGACCATTTCGACTGGGATTTCTGAAGGAGAGGAATTAAAAGCACGTGCCTAAATAATTAAAAATGCAAAATCAAAATCTCCTTTTTAACAAGAGGAGGGAATGAATGAATAAATACCCAAAGGTATATCTGGCTACTGAATTATGGGTGATTTTTTATCGTTTTCTTTGCAGTTCTTCTTGTCTCAGTTGGGGATCTGTTGCTTATACTAAGTAGTTTTTTGTTGTTGTCTGGTAATTTCAGTGTTTCAATCATATAGGAAGTGATATAACAGACATCCAGGTACCCACCACAGAAGCTTAACCAATGTTTACATTTGCCCTATTGGTTGTTGATTTTTTTTTTTTTTTTTTTTAAATCAAAGGCTTCAATGTTCAGAGCAAGTGAATTCAGGGACCCTGTAAAGTCGTTCTGGAAATAACTCATTTCTTGACAGTGAAACAGGAAGCTGACACTGTCAGTGGGCGGCCAGGTACCCCGGGACCCGAATCAGATTTGGGGGCCCTGTTGCTACTGCCACAGCCCTCAGGAGGGAAGCTGGGGCGCACACAGCCTGGTGCCTGGGAGTTTCTCCCAATTCCAGCGTCTAGTGACGCCCACTCCCTGCCTTCCAGACCCCCCAGAGGTAGAGGTGGTGGGGTCCACAGACTAGTATCCCTTGGCAGCTTTTTAATCTTGTTTTGAGGGGTGACTTTCTTCTTTAGTACTCTTTTTATAATTGTATGCAAATTATACAAGTATAATTGTATGCAAAACATATCCCTGTGCGTGTTTAATGCATAGTTTCATGAGTTTGGATGTGTGCATATGCCTGTGATACCATCACTGCAAGGAAGGTAATAGACACAGCTAACACCTCCCACAGTTTCCTGTGTGCCTTTGTGATTTAAAAAAAAATATGCTAGTTAGCGGAGATCTATCCTCTTAGCAACATTTTTAAACACTCTTTTATTATTGTTATTATTAATTTTATAGAGAGAGATAGAGAGCAGGGGAGAGGGGCAGTGGGAGGGACAGAGTATCTCAAACAGGCTCCACACTCAGTGCGGGGCAGGGAGGAGCTGGATCCTCTGGCCTCGGGATCACAACCTGAGCTGAATCAAGAGTCAGACACTCGACAGACTGAGCCACCGGGTGCTCCTCTTAGCAACATTTTAAGTACACAATATGATATCCTTAACCATAGGCACTATGTTGTACAGTGGATCTCTAGCACTTATTCATCTTGCATGACTGAAATTGTAGACTCCTTGAACAGCAACTCCCCATTTCACCCATCTCCACCCCCAGCCCCAGGCAGCTTTTTAGAAATGCAGAAATGCACTGTGCCTCTCACCTGGTAACAGGCATGTGAGTCACCTGGGGATCCTGTTAAAATGCACATTCCGATCATGCAGATCTGGAGTGGGGCCTGAGTGGCTGCATTTCTGCCAAGCTCCCAAAAGGCTGATGATGCTGGTCTGTAGGAGGCACTCTGGGTAGAAAGGTCCCAGAGGACTTTACGTTGCCCCAAGCTGAAGGAGGCCAATCTAGTTGTATGTGGCTAGAATCTGTTCTCATTGGTCCTACCCAATGTTGTACTGGTTTTTAATTCTTTTGAGTATCACCCTGCTCCTGGAGAAAAAATTAAAAAAAAAATTTTTTTTAATGGTTATTTATTTATTTTAGAGAGAGAGACTGGGAGAGCGAGAGTGAGAGAGAGAGAGACAGAGACAGAGAGAGAATGAGTGGGGGAGGGGCAGAAAGAGAGGGAGACAGAATCAGAAGCAGGCTCCATGCCATTCAGCACAGAGTCCAACTAAGAGCTCAAACTCACAAACCGTGAGATCATGATCTGAGCCGAAGTCAGATGCTTAACTGACTGAGCCACCCAGGCACCCCTTCTGGAGAAAATATTTGGCCACTAAAATGTGTTAGATGCTGGTCTCAGTTTTGAGTGCCCCAGTTATTACAAATTATTATCGTTAACTCTTTGCAAAGAACCCATCAGGGGAAACTCAAAGTACGATCTATTCTAGCTAGAAAAAAAGGATGAATTTCTGTAACTTCCCAAAGCATTGCCCATTTTTTCCCAAATCCCAAAGTATCCCACAGTAGGATGAATGTCTTGGTGCATGAGAGGATTTTAAGTAGTATATTGATTGATAATCTCTTTAAAATGTTAGTGTTTGTTGAAATTTGTGGGATGTAATGAGTTTTGGGGACCCAACCCCATTCTTTCCATCTGAATTCTGAGTCACCTGAGAAAAAGATAAAAGCACAAGTTGGATGGGGAGATTACAATGGCATCCTTATTATGATAAAGGCCAGACTGATACGGAGTTCCTTAGCCTCACTAATGCCCTCCACATTGCTCCCTAGCGGGCGTCTTGGGAAGCACCCCTGAGGAGAAGAGTGAGGAACAGAGCCACTTGTGGAAGGAGAGACAAAAACTAGGGTTTTTAAAATGAGTTTGCCCCACCATTCAGGAAGCTTGGACCAATGACTGTGCCTACCCACTCGGTAATTTTTTGCCACCTTTGGTAAGAGAAGAAAGGGTTGGCAAGAATCCAGGAACGTTTCATGAAAATCCCATGTATTGAAAGCCAGAGGAATGGGGGCAAAGACATCCCTTCATAGGGACAGTTGTGCTCTTGTATGTTAATCAGTTCGGGTTGGTGGGATTGATTTTCCATGTATGATGGAAACATATGACTTCCTTTTATTTTATTTTTTTATTTTTATTTTATTTTTTTACTTATTTCTAGGAGAGAGAGAGAGAGACAGCATGAGCAGGGGAGGGTCAGAGAGAGAGGGAGATACAGACTGAAACAGGCTCCAGGCTCTGAGCTGGCAGTCGGCACAGAGCCTGACGCGGGGCTCGAACCCACGAACTGTGAGATCATGACCTAAGCGAAAGTTGGACGCTTAACCGACTAAGACACCCAGGCGCCCCTGACTTCCTTTTAAAATAAACGTTAAGTAAATAAAAAGATAATGAAAAGAAAAAGATTAAGGCAATAATAGCACAGGTAGTATGTGGGTCTGACAAAGATTGTAAAGATGCTCAGATGTCTAAAGTTTGAGAAACACTAGTCCAATTAATATTCCTTGAAATCTTAATGTCACATGTCATCTTTACAAATGCCAGGGTCACTTGTTCTGATGTTCTCTGTGAGGGACAGGCAGCTCTAGTTTGTTTGTTTGGCCAGTGGTCATGGTCTGATTCTGTTTCACTCAATAGAGAACACTTAGAATGAATAAACTAAGGCCCTTGATATATTATTGACTTCGATTTCATGTCTATAAATCATTTATGGGTCAAGTCATATGATCTTAATAGTATCGATCGAAGGCTTTTAATTCTCCTTTTTCTCCCTCTCCTTTTTCTAAATTCACTGTGAGAATCAGAAGGGTGGGTAGGATAGCAAATTCTGGTTTTGTTTTTTTTTATAGCTTAAAAAGAGACTGTCCTTCAACAATTTGACACAGTTTCTAAGTGAACTAGAAACACATCCTACTGTCCTGGCAAACAGGGAGACCAGTATCCTTTTATCCATTGGATGTCAAGGTTATATTCATAGGTACCAGGAGACAACATGAAACAGTCAGACTGGTTGGCTAAATGCGAATTAGCTAAATGCGACGTAAGCCAAAAAAGAAAACCAACATTTGGCCAAAAAAAAAAAAATCTTAGTATCCAAATAGGAAACATTAAATTACCTACTCAAAAGGTTCATTCACTCAGTGACCTGGGGGCCATTTTGCTGCTGAATTTTCTAGGAAATTTAATTGCTGTATGCTTGTACTCAAAATTAGAAGTAGTCTCCAAATATGCTTATATAACGGATAATCGTTCCGCCCACTAAAAAATTCCCTCAGAAAAGATGGAGTTATCTTATCTTTGAGTCCTTATTAAGTCTCCTCAGTAAAGGACAGCCTCTGGGGTGCCTGGGTGGCTCAGTCGGTTGTGTCTGACTTCGGCTCAGGCCATGATCTCACGCTTCGTGGGTTTGAGCCCCACGTTGGGCTGTGCTGACAGCTCAGAGCCTGGAGCCTGTCTTCAGATTCTGTCTTTCTCTCTCTGACGCTCCCCTGCTCATGCTCTCTCTCTCAAAAATAAAACTTTTTTTTTTTTAAAAAAAAGGACAGCCTCTAAATTACTTAATTTTGGACCATGACATATTGTTTGTACATCCTGAGGCAAATTCAGTCCTAATTTGGGATGTTTACATAGGTTGCTGGATGGGCTTGGTACGAGGGAAGGCACTTAACACAGATGTAGTTATCATTCTTTGTGATATGAGCTCAAGGGCAAGTGTGGGGTGTAATCAAGCCATTGGAAGGTCATCTTTACAAAGTGAGATGTTAGGTGGTTCTGTTGATGGTATCATGACACCCCCACTTCCCTACCAGTGACCTGAAAAGTCAACTGTCCTAATGTCCTGGGAATGGGTGTAAGGGACAGGGAGACAGTTCCCTGGTGTCACCACACACAGGTTCACACAGTGGGACTTGACAGACAAATAGGGCAGAGAGCTGTTAGATTAACTCAAAACAAGGAAGGCCCTGATGCCAAAGACTAATGACAATTTGAATAATATTATTTCATGAGATATGAGAAGGGGGGAAGCAGCCTTTAAATCCACATATTTTTCCAGATGATGCCATTTAAATACATCTGAGTAACTAAAATGAGATTACAAATAGCAATTTCCTCTAAATTCCGAAGAAGTTTATATTAGGTTGAACAGAATGAAATTGCCATTTTTGCAGGTCAAAACGGCAGTTTCACAAGGTTCAACTTCATAAGCTCAAGCTGACAAAACACTTTACAAAAATATCTTTGAGAAATGGTGGATCATCTTCCTTACCTGCAGGCACGTCCTCCACGGAGTCACCTGATGTGCAAGCATATACACTTCAAGGCGAGACACCTTGGAAATTTCTACCCACAAGAAGCTTAAGGCTAGGGCCATGAGGACATTTCAGAGATTTAATGGGGCATTCGTTGAATCTTAATTAACTGAGGACCATTTGGGGAGACAGACTCTCAGCTCTGCCGGTTGTCATGCTGGCAGTCCTTCTTTTAGAATAATCGAGCTTTTAGTTGTTTTCATCATCAATTATAAATGTTGTTCACTGTTTCTCCAGTTTCTTTAGCAGAAGTTCTTTCACATGAAGTTGTAGAATAGTTGTCTTTCATATGCTCACTAGTGACCTCAGTGGGGAATCCTTTGCCCACAGCTAATGCCAAAAGCAGATGGCTTATGTTCCAGCAAGGATAAGGTGGTAATTATTCCCGCAGAATTCTCCAGACTTTATCTCTCTATCGATTTGGACCAGTCATTACTTGCAGTTCTGCACAATATCCCCTTAATCTTCCATAGAATCTCCCTGTTAGACCCATTATTGCATATTCTTACTATTTCTGTTTATCATTATTTTATGTAAGAAAGATTAATATATGGATTCTCCCAGGACTTCCTGTAAAAGTAATTAATGAGGATCCATTATGTTGACCAGCAGCTCTTCGGTAAAGATCTCCCTCAGGAAATTGATTCTTTCTGCTTTGAGGTCATATCATTAGATCACACGTAGCATGTTACCTATCAATTTTCCTCTTTGCCTTGACTCCTAAGAAACTCAGCTATATTTGAACCCAACACAGAGCCTTTATCATATACTTGGATGTGATATCACGTATATAAGTACATCACGTATCACACACATTTCTGGATATGATGCTGTCTTCCTCTTGCTGACTTAACTTTTGATCTGGAATTTTATGTTGGTTCTTGCTGCTACTCTGCTCTCTAGATCTCGTTTTAGTTTCCAAGAGCAGACTTCGATCAAATCCTCACCCCTCTCTTGCTTTTTTTGTGACACACAAAACGCCGGGATTTATGACAAATTTCTTACTATATCTCCATTTCTCAGGTATTAATATACTAGACCTAAAGCATGCTAGCTAAGGGGTGCCTGGGTGGCTCAGTCAGTTGAGCGTCCAACTCTTGATTTTGACTCAGGTCATGGTCTCATGGTTTGTGAGATTGAGCCCTGCCTCAAGCTCTGTGCTGACAGTGTGGAGCCTGCTTGGGATTCTCTCTCCCTCTCTCTGCCCCTTCCCATTCACATTTGCGTGCGCACTCTCTCTCTCTCTCAAAATAAATAAACTTAAAAACAAAAATAAAAGCATGCTAGCTAAAAGACAACACATAGCTGTTCCTCATTCCCAGACCTGATGACCTTTGTTGATGTCAGTGTTTTCCAAAATACAACTTACCCTTAGTGCTACACTTAGAAGTCTCTTCCTCATAAAAGCAAGGAATTTGGAGCCACAAGTTACAGATTTGGGCCTCAGTTTCATCCCTCTGCAAAATGGGAATAAAAATCTGAAGTTTCTACAGAGAGAAAATGCTGTTAAGTATATGAAAGGGACGTTGTCCCCTTAAACCCGTTACAAATCATGCGACCATTATTCAGAGGCAGCAGAAAGATTGAGGCCCTGCTCAAATACCTTCGTTTCCTGGATACTTTCCCTTTGCCGTTGGGTCTTTGTGTCTCCGTGTTACCCTGCATCCCCTTGCTCTGCCCCTGTCCCAGGGCCTGAACAGCTGCAGCCTCTGGAGAGAGGGGTCAGGGCTCTGAAGGTGGCATGAGATGCCTCTGAAACCCCTCAGCGGGGCCTAGAGCTGAACCCCATCGTGGCCGGGTTTATCTGGACGGAGTGGGCTCTGCGTCTGGCATGGAGGGAGGGCCAGCTCCGGGCCGGGTGCGGCCACAGCCATGCTGTAAGTGCATCCTGTGCTCCAGGCCTGGAGAGGCACGGAGCCCTTCCTACAAGGCGGGGCAGGCCTGAAGGTCCACCGGCGGGAGGTAGCTGCCAGCCCCGCTGCAGTGTTGAGCGCACGTCAGTCAGACAGACACCTGCAGATGAGTGCCAGGCTGAGGTGTGCCGGGTGGGCCGAGCCCACAAAGCAGGTGCCAGTCAGCCATGATCCAATTAGTCGTGTGTAGTCAGTCACGTTCAGTCAGACGGGGATCCTCGAGACACATGTCAGTCACAGACTCCTCTCCAGTCCTTCAAGGCACACGGGGATAAGAGAAACGTCAGCCGCACGCATGCCCGTTGCGTGCATTTCCACCAAAAACTCTGCTGAGTGAGGAAGGGGTGCAAACCATGTGCCCCCAGCAGTGGGCAGGAGGAAGGAAGTCCTAGGAATAAAGAAGCTGCCGGAAGCCCATCTGTTCTCCCCTGCTTTTCTCTTGCCACTTTTTGTCCACATTCCAGTCCCTTCTTCAGCAGTCTGAGTGTATACAGGGAATGCAGATGCCAGATGCCAAGTGGTGGGGGCAAAGGGCTGCCTCTTTCTCGGACACCAGGTTCTGAAGTCAGCAGGTCACGTGACAAAGGCAAAATCACCTTGAGAAAAGCCCTCAGTCGAACATTGTCACTTTCCCTCCCATCACTGCCATGGATCTGTTTACTTACGCAGCCGGACATCTGATGGAGTAGTTGGCTTGCATGTAGGGGCCATGGAGTATGAAAAATATAAGTAATAATGGATATTAGAATTGCAGTCAGTGAAGCCGAATGCTTACGTTGTGATGGGGAAGTAGGGCTGGAGGGGACAGAAGGTCCATGGCACCCGGTCATGGTCACTGTAATATATGTTCATGGGGCAAAATGGCAGACAAAACTGCTCATGCTATTTAAGTCCCCCCTCCTCTCCCTGAGATAATATATTGGATTTAGGTGAATTAAATGCTTGTATACCGTGGCTCCGTTACACCGTCAGATGAAATGTAATCTGACTCGTCATAGCACTGTTAGAAAGATGCTCGGCCCGGTGCCCAGAGCTCAGGGTCAGTCCAGACGCCTGGCACTGTGTCTGGATAATGGACTCCAGGACAGTGGATAACAAGACTCCAGGGCCTCTGACTTGTTCTCCCAGGTGTTTCCTGGCTAGAGAGGCAGGGAGACGACAGATGACCCACTCGTGTGGCAGAGCTGGCTAGTACTGACTCCTCAGTGCTGACTGTGCAGCCTCCAGAGAGAGGAGATATCACACCCACAGCGTGAAATTGCCCAGGGCGAGCGCATTCACACCAGGGAAACAGGCCGATGAGGCAAATCAGATGTCTCCTCCCTCCATTCCCTCAGAGCCCATTTACTAGTCGGGGATGAGGGCAGGGAGAAGGCGGTGTGGGGGCACTTGCCTTGAGAGGTCAAGTGGAGGTGACAGGAAGACGAATGTGGAAGTCTCAGATGTGGGCAGATACTAGTAGTTGGTTTTAGGAGGTTTTGAAGATGGTTGGAAAATAGTGGGAATCTATGAGACAGTTTTTTTTCTTTTCAAACAGTTGGAGTTTCATTGTAACAGACATTGTTACCTGCCTCCCGGTACCTACTCTCCTTCTTCCTTAGCATCGAAATCCTGGGTGGTCCAGAAGAAGATGCTTTCAGCTGAGAGGCTACATTTTCAGGCTTCCCTTTCAGCTAGAGGTGATCAATGAGATAAATTACTGGTAGAATTTCTGGGCAATGTCCTCAGAGTAGAGTTGGTTAGGAGGAGTGTTTTTCTGACTCCCTTCTCTTCCTCTTCCTTTTAACTGGAACACAGATGTGGTAGCTGTGCACCAGCATCCATTTTGAGCCATGAGGATGAAAATCATGGACTAAGGATGATGTGGCAGAGAGGAGGAGCCTAAGTCTTTGATAACAAAATGGAGCTGCTGTGCTAGCCTGTCCAGCTCCAGATTTCTTTCAATGACCTCTTTGAGAGAATAAATCTGTAATTTGTTGAAGCAACCGCTGTCAGTACAAAGAAGTTAAGAATAATTCCTAAATGGTACATTGATATTTCGATTTCATGTTAGGAAAAAGAAATAAAGTTTGTTCTAAGTTTGTCTTGGCAGCTGAGGTTCAAATGCTTGCTTCCCTCCTCCCCGCCCCCTTTTTCTTTCTTTTAATGATAAAAGCAACACGTCGTCCGTATTTACCAGGAATCCAAGTTTATCAAGCAAGAGCCAAGAGTTCATTGTCAGGATGTGAGGAGCCCCACCGAGGCACCTATTTATCCGTGTGATTTGGTTCTTCAGATTTCTAGTGCTGGACTCTGGGAGCTAGAGAGAGGACGGGAGATGACAGGTGTTCCCTGTGGAAGGACTCTAAGTTGCTGGCTAGCGGCCCACCTTATCTGGGAAAAGAGTGGATCTGCATTTCGGCCCTTAGTATGGGGTAGGCAGGTGTGAGATACACTCTGAGTTGGTGGAAGAACTGAGAGTAGCCTTGGACCCGGGGTGTGGGGGAGATGGGTCCAATCCAGTGACCATTACTGAGCCGCTGCTGTTATTCCTCGGTCCCACTTGCCCCTGCCTAGAAAAACCATGTGCCGGGGGGGTGGGGGGCATTTCAGACGGGTCTAGAACACTCTTCTCCAAAAGAGGAATTCCTCCTCACCCTTTAAGGCTTGGCTCCCTTGTCACTTCCTCTGGGAAAGTCCCTGCTCTTTCTGCCTTGTCACGCAGTTTCAGATTATTACCCTAGGTAGTGATTCTTTGTTTACGTGTCTTTCCGCCTCATTAGCCTGAGATCTCCAGGAGGAGAGCAGATAGGAAGTCGAACACAACTGTGTGTCTTCTGTGCCTGGCTGGTCCGCCAGTAATTAGTAAATTAGGGGGAGGGGATGAAATCCCACTGATGATTCATTTGTTTGCACTTCATCTAATGGGTTCTTCACCTTTGTCCACATTGTGTCATTCTTGTCTCCGGGAGATGTAACACGATTGGACCTGTGGTGTCTAATGAAAAAGTTGAACTTTATTCTGAGAGGCTGTGAGATTTGTTATAAGGGGGAAGGAGCAGGTAGGAGCCCCATGTCCTTCAGTCTTTGCTGATTTCCATGTTCCGTTCCTGTACCGGCTCCAATTATTATGCTTGCCTCGCTCTCTTATGCCTCTCCTGTGTGATCTGCTCCAGGGCGGCATCCAGATAGCGGCAATCAGGGGGTTGGGACCCTCATTTTCTAGAGGGAGAAACAAGCATAGGGAGCATAAAACAGCTTGTGTGAGGTCCCAGAGTAAGAGAGCAGTGAGCTAGACTTAGAACTCAGGCCCTTTTTTTTTTTTTTAAAGTTTATTTATTTAAGTAAGCTCAACACCAAAGATGGGGCTCAAACCCATGACCCCAAGATCAAGAGTTGCACACTCTTCCCAAATGAGCCAGCCAAGTGCCCCAGGCAGCCTGTGCTCTTAACCACCGCACTCAACATCCTGCATTTACTACGCTTTGAAATCGTACTTGCTTCATAGGGTTGAAAAGACACAGCCAGCACAACAGCTGCCACACGAACCGCGTTCAGTAAATGTTGGCTGTCCCTGCGCTGTACCCTCATTTTGCAAGCACTCAGTAAATGTTTGCTGAATAGTTTTGGGTGTTAATAAGTGTGAATGAGGCTATTTGGTGTTGGGTGTTAAGTGTGAATGAGGCTATTGGGAAAGAGACAGGCACACCCTTGTCCACAGAGACACATGCCTGCACATACTGGAGAGATCAAATGTCAAGTGGGGGCAATCACAAGGCTCCAGGACACCAGGAGAGATCCGAGGGCTCCTCAAAGACAGGGCAGGCAGCCAGCAGAATTGGAAGCATCTTGAATGTCTCAGTGCTCATTCCAGGAGCAGTCAGGGCCAGGGAATCCTGGTGAATGGGTGGGACGGTGGTTGGGCCTGCCATGCATGATTGTGGCATCTGTGTCCTACACAGATATTAGGAGGCTGATACCCTGTCTGTGCTCCATTTGCTATACAAACTGTGCCCCCTGAAAGGCTGTGTCCACGTCACCCTATTCTCATTTATCTGCCAAGGGGAGTAACTTTTTCTAAATCCCACAAAGATGCTGTGTAAGCTGATAGTAGCAATAAGATCCCAAGAGATCTAAGCGATCCCAGGCAGAAGACAGAGCCCTAGGGACAGCATCCTTTCTTGGGGTTAAGCAATAGTCAAATAGGCTGGTGTTAAGGGGACAGAACCTCAGTAGTTCATTTACTCAAATGACTATTAAGTACCTACTGTATGCTGGGCACCACGCTGAAGGAGACGGACATGGACCGTGCTGTCAGGGAGCTTGCAGACCCATGGAGGAGACAGACGTCCAACAAAGGAAACTTACAGTGTGAGGGAGTGCTCAGTGTCCTAATGGAAGGAAGACAGAATGAAAGAGTGGCGGGGGGTGGGTGGGTGGGGGGCAGTTCTACCCAGCACGGAGCAGGGGATGTTGGGAAGGAGCCCACCACCATATCAGCCTTTTAAGAGGAGTAAGCTAGTGTTGGAGTCCAGGGTAAGATCCAAGTAATAGATAGCAGATGGTTGGAACCAAAGAAAGGCAACCTAGGGAGGACTGAGTTCTACCCGAAGGGCTGTGAGAAAGTGGCACCGCTACCCTTGCACAACCCCAGGGGGCACCATTCATAATACGAGGAACTATGAGGAGGAAGGATGTTGCAGCTCAAGGGGAGGAGGCTTGTTCTGCTTGTGCCCCGCTTTCCTCCCAGGAGACCGAATGTTCAAATAGACAATAGCCAGGCCAAATACGACAACGGAACTCTGACCCACAACTTCTGTAGGCAGATGATCAGGACTTGGTCCATGATTGTCCGCACTCCTACTTTTATGTCCGGACTTCCAACTCAGGACCAACCAGAAGATTATCAAACATCTCTGCAAACCAGTTACATAGGCCGCCCCCCTTCTAGTTAGCCAGCCTGCCTCCAGCTTCCCCGTGCGCACAGCCTCTAGTCGGGACACATCCGGAGCCTTCCCAACGCAGGACCCCTTGCTTGGCGAGCTCTGTGTCTGTGGGCTCTGTTGTCTTTTGGGAGGGTCTTCGTGGATTGTGAGACTCCCTTAATGCTGAGTGGGGTGCAGATAAGAGGTGACTCGTGAGTACTAGCATGGAATGAGCCTGGTGTTGTGGAATCGCCACATACCTTGGACCGTTAGAGAGAAGCGTGCGTGCATGCCCAGAGGAGTTGTTTTGGTCTCAGATTAAACTTCATCTACTTAAACTGTACTGATTTGGAACTTGTGCAAGTTTGCCCCGGAGCATCCTGGGTGAAAGGGTACATTTGCACTGGATTAAAAATCAGAGTTTGCTAAGCAGATGCATGTACACCAGATTCCACTCATTTCAACTGGGATTTTTGAGGTACTTTAGCCTCTTTCATTTGCATACAATGATTAATATGTTAATTACAATAGACTCTGACCTATTCGTTAGTACTTAGAGCATACTTACTCTAGGTGGCCCAGGAATCCTTATAATGGAGGAATGAAGCTGCACTGGGATACACACAATTCTGAAATTTTGTCAGCTCTGACAAGACTCTCACACCTAATAGGGATAGATCAGCAAAACGTACTCTTTCTTGGGTGTTTCCTTTTTGTCTCCCGTGTAAGTCTGTTTCCCTTTGGATACAGCTTTGGCCACCATGTGGCCCAGGATCACAGGACACCAAACACTTTTGGATGGGGAATGTATGAGGGCAGCTTATTAATGTCCACATACAACTGATCTGTCTTTCTGGTCACCGGAGAGGTTCGGGGCCCCAGCTTCTGGGTGGTGACAGCTCCCAGGACTGGCTCCTTGGTACCATGGGTCCCAGTCATCTGATCTTCTGTAAAATGCTTAGGGCAGGAAGATGGGCCAAGACACAAAACTAATGTCTTAGGCTTTGTGTCCTCTAGACTGTAAATCAGACTCTCATTTCCAGGAAACCTGTACCATGCCTGACAGCAGACAAAGGCCAAGTGGCCTCTGAGCTTCAGCGGTCCTTCTCGGCAGGCTTACCTGTGAGTAACTCTGCACCTATCTGGGAATCATGTCCCATAAGTGCAGTTCTTTGGAGCCTTTCTGCCCATGCCCTCAGGCCTCCAACATTCGCCCACCCTCTCACACTTTCGTCCATCAAATATCTGCTGTGTGCCTAGTGTATGTTAGTTAGCAAGATACAATCTTGGCCCTGGAGAAGCCATGGTGCATGGTGGGACATTTCTACAAATCACACTAATCTAGTGTGATAAAAGCTGTAACTGAGATGCGTGCAAACTACCAAGTGAACACAGAAGAGTGAGCAGATAGCTTGGCTGGGGAAGGCTTCACAGATATCATGCAGGTGACACTTGAGTGAAGTCTCATGGAAGTTTCCATTAGCTGGAGACATGGGGTAAGGAGAGAAAGTATTCCAGGCAAAGGCAGAAGGACTTAAGAGAGTTGATAAAAGGCACGGAGTTCTGAGAGTTGGAACAGAGCAAGAGGGAAGAGAAGGAGATGGTGCAGAGACTGTAGTTGGGGTTGTTGTGGGCGCCATGCTGGAGGGTTTGGACTTTATTCTGAGGTCCCAGAACCAGCCAAAGCAGGGTTCAGGGAACCTGAACCAAACTCACACGCCAACAGGGGCCAGGCAGAGATGTCTGTCAGTGAGGCGGGCCAGGTGGGGACTGAAGACTGGGGAGCACAGGCTTCATCCGAAGGCAGCAACCAACTGTTGCCATGTTGGGACGCAGTGTAGCCAAGTTTCCCTTAAAAATAAGTGGCAATGCCATTTTATATGAACACTCCCAAGTTTCAGATGTTGGAGATGATTCCAAAACATCATGCTGGCCCAGTAAAAACCTCTGACATCCCATCCGTCCCTGGGCTTCTAGTTTGGCACTTCAGATATCAAGCTTGAGCAGAGAGCTGACAGACTTCTGTTTCAGAAAGAGACTGTCCCGACAGATCTCCACATTTCTGCAGCAGCCTCTGCCAGCAAGAACCTCTCTTCCCCACTCCCCATCTTCACCCCCTTGCTTCTCGCCCACATGGCTTTTGCATCCCTCACTGCCTGCCCGGACCACGCCCCCGCCACAGCCCTCCGGGACCCTCCCCCACACTAACCCCTCCTCTCACACAGGAGGAGCTGAGTGAATGAGCTGTGCTCCAGGCCTGGCCTACAGAGAAGAGCCCAGCATTAAGGACACGAGAGAGCCATATTTATTTCACATGGACAAGCATGATTCCTTCGCATGCTGAACATGAAAGCTCGCGTGAGGAAAGTACCCGTAACAGCAGAATTAATGTGCTTTTGTCCACAGGGAGCAGGGAGGGTCACAAAGTGGGTTTCAAAGACAGTTACCCTTCAAGCAGAGTTGAGACCATAGGCTTTGAAATCTCTGGTTTATTTCATCATCAAAGGGTCTGTCTCCTGGGCGTGGCCATGGGGTGCTTCGGGCTCTGCAATGTCTCGATGAGCTGCTAAGGTCAGGAGGAAGAGGATGGTCTCCTATCCCACCCCCTAGGGTGGCTAGGGAGAGTGAAGCTCAGAGGGGAGGTACATGCCACTCGGAATTAGCAAGCCCACTCGGGGTGGACAGTGACAGGGACAGACTGCTGTGCTCGCAGCAACAGAACCATCACCATTTATAATATCTATCGTAATCAGAAGATCTGCTTTTCTTAAAGCAGTTTCCCAAGGCCTCTTATGGGCTGAAGGGAAAGGACTCGGAATGGACTGGACATGCCAGCAGCGGGCCAACTTTGCCTAGACCGACTGGGGAGGGCTAGTGGCAGGGACCCTCTGGTCTCGTGGCCTGAGCTGGGAACCCGAGCTGGGAAAGGGCTGGAGCCTGGGTTTGCCGGGGACCAGGGCTCACAGGCTCTACGGGCAAACCCCACCACGGAGACAAGGAGGGGCCCCTGTGTCTCAGTGGCTCACTCCCACCTGAAGTCCTGTCCAACAGTTTCATAAAATTTAATATTATAAGGTCTATAAAATTCCCGCAGCTGGTCTATCACTTCGGGGTCGATCTGTACATGAGTTCTGCCTTTCGATTTGCCCAGGCACCGAGGCAGGAGGCTCGATTCTGTTTTTCTCAAGCAAGGGAATCCTTTGGTCTTGTTGAAGTAGAAGTGCTTGTCCGTGATGAACCTCTTGATGCCCAGAAAGTCCTGGACCCGGCCCATCTCGCCGGCCGGGTCGGTGATGAGCCGCTCGCCACTGACGAAGTGGATCTGGGCCAGGGGGAAGTAGCGCAGCCAGCTCTCCAGATGCAGCGCGTACATGCCGATGCGGATGGCATTCCAGGACACGTCCACCTGGCCCAGCGTGCGGTTGCGGAACGAGAGGCCCTCGAAGGTGGGGATGTCCGGCTTCTTGGAGAGCGTCTGCGTGTAATCCGAGATGGCGCGGGTCACCGGGTTCCGCACGACCACGATCAGCTTGGTGTCCCGGGACATGTTGAAGATGCGCCGAGGGGCCTCCTGAGTGACGAAGTAGCTGGGCGTCTTCTCCAATGTGATCTGGCTCTCGAGGGTCCGGGGCATCAGGCTCCTGTGAGGCAGAGCAGCACATGGTCAGACCAGATCCCTTCACCCTGCCCCCTCTCCCCTCGGTGAACGCCGGAGTTCCACGCCCATTTGCCTGGTGAGGAACCCACATTAAGAACTAGTCTTTCAGCAGGCTTGACCATGGGCCATAATCACTAGCTGCATGAGGTCTCCAATGAGGAACCTGCTTCACCCTGTGCTGGTTGATTTAAAAAAAAAAAAAAAAAATCTTTAACGGGTTTGATTCTTTTAAGAGGGGAAACCTAAATGTTCATCAGTATGGGTTAGATAAATGATGGAATAGCCAATGAATAGAATCAGGTATATCTGTATGTACAAATAGGGAATGATTTCCAAGATATAGTGTTAAATGAAAAAAGGCAAGATATAGCACATTCACCTCAGGAAGGATACACAAGAAACTATAAAAATGGTTGCTTCTGCAGGGAGGGAGTCTTGAGGTGGAGGCAGAGAGAGGAGGTCAGGGATAAATAAGAATTTTTTTTTTTTTAAGGAAGCTTCACCCCAGCCCAGAGCCCAGTGTGGGGCTTGAACTCAACGATCCTGAGATCAAGACCTAAGTGGAGATCAAGAGTTGGACACCTAACCGACTGAGTCCTCAGGTGCCCTAAGAATTACTTTATATTGTATAAAAATTTTTATTTTTTGTATTTGCACTTTACGCTGCTTGAAATTTTTAATGTAGTTTATTACATATTCAAAAAATACAGAAGGAGGCCACTAAATATTATTCTGGCAAAAGATATTTCTCCAAATATATTAAGAAAACATTTTTTTTGGTGGGGGGAAGCCTTGTTCTGTAGGAATAGCAAGTGTTTTAGAAATGAGTTCTGATGTCTTCTTCTGCTGGAACACATGTGAACTACATCCTTGATATAAGCCTGAAATCAGTCCCACCGTGACCTCAGCAGGAAGTCAGGTAATGCAACCTCTTGCTTCCTTACTTGTTAATTTCCTGGTTTTGCTTAAATCATTAAGGGATGATAGTGGGATGCTCTGAAGTCTCCTTCCCAGATGTGTCTCCTTCAGACCTTGCTGGAGGAGAACACCTTTGGATCCCAGTTGCTACTTCTTTCTGAAGGTTATGTTTTGCACATTAGACCACCCAAAGAATTAAAAAAAAAAAAAAAAAGCAGATGTCTGGGACCTGTCTGGGATGAACTGATGAGGAATTTATGGGTTGGGTACTTTTTAAAAGCTCTTTAGATAGTTCCAATGTGGAGGCAGAGTTGAGAGCCATCACTAGATCATTTCTCCACCGTGACTCATCCACCCCCAAAGCATTCATCTTCACCTTCCTCTGGAGCAAACATTCCTAGTTCCTGGTCTTCTTCCCCGGTCCCATCGTCATCTCCATCCAGTAACCCAACTTCACAGTTCTCTAACCCAAAGCTCCATTTTCTCTTTCCTTTTGGCAACTCCTCCTCATGGCCGTACCTTGGGTCTTGTCATTGGAACTGCCCTAGTTCTGAAATGGTTCTCTCTGAAATTCCACTCTAGGACCAGGGAATGGTCCAAATGGTGACCTTCTGAAAGATGGTCCACTCATATGTCCACTTAGAACCTCAGACCTTATTTGGAAAAAGAGTCTTTGCAGATATAAGTTAGTTAAGGATCTTGAGATGAGGCCACCCTGAATCTGGTGGGCCATAATCCAATGAGCAGAAGCCTTACAAGACACAAGCAGGGGAGAAGAGACAGAGAAGGCGACGTAAAGGTGAAGGCAGAGTGCAGATATATGTACATCAAGCTGAGAAAGGCCAAGGATTTTGGCACCCATCAGAAGCTAGTGGTTTTAAACCACCTAGTCTGTGGTCATGTGTTATAGCAGCCACAGGAAACTAACACAGTCTGTAACCTTATTCCTTCCTACCTTTAGTTAACACAGTCTCAGACTCATTATGCCTGATCTTTAAATTCATCTGATCTCTCTGATTTCATGTTCCTCCATGGCCTGCTCTGGACCCATGAATAACCACTGTATGAGCGTCATGGTCATGAGCATCCTCCTCCTCGTCCCTTGCCCTGTACTGCATGTTCTCCCCATCTCAAGCAACGCGTCCTTCTAACCTTTCACTCTCTCCCATCCTGTCCTGGGGATGACAAACGGCAGCAGAGGAGATCACTGACCCTGACAACTGGGTCCTTGATTTGCGTATTAATTCTAGCTTCAGTTGAACTCTCAGGCACTGCTCAGTGATTTTTGTATTTATCTTCCACGTTTGTCATAGTAAGTGCTCTACCTTCTCACCGTGAGCTCCCAACTCTACTCCGTTCCTCCCCATCTACACACAGCTGCTGTCCACCACTTACACATCAGCGCCTTCAGCCTTCCTCTCTTCCACCCTCCACCTTCAGACTGTTATCTGCACCCATCCTGTGCCCATCCCGCTGGTCTCGGATGACTAGGTCTCAGCTGTCCACCCAAGCTGCTGGATCCCTTGCCCTGGTGCTTTCCATGCAGACCTGCACATTACCCCCTGGAACCTGAAAATTCACCATGTACCTGACAGGCTGACACCATGTACCTGACAGGTATCTTGCTTCCAGACTCAAGGTCCATAAGAGGCTCTTGTGAGCTGAAAATCTGATATTTATTAATAGTGAGTAGGCCATTATGTTTTTAACAATAGGACATCATTTTTGGCAAACAATCACAAGTACACATGACTAGAATTCTTTGGCTGGATTTTCTTAGAAATGTGGCTATATTACATTATGACCTGGCACACACTGTAATTAGGTGTTGGCCTTAAGGACAAGAGCAGATGACATGATATAGATGTGACGGTGCAGCTGAAGTTCAGTACTTTCCAAACTCTGTGGGGTTATTGATATAAAGGTTTTCTCCAACAGCAAAAAGACCTGACAAGCTACTAAGCAGATTTCCTTGCACTACCCTCTAATATGCCAAGGAATACCCGAGAGAGAAAGTGTGGGCACAGCATTTCCCCAGCTTATTTGACTAAGGATACATTTGCCAGGAACACCAACAAATGTCTCTCTCTGTTACCAGTTTGGAAAATTCTGCCCGATTCCGGTGATCTCCGGCATGCCACAGCACTCCCCCAGCTGTGCGCTAAACATAGGCTCCACCTTTCCAACTCCCAACTGGCATATCGGCTGCAAAACCAAGTTACAAATACTAAGGAGACACTCACGCCAGACTGTAAACAGTACCGCGCAGCCCTGATCACACCACGAGTCGAATGGCTCAAGTGCAAGTTTCTCCATCCCTTACCTGTCTGTTTCTCTGGGGTCGCTAGGATAGGGTACGGGGGTCTGTGTGATGACCGTGTGCAAGGACACTCGATATGCCTCCTTGCTCTGTGCATAGGCGGGTGTTGGGGGTGGGGGACATCAGACTTTTCCTAGAGGCCCATTTTTCCTCCTCATGTCCTTGTTTAAATTTTGCTTACCTGTTTCCAGCTGCTAACAGCTGAACTTCTCTCTCCGCTTCGGCCTCCTTTCTTTACTATGCAGCTCTGCAAAAATGACTGGGAGAACCAACCCTCACGGTCTGGGCTCACTCACCTCCCATCTGTTATTTTAACCTGCTCAGTGGCAATTTTCCTACATTTGGCAACGGCCCCCAGATTTCTCTTTGAGGAACTACCGCTCCTGCTTTGGATTAAAATCTTGGCAGGCCGAGGGGTGCGTGCGTGACTGGAGTTAAGACAGTCAGTGCCAATTGTGTCAAAGACTAAAAACGTCTCTTTCAGACTGGAAACTGCGGGGCTGAAGCCTCCTTCCCGGCCTTTCCTACCAAATCGCTGCGCGGTCTTTGTGCTCACCCTGTGCGAGACCTGGTTCTTCCACTTTCCTCTGTGTTCCCTGAGTCCCCACATGTCCTTCCGATAAACGATTACTACTTTAAGTTAGTGAGAGTTGGTTTCTGTTGCTGGCGCCCTGAGAATACAAGTCTTACCTTTTACAACCTGGCTTCCTCTCTGTGGAAGTCACACTCCCCTTACTCAATAACAAACTCCATGAGGGCAGGGCAGGGAGCCATTCTGGATCTTCCCAAGGGTCTAACTCGCACTTGCCCCATTCCACGTGATCTCCCCCCGCCGACCTAACTCCTCCCTCAGCCTTTAATCACCACTGAGGAGCTGCTGACACACAAGTCTGTAACCGCCGATCCACCTCGCCCATGCTCTGGATTTGCCCGACTATCTGCAGACTGGACACCTCAGCTCAACAACGGAACTCCCCTCTTTTCTCCCCAAACTCACTTCTCTCTTTCGCCTGTCCTTGTAGATGAATCACTGTGAATCCACTCACAAAGCAGAAAACCTTCAGAGTCATTCTTGATGCCTTCTCGCATTTAACGTCCATTGTTCCACAAAGTTCTCAAGTAGCCCCTGCCTCTCCTCAGCCTGCTCACACAGCCTCAGGCTCTTGTCATATATTTCTCCCTGACTTCCATGCTTCCACTCTCTCTTCCCTTTCAATCTGTTCTGCATCCTGTGTCCACCAGGGAAATCTCTCTAAAGCAAATCTAATCTTATCAACCACCAAAACTATTCTTTTGAATAAGGCCTGTAGTCCTTGACTTGGTACTTAAGGCCACTGTCTTGCCTTTCTAGAATTAATCTCCTGCCACGTCCTGGCAACCCGATGCTCACGTCAGGCTGAATACAAGATCCATTCCCCAAAGCCCATCATGTGCTTTGCAACTTGCTGAGTGTTTGTTTTTAAGACTCTGGATCATGTTTCTTTGTGTCTCTCACTCTGGTTCCAAGTCCAAACCAAAAGTCACCACCTCTGTGAATCCTTCCTTGTAATTTCATGACATTTGGTGCATCCAACTACCAGCAGCCTCATCCCATTGTGCAGAACTTATCAGATACGCATTTACTTATATCACCACATTGTCAGCAGCTTGGGCATGTTTCTTATGCGTTTTTGCCTTCCTAGAACAATACCCAGCAAACCACAGGTGCTCAATAAATAGATCAAAGATCCACTGTCAAAGGCAAGTGCCTATTGAGAGCTCATCTTGAGTCCTCTGAAGTTACCAGTGTTAGTTCAGGAAGCCCAGCCTTTTCTGGGCATCCTGGCCTTGGGCAGAGGACCGGTTTCATCAGATAGTCCTGGGTAAGGGGGATCATGGTGCCATTTTTAAGATTTTATCAAGGCCGCTGGTACTCAGGCGTACAGACGAAGGGAGGCCCAAGCTCTGCTTCAACCAAACCTCCACATCTAAGAAGGTGAAATGAGAAGTAGGAAGGAACACATCTTGTGCCCTTTTTGGTTTGCCACCTACACACTGTCCTTTACCCTGGGATCCCACGGTGTTGGGCAGGCACTGGGCTGTGGTCAGTCTGCAGTGAGGCTAGGGGTGTGGGGGGTAAAATGCTGCCTGCTGGGACCACCTGTGGGGCTTCTGGAGAAAAGTAACTGGACAGGCCCCACAGCAGACTTTTTAAATCAGAAACTCTGGAAGTGGGCCCTGGACTCCCGCAATTTTAAAGCTCTCCAGATGATCCTGGTGGGTCACCAGGGTCAAGAACCACTGTTGCTTTAGCCACCTTAGCCTAAAATACAGTTGTTCATGAGTATCAACTGGGGTGCACGTTACAGAAGAAGAATCCCAGGCCCCTTCTGTCTACACTCTGATTCAGTGGGGTTTGGTGTGTCAGAATCTCTATTTTAAACAGGCTCCTCGCATGATTCTTACCATCAGAAAAGCTTGGGAAACGCAGCCTTAATAAAATGGACTCTCCCGAGTAATGTGATTATGTTTGTGACTCTCTAATACCTATTTATTTGTATGTTTAGGTTTCTGCCCATCCCGACCCCTAACCACTATTCTCTTGTAAATTTTTTTTTTTAATATTTTTATTTATTTCTAGGAGAGAGAGAGACAGCGTGAGCAGGGGAGGGTCAGAGAGAGAGGGAGTCACAGACTGAAACAGGCTCCAGGCTCTGAGCTGGCAGCACAGGGCCCGACGCGGGGCTCGAACCCACGAACCGCGAGGTCATGACCCAGGAGAAAGTTGGACGCTTAACCGACTAAGCCACCCAGGCACCCACTTGTAAATTCTAAGAGAATCAGGTTCATGTCTGTCTTGTTCACTATTCTCAGCACCAAGAAGACCGGCATGTGGTAGGGGGTGCAGAAAAACAGAAATCAGGGCTTTAACGTGGGAAGAGTGAGGAAGAAGCCATTTGTATGTGCCACTGTGTGTCTCTTTCCCACGCAGCCGAAGTCTGTACTCTCACCTACTTCCTGAGGGAAAAATCACAGACTTCCTGAGGACCCTACCAAAGAAAAAACATCTAAATACCCTCTTGGCAGCTTGAGGCTGGAAACGATATTTTCTACCTACCCCGCGGAGCAGAGACCACTCCCTGGGCCCCCACTGTCCACACAAGGGCTGTCCTATGCGTGTCCTCACGCGAGAGCCTGGGCAGGGCCTCCCTGGGGACTTAGGGAACTGGCACACCTCTGATTATTACTGAGAGGATTCTCTGGAAGACTTCATTTTCTACTAAATCTGTACACCCCATGTATGTGTTCTGGAAGCCTGGCTTCCTGGGGGACTTGGGTGATTTATTAGCTCCTAACTGGGCAACCAGGCTCCTTGAAAATCATTGCAGTCTCCAGGGGGATAATTAAGAGTGGAAGAGGAGGAAAAAAGCTTTATTGCAAGAAACTGTTCTTAAAACGAAACCTGCCAACCCCCTGCATGCTGGGCTCAGTGCGTGCATGGCACCTGTGGCCGTTTCTCCTCATCTGGTTGAGAAATGAGGACCACTTCCTTGCAGGTCCACGGCCCCAAGTCCTCACACTTATGTGACCCTGGAGCAAAACATGAAGTCCCAGCTTGAACCGCGTCAACCATTCTTCACTGCTCACAGGATAAAGGCCTGAACAGGATTTATGTGGCTCTTAGTCTGGCTCACGGCCACCCGGGGCTCCAGCCAGCGCGGTCTATTCAAAGTTCTCCCCACGAGACTCTATCTCATGCACAGGGACCTTTTACATGTTGTATGCTTTGGGCGAAGTGCCCTGCAGCCTGCTGGGCAAAACTTCAGCTCTTAGCTCATCATCACCTCCACCAGGGAGTCTTCCCTTCCTGGAAGACTTAGGCATTTGCTACCCTTGTGATTTTGTGGTGTAACCACTATGGATACATCCCACATTTTAACACATGATCTGTGTCTATCAGAGACCTAGAGTGTAAGGTCATGGAAGGCAGGGATCATGACTGTCACATCTCTACACTGACAATGCTTATCCAATGCCTGGTATGCACTCATGTATTCAAGCATTCATTAATCACCTACTGTATGCCAGAGATACAAAGATAAGCAAGTCTATGTCCTCAGAGAGTTAACAGCCTTATGGAAACGGGGGTGGGGGGGTGGGGGAGGTTCCTCATTTCCCAGTGTGAGGGCCAGCACCTGAACTTGGCTTCCTACCAGGGCTTCTTCCCTCTGGCAAGAGGGGGTATGCCCGAACCCAGTTTTTCCCATAGGCCATCAAGGTGGTGGGTTGGGGCTTTCCCAGGTAACTCCTGGAAACAGCTGGCATCTCCTGGAAATAGCAGCCTGGTGTCTCAGTACAGTGATTATCCCCCAACCGATAGGGCTATTCTCACCCCTGCCCCTAAGAAGGGAAGTTGATGGATATATGCGAGCAGAGTCCCTTTCCTGGAGCATAAACCAGTCTATCCAGGCCCTGGCATATCTCGGTGTGATGGCCAGAAAACAGTAACGCCATGCCTGCCTCTTCTACTGAGACCCTGGTGTGCAAGTTTCCCCAGTAAAGCTTATTCTCTCTTCTATGCCTTGCGCATTGGGGAATTTGTCCTGGGTCCTGTCATGTGAGAGACCAGAAAAGGACCCTCCTTATGTGATATACGGAGATGTTCAGGGGGCAGTGGACTACTCTGGGGCTGGTTGTGAATCAAAGAGACCTGAGTTTGAGTCCTGTCCCTTGTTACCCACAGAAAGGGGCACACAGCTTATTTCTCTGAGCATATAATGTGCTCCAGGCTCATCCACATTGTGACAACCAGCAGGGTTTCCTTCCTTTTATATGATTGAGGGAAATGAGCCCGGCACAGAAAGACAAATGCTATATATGATTCCCTACGTAGAACTTAAAGAACCAGAGAGTAGATGCCGGTGGGGGAAGGGAGGGTGCGAGGGGGAGATGTTAGTGAAAGGGTTCACACTTCCAGTTAGAAGATGAATTAAGTCCCAGGGATCTAATTATAGCATGATGACTCCAGTTAACAATACTCTACTGTATATTTGAAATCTGCCAAGAGAGTAGATCTTAAGTCTCAGTGCACGTGCACGTATGCGCACACGCACAGAGTAACTACATAAGGTGACTGATATGTTAATTAACTTGACTGTGGTAATCATTTCACAATGTACACATATATGAAATCCTCACATTCTGTATCTTTTTTAAAAAAGAAGGCAACGAGGGGCGCCTGGGTGGCTCAGTTGGTTAAGCCTCCGACTTCAGCTCAGGTCATGATCTCGTGGTCTGTGAGTTCCAGCCCTACGTTGGGCTCTGTGCTGACAGCTCGGAGCCTGGAGCCTGCTTCAGATACTGTGTCTCCCTCTCTCTCTGCACCTCCCCTGCTCACACTCTTTCTCTCAAAAATAAACATTAAAAGGAAAAAAGAAGGCAACGAACACGCAGTACGCATTGGCTTTCCACGTGGCCTGTGAATGACTGAGTATATTCTCCTTCAGATTTACACGTTGAAGCCCAAACCCCAGCCCCCAATGTGACTGTCTTTGGAGGTGGGGCCTGTGGGAGATAATGAAGTCATGAGAGTGAAGTCCTCACAAATGGGCTTAGTGTTGTTATAAGGAGAGAGACAGGAAAGGGGATCTCTTCCTGCCCCCAACGCAGGTAAGGATCCAGCAAGAAGGCGGCCGTCCACAGACCAGGAGGAGAGCTCTCACCAGGAACCAAACTGGCCGCCACTCTAATCTTGGGCTTCTAGCCTCCAGAATGGAGAGAAGTAAACAGATGCCTGTTGCTGAAGCGCCCCCACCCCTCCATGGTAGTGTTATCACAGCAGCCTATGCTGATGCACACGCGGTCACTGATGCCCTGGACATAAGCTAGTGCCTGCTGCACAGCGGCCAGGGGGCCCAAGCAGTCTCGGCTCTGTGGGTGAACCGCCTCCCGCCATCGCTACATGAACTCCAGGAGGCTGCCACCCTCACTATTCCTGCTCGCGAGCAGAGGAAACTGGGGCACTGAGAACCCACGTCATCGCCAAAGCAACAGCAAGTTCCAGAATCTGGATTCAAGTGTGACTCTAGCACTAGAAGAAAACGTGAGAACATAAAATTAATCTTGGCATGAGGACAGCCTTTCTAAGCATGAGACAAAAATCATGAAGGAAGAACCTGAAAAGTTAGACCTCATGAAAAATGGAAGTTTCCGAAATGGGGGGGGAAAAAAAACCCACCACAAATAAAACAGAAGAAAAAGGACCCCCTGGAAAAATATTTGCAGCATATGAGACAGGGAAGCAAAGGGATGACTTCATCTATATTGTTTCAAAATTCTGGCAAATCAATCAGAAAAGGAGAACCAGCCGGTGAAAGAAGGCCCACAGGCCACGAGAAGAGTTAATAGTAAAAGAGCTCAAATTAAAATAAACACATGAAAAGACACTCTCCATCTCTCCCAATGTTAAAGAAATACAAATTAAAACTATGATGAGGGGCACCTGGGTGGCTCAGTAGGCTAAGCGTCCAACTTCGGCTCAGGTCATGATCTCTTGGTCTGTGGGTTTGAGCCCCGCATCAGGCTCTGTGCTGACAGCTCAGAGCCTGGAGCCTGCTTTGGATTCTGTGTCTCCCTCTCTGCCCCTTCCCCACTCATGTTTGATCTCTATATCTCTCAAAAATAAACAATTTTTTTTAAAAAAAGATTATTCACCTTTAACACTGAAAAAGAATTTTTTTTTTTTTTTACAAAGTGATAACAGTTACTGCTGGCTTACAGTTGAACTAATAAGTACTCTCTAATATCTGTAGGAGTGTTCATGGGTGTGGTCTTCAGGAGGGCAAGTAGAGATTGCCTCTCCAAATGTAAAACTCACCCTTTTATTTTTTTAAGTTTGAGAGAGAGAGAGCGAGAGAGCGCAGGCGAGCGAGCCCACGTGAGCAGGGTAGAGGGAGAGAAAATCCCAAGCAGGCTCCGAGCAGTCAACACAGAGCCTGGTTGCAGGGCTCAAACCCACGAACCATGAGATCATGACCTGAGCTGAAATCAAGAGTCAGATGATTAACCAACTGAGCTATCCAGGTGCCCTAAAATGTACCCTCTAATCCAGCAATTCCACTTCTGGAAATTCATTTGTACAGGCAGGTGAAGACCTGTGTGCATGGATGTTTGTTGCAGCATCTGAAACAGAGATGGGGAGGCCCAACCAAAGACCCCTGGTCCTCTGTCCAGAGTGGAGCTGTTTCTAGAGGACCAGCCTAGGACCACTTTTCCCAGCACTCACTGCATGCGCGAGGGGCACTGTGCCTGGTTTCCTGCCTCGGACAGTGAGCAGAAGCACTGTGTGCGACCTTCAGCCAGAGTCTGCTGTGCTCACAAGGTAGGTGATCCCTCTCACTGTCCCTTCTGTCCACTAGCTGAGTGCGGGGAACTCCTGAGGTCCCAGAAGAGGGATGGGACTTTATTTCCACCTTTCCCTTTCTGCACTCGGTGGGTTTTTCTTTGCCATAACCATGTGTTCCTTGTAGTTAAAAAGTCTCCATTGATACTGTTCGGGAAGAAGACAGCCTGGATGGGAGCAGTTTCGTGGAGTGAGGGGGAGAAAGCGTGTTGGGAGGAGCCGAGGCGTGGGTGGGAAGCAAGGCTGTGGGAGGCCCGGAATGTTCAGCTCTGCTCTCAAGAGGGAAGAAGGGTGGCCTGGGTGTTGGAGGAATGGTTTTTGCTGCTGCCTATACAGCTCGGTAAGTTTTCAGGCAACTGGACCTCAGTTTCTCAGGCACCATCTGTGCCCAGCCTGGCCTGACCGTGGGGACACTGTCAGGGCGCCTTCTGGGGTAACTCCAGATCCCCACTTTCTTTCTCAGTCGGGGCTTGGCACCTTCCCTTCGCCCTGGGGGTGGTCCCTTCCATCAGTGCCCTTCACACTTCAGTGTGCATCATCTGAACCGCAGGGGTCTTGCTGGAATGCACGTTCTGATCGGGTAAGGCTACGGAGGAGGCCTGAGATTCTGCACTCCTGAGCAGCTCTGCAGGGAGGCTGACCCGCTGGTCCACGGACCACAGTGAGAGCAGTGAGGTCTTACAGGAGTCCTGGTCACGCCGGCACAGGGCATCTCAGTGAACGTTCACTGCCCTCAGCGGAATCAGCTCATTCTTTTTCTACTAATTTATTTAATTTTTAATTAAAAATTTTTAATTTTGAGAGAGAGAGAGAGCGAGAGAGCAGGGAGGGGCGGAGAGAGAGGGGGACAGAGGATCTGAAGCAGGCTCCGCATGGACAGCACAGAGCCCAATGTGGGGCTCGAACGTAGGAAATGCAAGATCACAACCTGAGCCGAAGGCAGACGCTTAACCGACTGAGCCACCCAGGCGCCCCTATTTATTATTGAGATGTTACTGACATATAACATTATATTAGCCTCAAGCGCACAACGTGATTCGCTACATGCACATATTGCAAAATGATCGCCACGATGAGCCTACTTAACATCCATCACTACACAGTGACAAAAATTTTTCCCCTGACGAGAACTGTGATCTACTCTCTAAGCTAGCTCTCAGATATATGGTATTATTAACTGTAGTCACCATGCTACAGAGTTCAAGTCTTTTTGATTTTTAAAAAGCTAATCATCTAGCCCTCCACTCTCCCCTGCTACAGTCATATGTTTCTCCTTTTCTCCCCAAAGTTCTTGAAATAAAGCTCAGTGACTCCACTTCGTCTTCTCACATTCACCCCCCAGCTTGTCCCACCTGCCACCCACCCCATGACCCCATGAGGCGGCGGTGAGTCCGCCCCGAAAAGGCAATCCCAATTTTATCCTGGTCTTGTCACATTTCTGTGGCATCGGAGGCGCCCACTCCCTATTTCGTGAGAAATGTGCTTTTTTTCTTGGCTTTGGGAACACAGGTCTTCTCCACACATATTTCAGTTCTTTTCCCTCAGGTTCCCATTTACCCTCTCGTGTCTCAGTTGATGATCCCACGAACCACCAGGCGCCCAGGCCACCCCCACAGCTAATCCAGTCTCCTCTGACACGGGCCCCAGCCAGCTCGGGACCACACAGCTTTCTCATCCGAGGTCAGAACTGCAGGGAGCAGATCAGCACTTCTCTGGAGCGAGGCGCTAGCTTCTAGTACCCGTTCTGAGCCAGCTCGCTCTCCCGTGACTCCAGCATCCAGGAAGCAGAACAGTACCTGGGGCTACACCAAGTCGTACCCAGGCCACTAGTGATGGTACCAAGTGGTGGCCGAGGGGGTCTTCACTCCCCTCAGTCTCTCAAAGACAATCTGTCTGAAAAGAGATGGGGGTAAGGGAGAGCACACCGCTCAAGGGCATCTGAACCCGGCAGACCAGCTCCACTACAAATGCCCGACTGCCCAACCCAAAGAGGGTCTCGGCACAGCCGGCTGTTCCAGCACGGTCCTCTGGCCCAGCCACTCTCCCGCTCTGCACAGCGGCTATTTCAGACCCTTCCTGCTCGCTGCCAACGATCAAAGCCTGGCCCTTCCTGCCCCTCTCTGCAGACGAGCTTGCATCACACTCCACAGAGAACTAAAGAAGCCGTTAGGATGGAAGGCCCTCACTATCCTGCCAGACCCGTGAGGTTTTCCGCAGTGAGCAGCCCCAGGCCCAGGCTGGAGGGGGTCAGCCCAGTGGCTTTCTGCTGCCCGTGTCCCCGCGTCCACCTCCCAGTGTTCCCTGCCTGCAGCGTCCACGGAGGCTCCACCCTCCTCCACTTTAAGGACCTGTCAGTCCCTGCAAGCTCTGAATGCTTCCCAAGCATCTGCAAACTCCCCAGCCAATGATGGGGTGAGTCAGTGAGTTTATGTTATTTTTTTAAACACCAAGCTTTACCGTCTCCCAGTCTCCCACTCGAGAGTCCCTGGGGCTCCTCAGTTTGGCAGGGAGGAGTTGCCAGCCTGCCCCACTTCCTGCAGCGTAATAGTGCCCCCTCGTGGGAGGTGAGCCAACGGCAGCTGCTGGAGTGAACCCCCTGCCTGCCTCTTGGCAAGTCCCTGTTGCCTGCCTGGGGGGAACTGGCCCGACAGGAGTCATTTCTATTTTGTCTCCCGCACATGCAAGTGTCCTGGAATACATGAAGGCCCACGGGGCAGAGGGGAAGCCGGGGCTGGCTTTCTGATCATGAGGGCAGCAAGGAAAGAAAGCCATGGGCAGAGTGGCCAGGAATCAGCTGCTCAAACATCATCCAGGCCTCTGATGTGCCCAACGCCACATGTAAGATTACTGAGTCACCGACCCTCCTGCAGGGTGCAGGGTCCCAGGCCTGTCCAAACCACACCAGCCTGGATTCTTGTGCAGGCTGTGGTGCCGAACGGCCCAGCCCTGCATTTCAGACCTGGAAAGCACTCGGGATGCCCCACACAAGGTGCTGGCGGGCACTCCTGAACCCGGACCTTACTGCTTCCTGTCCCCAGGCACCTGCTGTTCTTCCCACCTGGGACACTTTCCCCTGGTCTTCCCATGGCTCAGTCCTTCTCATTCTTCCATCTCTGTTCAAATGTCACTACTCTCTAAACCCTATGGTTTATCTCCCACAGAGCTCTAAGCAGAATCTGTAATCATCTCGCTTATCTGTTTGTGTATCTAATGCCTTTCTCCGCAGCTGGTCTGCAAGCCCCATCGGTAAAGGGTGGTGTTGTCCTGGGCGACTTGTGGTATCTCTGGTCCTTGCCGCTGTGGCATCCCATCACAGGCAGCCAGGAAAGAAGGACTCATGCTGATTGAATGGAGAACATGGGTAGAAATCAAAGCCCAAATCAAGAAGACCTACACTCCTTAAGGAAATCTCAAGGATTTCTTTCTTTCTTTTTTTTTTTTTAAATGTTTTTTATTTATTTCTAGGAGAGAGAGAGAGAGACAGCGTGAGCAGGGGAGGGTCAGAGAGAGAGGGAGTCACAGACTGAAACAGGCTCCAGGCTCCGAGCTGGCAGTCAGCACAGAGCCCGAAGCGGGGCTCGAACCCACGAACCGCGAGATCATGACCTGAGCGAAAGTCGGACGCTTAACCGACTAAGCCACCCAGGTGCCCCATGAAATCTCAAGGATTTCTGTTCTAACAAGCAGCCGGAGCTCTTGGGAAAGGGTTTCCCAAAGTGCAGTCACTCTCACCTGTGGTGTGTGAGGGATTCATGGGTGGAGCTTACATTTTTTAATAGTTATGTGTTTACTTTAATGTAATGTTAGAAAACTGGAACTAGGACATCACCTTTATTTCACAGATTTCCTTGCTGAGGATGAGGCTTAAATACGTAGTGAACACAGAAAAATGTGAACTGATCTAAAGATGAACATTAAGTAACAGTACAAATGGCACATGAATATGAGAAAAAGCTCATCTTCCAGTGATTAGAGTTTGGGAAGCTCTGGCTCAGGGCCACGGGGAATCCCAGCCAGGCTAATATGGACGTATACTCGTTCAATACATAATTATGGAGCACTTACTGTTTGCTAGCCATTGTGCCAGGTGCTGCAGCATGGCTCTAAGTAAAATAGGTGTAGCATGACACCTCTCATCTGGTAGAGGAGATACGGACAAATAAATAAACATAGAATTACTGCATGGGGTGAAGGAAAAGGAATTGAGTGGCCAGAGATACCCCAGAGGGGACATCTGAGCAGAAGGTTAAGAGGTGAGCATAGGCTTAGATGAAAAGACGATCCTGCAGAGAAGCTAAAAATGCTTTAGTAAATGACACTTCAAGTAGTAAAGAGCAGAATTAGTGGGGGAGCCCGGGAACCTCAGTTGGTTAAAATGTCCGACCATTGATTTCAGCTCAGGTCATGATCTTGTAGGTTCGTGAGTTCAAGCCTGCATCAGGTTCCTCATGCTGATAGTGTGGAGCCTCCTGCTTAGGATTCTTTTTCTCCCTTTCTCAAAATAAATAAACTAAAAAAAAAAAAAAAAAGGGAGCAGACCTAGTGACATAGTAAATAAAAATCAGAACACGCTTGAGCTTCTCAAGGGAGAACTTGAGTTGTTATAAGCAACGCCCAGTCTGAGGTGTTACTGAAGAGGAAACCTGAAACAAGCTGGACAGAGAGAGAGGCTAAGACTTCATTTAAGAGACGTTTCTGGAGATAAAAGATGACTGCTCGGGCAGATCAAAAGGCCAGTTTAGTCTTAATGAGATAAAATCCACATCTAGGAATGCGCCCAAGCACCCATGCAATCATGCACCCATCCACCCATCATCTATCTGTACACACACACATCAGGAGAAACATTTTAAATTACACACAACGGCAAAAGTTCTTTCAGCATTATAGGTACCCAAAACGAATAAAGCAAACAAAATGGGTTTTCTACAAATTCAAGCCAGACAAGGACTTTGCAGCAGGATTAAATGCTAGAAAAACAGATTATCATCCAGAGAGTTTTGCAGGGAAAAAGAAATTGTGACTCTCGGTACTTGGCCAATTTGCTTGTGAAGGCAAAAGAAAAGTATTACAAGATGTGCAACAGCTTAAAAAGCATCCTGCCTCGCTTTCCAGAAAGTTCCTTGAAAATGAAAGCGATGACCTAAGTGGTGGCGAGAAAGAATTTGAGAATGGGGAGGTCGTGCAGAAAAGGGCAACGATTGGGATCAAACAAGTGTGAAGCCCAGATAACCAATAAATTCAGCTCCTGATATCATGGTTTTTCTTTAAAAAGTAGAAACAATAATTTATACCTCCATAAAGTTAAAAATTAGTAACCTGGCAAATCAAACTTAATATTCTAGATTAAATTAACCAAGATGTTGGGGACAGAGGAGGCGGGGGGTGGGGAGCAGAGTGGAAGTGTATGAAGCTCTTTCCCAACGTGCACTGCCTACTCACGTGCTCTATGAAAGCAGAGGAAAACGAGCAAGTAAAAACAGGACACGGACCTTCCAAAACATCGGAAAATAAAAAAGCAAAGAAAATGCAGCTTATATAACAAGAGATAGGAAAGGAAAGTCAGGAAAAAAAACCAGCCAAAATCATAGAGCAAGATGACATAAGTATTCAAGTAGGAATGATTGTGTTAATATTACAAATTACTGAAAATAGGCTAAACGCCACAAGGGTTTGAAATGACAACAATAAAGACTTCTCATCCTAAAATAAAACCAATCATGTTCATGTTTCGAGACCACCCCAGGACACGAGAACAGAAACAGTTTCTATGAAAGTGGGAGAGGTTCGTATACTTCAGGGAAATGCCAGTCTAAGACAGCCAGAGTCATGAATTAGCACCAGGAAGAGCAGAATCCAAGACAAAGATGTTAAATGACACAAAGTGTGTCACCTGCTATCAACAGAGGGCCCAGGTCCTAGGACAACTGCTGTAGAACATTGAGGAGCAAGCACAGTGTTATCTCCACACCCTCTTGGGTCACCACTAAATTAATAGCGAATAGATATATAAATATAAAGTCTGCATATTCAGGGAAAGGGTGAGGACTTGGTGGCAGACAACAAATAGAGACATGGTTTTGAAATTTTTTTTTTAACATTTATTCATTTTTTGAGAGAGAGGGAGGGAGACAGAGTAGAGTGTGAATGGGGGAGAAGCTGAGAGAGGGAGACACAGAATCCGAAGCAGGCTCCGGGCTCTGAGCTATCAGTACAAAGCCCGATGCAGGGCTCAAACTCATGAATCATGAGATCATGACCTGAGCCCAAATCGGATGCTTCACTGACTGAGCCACCCTGGCGCTGTGAGACATATTTTGGAAGAAGGGAGGCTGATATGTGAGAGGTATTGGAAGAGAGAGCCAAAACCTGAGACTGCAAGGTGGAGAGGGTGTCACTAATGAGAAGAAAGTGGATTCTTGCCAGGGAATTTTCTGGAATTGGAGGCACCAGGGAGCCTAGTGGGGCAAAAGGCACAGGCAAATGTACAGTCGGTGTTGGAGGTGGCATTAGAAGCAGCAGCCACATTGCAGAGCTCTTCCCCAGCCCTGCGGCCAGGCCACTGCTCTGCTCCCTGATCGGGGGTGGGGGAGGTGGGGGGGGTCGGGGGGGCCGGTGGCGGAGATTATGCTTGGGAACTACTGAGCCAGCAGCCCCGGACACCTGGCACATGGAGGGGGGCGGGTCGCTTGTCAGCACACGGGCAGGCAGGCCATCTTCTACCCCAGGCTGACAAGCAGACGCTCCCTGACCAGTGGAGATTTCGAGTAGTATCTACCAAAGCATAATTCATTAAAAGAAAAGCTGTCACGTCCCATTGAGATCCATTATCATTACATTTAATACAAAATCATAATTCAGCGCAGAAATAGGTCAGAAGAAAAAATGATCATCTCAACAGATTCCAGAAAGGCGCTTAGTAAATTCAACATCCATTGCTAATCAAGAAAAAGATAATCTTCAGAAACCAGAAAGGCTGACTCTTTAACACAAAAAAAGGATATCTACTAGCATACTGAAGGATGAAATCATACCAACATTGAAGGCCACGGGGCAGGTACAGCTGTAAGTACCTTACCATGTATTATCTCATTTAAACCTCACACAGGTAGGTATCTGTATTAATCTTATTTACGCAAAGAAATTTGGCACAGAGAAGTAACTCGCCCAAAGACCCAGGGCACTGACTCATGAAGCCAGGATATAAACCCAGGCATTTTGAATCTAGTGACTCTGTGCTCGTAACCCACAGGCTACGAGTCTCATTACAGTTAGGCAAGAGAAAGATGCCAGCTAACACAATATTTAATATTGTTCTATAATTTATAGACAGTTCAATTAAAACATTAATAAATGGAGAGATGGGAAGTCATAACGTTAGAAAGACATCCATTCTTCTCAAATTAATCTATAAATCAAATGTAATAGCAATCTAAATCCCAAGAGGATTTAAAAAATTGAATGTGACATTACAATTACAAAGTTTCTTTTGGACGAATAAATTAAAGATAAGAGCTAATGCACTGTGCTGGAAGGAAGAATCATGGGCAGGAAACTCAAGGTCACACCATATATATTATGAAGCTGTAGTAATTAAAACAGTATGGTTCTGGCTTGGGCATAGGCAAATGGATGAAGAGAATACAGAATCAGAGACAAGCACAATGCAGTAAAGGTGGCATTTCAAGTCAGCTGGAAAATTATGGTTCATGGGAACACTGGTGGGGCAATCAGCAAACTGGGGGCAAAAATGGCATCAGGTTTCTTCATTTACACCTACACCAGGGTAAATTCAAGATCAGAGAAGTAATTCAAAGGGAAAAAGAAAACAGAATAAGGGATGAAAATATCAGTAATACGTAGGGGTGTCTGGGTGGCTGAGTTGATTAAGCATCAACTCCTGGTTTTGGCTCAGGTCATGATCTCATAGTTCACACAAGATCAAGCCCTGCATCAGGCTCTATACTGGCAGCACAGAGCCTGTTTGGGATTCTCTCTCCCTCTCTCTCTGCCTCTCCTCTGCTCAGTCTCTCTAAGTATATAAATAAAAAAACATTTAAAAATCAGTAAATATGTATATATTCTTGAGAACTGGGAAGGCTTTATGCCCATAATACCAAAGGAAGAAAGCAAAGAAAAAGACTTTAATATGACCACAGAAAAATTTTAAAGTTTTGGGAGACCAAAAAAAATCACCAAAAGGGGATATAAAATGCAAAGGAATAAACTGTGTTCTGTATATAACTGATATTTAATCTTTAATAAATAGAGTTTTATAAATCAGTAAGGAAGACACCCTACTAGAAAAAGGAGGAAAAGGCACAATTCCTGAAAGAAGATATAAAATTGGAGAAATATTAAAATTCATCAGGTACCAAAGAAATCCAAATTCAATCCAAAGAAGATAGCATGTTGACCTATCATAAAATTAAGAATTATTTAGTGTTGGCAACGGTGAGCAGAAACATGCATCTCATAGAAATGCTGGGATTGCAAATAAGTTTAAAATTTATGGAAGGTACTCTTTAGAATTTGTCCGGTCAAAATGTTAAGATATTTTCAGGCAGGTATGTATTTTCAGGACGTGCAACACGGTATTTGTTTAAAGTGGTAGAATATAATACTGGAAACAATCTAAATGTTATGCGATATTACATTGGTGTAAATGATGGTATATGCGTTTAATGAAATGCTACGCTGTGATTATAAATACTGTTTCGGAAAATAAGACATGGAGAAAACGCTGGTTTTAAAGTGGTAGGTAAAACGAAGTTAGAACATGCTACATACACATGACAGCTGTCTCCCTGTGTGTGTGCACGTGTTGAAAGGAAGGGCACAGTTATTACCCCATGATATTCAGGTATTCTCTATTCCCAACTAAATGTAAAAACACATGGCCTGCTGTTTGGGATGACTTTTCCTGAGAGATGTGCCGAGCAAGTCTGTTCTTTGATATTCATACAAAACCTGTCCCCACTTTGCTCCCAAAGCATTTACCAGTTTTATTTTATTTATTTATTTTTATTTATTTATTTTTTTAAAATTTATTTCTAGGAGAGAGAGAGAGACAGCGTGAGCAGGGGAGGGTCAGAGAGAGAGGGAGTCACAGACTGAAACAGGCTCCAGGCTCCGAGCTGGCAGTCAGCACAGAGCCCGATGCGGGGCCCGAACCCATGAAACGCGAGATCATGACCTAAGAGAAAGTCGGAGGCTCAACCGACTAAGCCACCCAGGCGCCCCGAACAATTTTAAATAGGAAAATGCAGTATAGAGCAAGAGTCCCATTCAGCCAAATAACTTATAACAAAAAATTCAAAGAGAAAATAGGAGTAGATGTGTGGAATGTACTGGATGATACAGAAGAATATTGGGGGGGTGGGCCTCCAGGAAGGGAGACTGGAGGCTAAGGGCTGGGAGGAAACTCATTTTCCATTACATAGCCTTTAGGTATCCTTTGACTTTTAAAAACATTTTTAAAAATGTTTATTTATTGAGGCACCTGGGTGGCTCAGTTGGTTAGGCGACTGACTTTGGCTTAGGTCATCTCACGGTTTGTGGGTTCGGGCCCCGCGTTGGGCTCTGTGCTGACAGCTCGGAGCCTGCAGCCTGCTGCAGATTCTGTGTCTCCCTCTCTGTCTCTCTCTGCCCCTCCTCCACTTGTGCTCTGTCTCTCAAAGGTGAACAAATGTTAAAAATTAAACAAAAAATGTTTATTTATTTTGAGAGAGAGAGGGAGAGGGGGAGGGAGAGAGAGGAGAGAGGGAGAGAGGGAGGGAGAGAGAGAGAGAGAGAGGGAGGAGAGAGAGAGAGAGAGAGAGAGAGAGAGAGAGAGAGAGAGGAGGGGGAGAGGGAAAGGGAGAGAGCGCTCCAGACTCTGAGCTGTCAGCACAGAGCCCAACGTGGGACTTGAACTCAAGAACTGCAAGATCATGACCTGAGCTGAAGTTGGACACTTAATCAACTGAGCCACCCAGGTGCCCCTGATGTTTCTTGCCAAATGCATTATTTTTTCTCCAATGAAGAGTGCAGAAGAGGGCAAATACAGGCTTTGGAGTCAGGCGTGTCTAAGTTTGAATCTCTCTTTTGCCACTCACTTGTGTGCAGCTTTGGGCAAGTCACGAATCTTTCTCTGAGCCTCCGCTTTCATTAAAGGGAGAGAAAATAGGACTTAGCCTGCAGGACTGTGCAAAGGATTGGAGATGATGCGTGGCAATTTGCCAGTGTGTTGGCCTGGTGCATAGTAGGCGCTTATTAGTTGTAGTTACTAAGCTGATTCTTGTACCTGCCTGAGACTGTAGAGAGAGCCGGAGAAGAATCTAATTATCCATGTTGGAATGAAGCCAGGATACCTGAGTCTTGCAAAACATGCTGTTGAATGTTCAATCAAGATATATAAGTACACACAGCCGCAGAACATACCCAGTGCTTTCCCCTAGGATTCGGGAAGTAAAATGCATTTTACCATGGTACATCTGCTCGTTTTTTAAAATTCCACAACTAATTAACCAGAATCCTCATCAGCAATCTCCTTGTGGATTAACTAAACATGTCAGCAAACCCTGGCCCTTTTCTGTTAAACACAGGCGATTTCTTCTACCCACTAGTGCCTCTAGCAAGATGCCAAAGCCTGGGGATTTGGACAGAAAACAAAATCCAACTTTTACTTAATTCACTGGAAGGCATGTCTCATGCCATAGGTCACTGTGATAGCTCTTTAAAATTAGGAAGGCACAGGGGCGCCTGGGTGTCTCAGTCAGTTGGGTGTCAGGTCATGATCTTGAGTAGTGAGTTCGAGCCCCATGTCAGATTCTGTGCTGACAGCTTGGAGCCTGCTTCGCATTCTGTGTCTCCCTCTCTCTCTCCCCCTCCCCCACTTATGCTCTGTCTCTGTCTCTCAAGAATGAATAAACGTTAAAAAAAATTTTTTTAAATTAAGAAGTCACAGTAACTTACGATTAAATCCACAGACTCTGGAGTCTGACTGAAATGACTTCTAACTGATCACCTCTCAACTGAGAAGTCACTTTTAAGTCACTTGATGCTCTGTAAGCTTCAGTTTTCTCATCTGTGAAATGGGACCAATTATGGTGCTTCCCTCATAGGACTATTCTAATTAAGGGTAAAGATGGCTAAGAATTAAATGTATACCATTAATTAAATCAACGGTGCTGGGCAAGGCTTCGAAAAAATGTTGACAAAACAGATGTATGTGCTTTTGCATTAGAAGATCCACAGGGAGGGTAATGCCTCATGAACGTAATGGAGAGAAAGATGTATGACATATCTACAAAAAGATGTATGTAGCTTTTCTTTAAAAAAATTTTTTTAAACATTTATTTATTTTTGAGAGAGAGACTAAGCAGAAGCGGGGGAGGGGCAGAGAAAGAAGACACAGAATCTAAAGCAGGCTCCAGGCTCTGAGCTGTCAGCACAGAGCCCAACGTGGGGCTTGAACTCACAAACTTTGAGATCATGACTTGAGCTAAAGTCAGACCCTTAACTGACTGAGCCGCCCAGGCGCCCCTGGTATGTAGCTTTTCTACACAAAGATGTATGTAGCTGTGTTCTCTTTAAAGAGTTCTGTAAATGACCATAAAAAATGGTTGCAAAGAGCATCCATGTTGTCCTCTGTGTTAAGATGATAAATAATTTGCTTATTAAATATCTCCAAGACAAAAAAGGAGGAAAACTAAAGGTATAATTCCATTATAATCAAAGCCATTTCCTGAAACTAATGTAATAATGTGTGTCACTATACTTCAATAAAAAACAAAAACACAGGGGTGCCTGGGTGGCTCAGTAGGTTAACTATCCAACTTTGGCTCAGGTCATGATCTCACAGTTTGTGAGTTCGAGCCCTGCGATGGCCTCTGTGCTGACAGCTTGGAGCCTGGAGCCTGCCTCGGATTCTGTGTCTCCTTCTCTCTCTGCCCCTCCCCCACTGGTGCTCTCTCTCTTTCAAAAACAGATAAATGTAAAAAAAAATTAAAAAAAAACCCACAAACAATTCAATGGTTTCAAGGGGGGAAAATAAAGCTATAATGTATGCTCCTTTAAGAATAAAATCCCTTTAGGAGAGAGGCAAACCATGAGAGACTCTTGAATGCTGACAAAAACTGAGGACTGATAGATGTGGGGGGGAAGGGGGATGGGCATGGAGGAGGACACTTGTGGGGATGAGCACTGAGTGTTATGTGGAAACTAATTTGACAATAAACTATTTAAAAAAAAAAGAATAAAATCCCTTTAGAAAACCCCAAAGTCTGGCTATTATTGTGATTATCTAATGGGATCTCTCATATATCAACATTTTCAAGGGAATGGATGTCATACAGATGTGATTATTATTTAACTCTACATACTTATTAGGAAAGTAATTTACTGATTAGTGAGGAGGTCAAAGGAGAGATGTCAGAAGCTTTCTCCCACCACCCCCTTTCTGATCGTTTAAGACTATCTTCAGGGACACATAGGTTATTCCTTATAATAGTAAGAATCTTGAAATGGAAGAAAATAGGCACTATTTAACAGCTGTATCTTCAAAACAAACCTAAAAATAGTCGTTGCTCCAAAGGCAGCTCTATACTTTGTTTTATTTTTAATTGTTATTTTTTAATGTTTATTTATTTTTGAGAGAGACAGAGACAGAGAGAATGAGCTGTGGGAGGAGCAGAAACTGAGGCAGACACAGATTCTGAAGCAGCTCCAGGTTCTGAGCTGTCAGCACAGAGCCCAACACAGGGCTCAAACTCATGGACTGTGAGATCACGACTTAAGCTGAAGTCAGATGCTTAACTGACTGAGCCACCCACGCACCCCATGTTTTATTTTTATTTTTAAAGAAATATTTTTGTCAAAAGTCCATTATTTCCCAATTGGGAGCCTTTCCTCTAACAGTCAGAACAAGACAAGGATGTCCACTCTCACTAATTTCTTTCTTTAAAACAAGTGTTTAATGTTTATTTTTGAGAGAGAGATAGACAGAGCCTGTGTGGGTAGGGGCAGAGAGAGAGGGAGACACAGAATCCAAGGCAGACTCCAGGCTCTGAACTGTCAGCCCAGAGCCGGATGTGGGGCTCGATCTCACAAACTATGAGATCATGACCTGAGATGAAGTCAGACACTTCACTGACTGAGCCACCCAGGTGCCCCTCATCAACTCATTTCAACATAACCCTGAAGTCATAGCCACAGAAATCAGGTAACAAAAAGAAATAAAATGTATCCAAACTGGTAAGGAAGAAGTAAAACTTTTACTATTTGCAGATGACATGATTTTATATATAAAAAACTGGAAGGGCTCCACCAAAAAACTGCTAGAACTGATAAAGGAATTGTTACAGAAAACAAAATCTATCTACAGAAATCTGTTGCATTTCTATACACTAATAATGAAGCAGCAGGAAGAGAAATTCACAATCCCATTTACAACTGCACCAAAAATAATAAGATACCTAAGAATAAACCTACCCAAAGAGATGAAAGACCTGTAACTCTGAGACATTCCATGCTCATGAACGGGAAGAAGAAATATTGTTAAAATGTCTATACTACCCAAAGGAATCTACACACTTAACAGAATCCCTATCAAAATGCCAACATTTTTCACATAACTAGAACAAGCAATCCTAAAATCTGTATGGAACCACAAAAGGCCCTGAATAGCCAAAGCAGTCTTGAAAAAGCAAAGCAAAGCTGGAGGCATCACAATTCCACACTTGAAGTTACACCACAATATTGTAGTAATCGGGGGTGCCTGGGTGGCTGAGCTGAACATGCAACTCTTGATTTTGGCTCAGGTCTTCGTTCCAGGGTCGTGGGATTGAGCCCTGTGTCCGGCTCCGCACTGAGCATGGAGCCTGTTGGGATTCTCCCTTTCTCCTTCTCCCTCCCCCTCTCACTTGTGTGCTCTCTTGCGTTCTCTCTCTCTCTCCTCAAATTAAAACCAAAATTTCAATTTAAAAAAAGCTGTAGTAATTAAAACAGTATGGTGCTGGCACAAAAAGACACATAGATCAACCAGAAAACCCAGAAATTAACCCACAATTATATGGTCAATTGATCTCTGACAAAGCAGGAAAAACTAACCATTGGAAAAAGTCTCTTTAATAAATGAAGTTGGGAAAACTGGATAACTATATGTGAAAAAATGAAACTGGACCACTTTCTTATACCACACACAAAAACAAATCCGACAATGGATGAAAGATCTAAATGTGAGACCTGAAATCCATAAAAATCCTAGAAAAGAGCACAGGCAGTAATTTCTCTGACATTGGCCATGGCAAAATTTTTCTAGTTATGTCTCCTGAGGCAAGGGAAATAAAAGCAAAAATAAACTATTGGGACTATCAAAATAAAAAGCTTCTGCACAGCAAGAAAACAATAAACAAAACTAAAAGGCAACCTACAGAATGGGAGAAGACATTTGCAAATGACATATCTGGTTAGAGTTGGTATCCAAAATGTATAAAGGACTGATGCAACACCCAAAAGACAATCCAATTAAAATTGGGCACAAGATACAAACAGACATTTCTCCAAAGAAGAGATACAAATGGCCAAAAGACACATGAAAAGATGCTCACCATCACTCATCATCAGGGAAAATGCAAATCAAAACCACAGTGAGACATCACCTCACGCCTGTCAGAATGGTTAAAATAAAAAACACAAGAAACAAAAAGTGTTGGTGAGGATGTGAAGAAAAAGGTACCCTCATGCCCTGATGTGGGAATGCAAACTGGTGCAGCCACTCTGGAAAACAGTATGGAGACTCCTCAAAAAGTTAAAGATAGAACTACCCTATGATCCAGCAATCACACTACTGGGTATCTACCCCCAAAATACAAAATCACTAATTCAAATAGATACATGCACCCCTATGTTTATAGCAGCATTTTTTACAATAACCATATTATGGAAGCAGCTCAAGTGTCCATCAATAGATGAATGGATAAAGAAGATGTAGTGTGTGTATATGTATTATATATTTACTAATATAATATGTAATAATATTAATATCTATATTACATGGAATATTAGCCCAAAAAAGAATAAAATCTTGCCATTTGCAGCAACATGGTTGGAGCTACAGAGGATGCTATGCCAGGTAAAAGAAAGAAATACCATATGATTTCATTCATATGTGGAATTTAAGAAATGAGCCAAGGAAAAAAAGAGACAAACAAGAAACAGACTCTTAAGTATAGAGAACAGAGTGATGGTTCTCAGAGGGGGAGGTGGGTGGGCGATGGGTGAAATAGGTGCTAGGGATTAAAGGGTGCACCTGTCACGAGAGCACTGGGCGATGTATGAGGTACTGAATCAATATATTATACACCTGAAACTAACACTGTATGTTAACCACACTGGAATTAAGATAAAAACTTACTTTTAAAGAAAAAGTCCATTATTTCCCTGAAAAGGATTATAGGCAATTTTCCAAATCCCAGGCCTCATCCCTCCTCCTGGTTATGGTAAAAACCAAAACCAAAACCTGTTGAATGTGTAAAGCATGACCCCAAGGAAAATGTTTCGGAGTAGTAAACACTCAGGCCTGAGTGAGGGTCCGGTGTCCCCCACTTAGAAGTGGAGGCACACGGAGCAAGTCAGGACAGCTCTTTGACTCAGTTTCCACACATATGAAATGGAGAGAGTAATGTATTTCTGGGATGTATAATTTCACGTGCCAGTTTGGGGTATGGGAGGCTCAGCTAGCTGGTTAAACATTATTTCTGGAGGTGTCTGTGAGGGTGCTTCTGGAAGAGATTAGCATCTGAACGCAGAGTAAATCCTGAGCAAAGAGATCCCTCCTCGCCAACGCGGGCAGGCATCACGCTATCTGGAATAAAGAGGCAAAGGAAGGGTCAGCTGACTCTCTGTTCATGAGCGGGGTTGTCCTGCTCTCTTGCCTTCGGACACCGGGGCCCCTGGTTCTCAGGACTTCTGCCTCGGACTGAATTTGCCACCTGCTTCCCTGCTTCTCCAGTTTGCAGGCAGCAGATTGTGGGACTTCTCAGCCTCCATAACCATGTGAGCCAATTCCCATAATAAATCTCCTCTTATATATAATCTATATATATCCTATTGGTTCGGTTTCTCTGGAGAACCCTGACAAATACAATTTCTTACAGGGCTTCTGTGAGGATTAAATAAAATGTATATAAAATGTTAGTGCAGTGCCCTGCCTGTGAACAATGTAATAATGCTCTGCGCAGCATCCCTTTCTACTTGTTATCATTGCTACTATGTTTGATTTTGGTTGTAAATTTATCCAAATTTTTAAGTCAGAAGCGTTCATTGTTCTCCGTGCTTCCTTTTTTGGTCTATTTTCAGAAGTGTGTGTGTGTGTGTGTGTGTGTGTGTGTGTGTGTGTGTGTCTCCAGGGTTTTTTTTGTATTTGTGTTTTTGTTACTATTATTTGTATTTTGCAGTTGGTTTCATATTTGTATATTGTTTTTGTATTGCATTTCAGGTTGGCACATCTATGTGTGCCTATAGCGTAAAGGAATATGGGTTGATCTTGATTTTCATGATGTGATGGTTATAGTTTCATCATTTCTTCCGTCAGCAGTCATTTAGAAGTTAACTTATTGGTGCCGTGCACTGTCCTTGGTGCTGAGAGCAAATTTTTTCCCTTAATTACGGGACTCATAATCTAGCCAAGGAGGCAAACAGCTATAAACAATGAGAAATGCTGAAGGCGAACTTGCATTGAATGTGTGATGAGGGCAAGTGAGGAGGTGACATGGGACTCTACTCCAGAGAGTGCAATGGTGAGAAGACTTCTCAAAGAGAAGCTGTTGGACTTGAAGAGTAAGTTAAAAAAAGACATCTAGATGGCTGTCACATAAAAAAAATGCTCAACATCGCTCATCATCAGGGAAATACAAATCAAAACCACAATGAGATACCGCCTCACACCCGTCAGAATGGCTCACATTAACAACTCAGGCAACATCAGATGTTGGCGAGGATGCAGAGAGAGGATCTCTTCTGCACTGCTGGTGGGAATGCAAACTGGTGCAGCCACTCTGGAAAACAATATGGAGGTTCCTCAAAAAATTAAAAATAGAACTACCCTACGACCTAGCAATTGCACTACTAGATATTTATCCAAGGGATACAGGTGTGCTGTTTCGAAGGGGCACATGCACCCCAATGTTTATAGCAGCACTGTTGACAACAGTCCAAGTATGGAAAGAGCCCAAATGTCCACGGATGGATAAATGTGGTGTATATATACAATGGAGTATTTCTCAGCAATCAAAAAGAATGAAATCTTGCCATTGGCGGCTATGTGGCTGAAACTAGAGGGTATTCTGCTAAGTGAAATTCAAGAAGGACAAATATCATGACTTCACTCATATGAGGACTTGAAGATACAAAACAGATGAACATAAGGGGAGGGAAACAAAAATAATATAAAAACAGGGAGGGGGACAAAACATAAGAGATTCAAATACGGAGAACAAACAGAGGGTTGCTGGAGAGGTTGTGGGGGGATGGGCTAAATGGGTAAGGGGCATTAAGGAATCTACTCCCAAAATCACTGTTGCACTATATGCTAACTAACTTGGATGTAAATTTAAAAAAAGAGAGAGAGAGAAAGGAAAGGGTGGGGGAAAAAGAATAAGTTAAGAATTTGTCCAATGAGCAAGGGAAGGGAAAGCGTTAGATGCAAGCATGGTATGTGAGTAATGATGGGACTTTCTAGGGAGACAGAGCTCAGGGTAGCAAGCATGAAAGGGGAGTATGATGCAGTGAGTGGAAGAAAGGTGGAAAATTCAGGTAGGGGTCAAACAGAGAGGTGCCTTTCATGGCATCCTTTAGAGTCTGACCTTTATGTGGTAGTTGACGGGTAGCAATTATAAGAGTGATGGCATGAGTTTACCATAATCAGATTCATACTTGAGAATGGGGCTCCTAAAATGCCTCTGGAGGCCAGAAAGAGGACATAAAATAAGAAAGAAGGCCAGTGAGTTGGTTCTTGGGGAACTGGAGAGTCTATGTCCTACCTTAATAAGGCAGCGACTCCTGAGCTCCAGGAATTGCTGCTATGCAGGCTTGAATATGGAAATGTGAGTTTTCACAGGACTATCTCAATATTTAAATGCTGACATCGAATGACCACCATGTTGACCAAGAAATTCGTATGTATAGTGTGATTATGGCTCAACACCTCCAAAATGCAACCCCTGATGGCAATGTGGAAGGGGCAGACGTTGGAGGGAAGGAGACAGGTTTGCAAGCTTCTTTAAGACAGGAGGAATGATGAAGGTTTGAAGTTATCATGTGGTCAGAGAGGGAGCATTAGGGGTATGTGTGTGTGTGTGTGTGTGTGTGAAGTCTAGTCTACAGTGACTCTCCAGCTTCTGACTTAAATGGCGAAGGCGGGGAGGTGGCACTCACCAAGCTAGGGAATATGAGAGGATAAACAGGCTGAGGAGCAGGAGGCGGAGGTCATCAGTTCAGGCTTTGATGACCGAGTCTGAGATACTGAGGAGCTAATTTACAGCGGGCGCTGGGAAATCTAAGCCAAGATGGCAGAAGAGACCTGGAAGGCTGGAGCTGAGGGGCGCAGCCTGGAGGCATCCGAGGCGGTGGGTATGGGGGTGCTCCTCCAGAAACAGACTGCGAGTGATCAGAGAAGGCCGGGAAACACAAAAGCTTAATGGGCTGGGAAGGGAAGGGGATCTAGGGAGAAGGCTTTGAAGAACAGGTTGAGAAAAGGGGAGGACTAGAAACGTGTGATTACTGGTTGCTCCCTAAAACCTATTACCCCCTTTTCCCACAGTACTAAAGCCTCAACTTTCAGCTGGGCACATGCACACCAAGGGGAAAAGATTACATTTCACAGCCTCCCTCGCCCCTGAGTGTGGCCAACGTGTTTAAACCAATCAGATAGGAGATGTGATGTGTGCAACATCTACATGTGCCCACACCCCATCCCTACGTCCACGCCTCCACCCTCCTACCTAGTGAGCCACCCTGGACCATGGAGGTAAGAGCAATACTTCAGGGATAGTGGAGCGACAAGACAGAAGGGGTGTGGGTCCCTGGTTGATGAGTGACCAACTTTGGCTCAGGTAATGATCTCACGGTATGTGGGTTCCAGCCCTGCATAGGACTTGCTGCTGTCAGTGCGGAGCCTGCTTTGAATCCTCTGTCCCCCTCTCTCTGCCCCTCCCCCACTTGTTGTCTCTCAAAAACAAACATTAAAAAAAAAAAGAAAGAAAGAAGGCCAGTGATGGGCTTAGGCATGGTCTAGGTTCAATTTCTGCCCAGCAACAGTCATTGAGACAAAGATTTGAATGCAAGAAGGGCAATACTGAATGCAAGGGAATGCAAGACACCAGAAAACAGGAGAAGGAGGTAAAGACAGAAAGGATAACAACAGAAGTATTATCAAGCCAGTTACCAAGGTGGGCAACTGGAGCGTGATCCTGCTGGGGACCCTGAGAGACGGTGTGGAATAGACCCCAGAGCTGTCCCGCTGGAATAACAAGCTGGAGTATATATCCACCGAGTCCTGTCATTGAGTGCTGTCTCCAAGGCTGAGGACTCACCAGCACTCTGACTGCCCTTCCCAGGCCACGTACGCTTCTGTTGAACTACAGCCTTCAGTGTGTGAGGGCGATGACCCGGGGGACCTGGGCAGATCGCTGCCAGCGTCTGCTCCAGGCTCATGCAAACGGGTTAATGGACGGGTGGGAGGTGGGAAGATGTGAGGGAACACGGTCCCTCAAAGGATATGGCAGAAGTCTTAACGCAAAAGGAAAGTTCTGAAACGATGCCAGGGGACGAGTGTGGGAGGCCCCAAGTGTGCGCAAAACAACACTCAGAAATGCCAGGGGCTCTGATGAACTCCATGACTCAGAATGCAAAAGTGGAATCAATTATCACAGTAGCAGCTTTTGAAAGGTGAGGTTAGGAACCGGCAAAGAAGACTGGGACAAATGTCTCCATGGGTTCTTGAGTTTGTTTTTTTAAAACTCTATGAAGACAGAAGCCACTTTCTGGGTGGTGTGAAGGTACCTGCACCAGGCCCAACGGTGCCCAGTGCGGGAAGAAGTGGGGTGAAATCCAGTCTCCATCTGGCTCACCACGCTCTCTTTCATGCAGCTGGGCTCACCAGGAGGGGTGCCTCCGTCTACTTTGCAGGAGGCTGGTAGTGGCCCTAGACTAAATACAAGGGACCCCATCCACCAAGGTCTGGGCCCCATGCGGATCTCCAAAGTGGGGTCATCCAGGGCCTGATGGAGTGATGCGAGCACCCCCTCCCTTACAGCACCCCTCCTCAAGCCATTCTTCCCAAGAAAGGCTTTCTGCCTATTAGTATCGGAGAGACAAACGAAAAGCTATATTTCAGTTTGTTTACTGCTCTAAAGCATCTGTTACTTTGCTATGTTTTGCAGCGAAACTTGGCATCTCATATTCATAAACAGGCTGCTTTGGGTTTAATTGTGCAGCTAACTTGGGCCATAAAGTGGGATCTGTGGTGGCCTGGAAAGGTTTCTGAGGGAGCAGCAAACAAGCCTCGTGGGCTACCTTGCCTAGAAGATCATCTACACGTTAACAGCATCCCTGAAAAGGATGAACATTCAGCTCTCAGTCTTGGGGTGCAAGGGAGCCTGAGCCGCACATAAGCCACGAGAGGAAGGCCAATTTCTCATGACCTGGCCCTTGCGGAGAGCTCAACTGTGTCAGGGGGAGTCTGCAGAATTACCTAACCTCAGCCTTCTGGCACCTGGGTGACCAGTGTCTGTGTGGCAGACCCTCCATGTTGTACCCAAGACCTCACTTGTTCCTGACACCACGGGAAGGGAGCTGATGCTCCTCCAGGGAAAGGCCCCCACTTTATCCCCAGCAGAGGAGCACCTCTGGTAAAAGTCCAGGGCAAAATGGAATCCACAGGGACATACGCCACCAGCAGGAAGTGAGATATGAGGGCAAGAGCCCCAAGTCCAAATACTCTTGCTCTTTCTGGGGTTTTCTTTGCTTCTGTCAATTCCCTCTCTGGGGCCATGGGTTAGTTGGCCTTTGGGGGATTCTCCTGCATTGGAGGCTTCAGGGAATGAGGTGAGAAGACTTTCCTCTTCCAGGTCACCTCTCACAAATCATTAAGTGACAGGGGCTGGAACAGGGTTGGGTGGTGGCAGTGTGTGGTGTGAGAGCGAGAAGCATGACAGTTCAGATCGGAAGATGTATCTGGAAACAAGGAATGGTGGTCAAGGTAGAGATCTAGGTGGAACTGGACACTGCCTATCTTTTCACAGGGGATAAAACTGACAGCAGATACATTTTTCTCCATCTTACAGATGGAAAAACTGAGAACCAGGTCATCCAGCTTGGAAGTGGCAGAGGTTTGGACTGTATCCATCCGACCCAGAGCCTGCCCTGGAGGGTGACGCTGTGGGGCCTGTCCCTGGGGTCTAGGGACACGATCTGCATGTGGATCTCCTTTCTTATGGAGCCTGTGGCCAGGGCCACGGAGATTCTGGCCAGAACTCGCATCCTCCTGGAAAAGCGTAGTGAATGAAGCTTCTGCTTCTCCTTCTGTGGCAGGAACCCTGATTTGGAGTCAGACGACCTGGGTTTAAAGCTCAGCTCAACCACTTACTAGTGTGGTCTTAGGCACATTACTTAGCTTCTCTGCTCCTTGGGTTTCTAATCTCTAAAACAAGAAACCTAAGAACAGTAATACTCCATAGGGTTGTTGTGAGGATTAAATGAGCTAAGGCAACAAGATTAATCAGATCACGTGAAATCCTAGAATGATCCTTGACACAGAATAAGCACTCTGTGTTACATGTCAGAAGTAACATTTATACAGTGACATTTGAGTCAAGTATGGCTCAGCTTCTTTTTTTCCCCCCTTTTTAAATATAATTTACTGTCAAGTTAGCTAACATACAGTGTATACAGTGTGCTCTTGGCTTTGGGAGTAGATTCCCATGATTCATTGCTTCCATACAACACCCAGTGCTCATCCCAACAAGTGCCCTCCTCAGTGCCCAACACCCATTTCTCCCTCACCCCCATCACCCCTGTTTGTCTTCTGTATTTAAAAGTCTCTTATGGTTTGCCTCCCTATCTGTTTATAACTTTTTTTTTTCCCCTTCCTTTCCCCATGGTCTTGTTAAGTTTCTCAAATTCCACATATGAGTGAAAACATATGGTGTCTGTCTTTCTCTGACTTATTTCACTCAGCAGAACACCCTCCAGTTCCATCCACATTGTTACAAATGGCAAGATTTCATTCTTTCTCATTGCCGAGTAGCATTTCATTATATTTCTTGACTCTGTATTTCTCCTTCTTCTTCTGTTTCTGTGACTTGCCTAGAAATGGAGCCCCTCTCCCACCTGGGGCAGGACCCACCTGTTCTCGTTTCTAGAGGCCAGTCTGAAACCCTCTGGCTTTTCTCTACTGGACCTGGAAAAGAGTGAGGCCAGTCTAGGCCCTCTTGGCGGCTGGCTGGGTAGGTACCCCAGTTTCTCCCACAGGCTAGCCCCAAAGTCCAGATTAAGGGTGATGGGTCGTAGAATTTTGGTCTTGGGTTCAAGATGCATTCTTCAGTCTAGCTTGACCAGAACACAATTAAAATTACATTTTTTTTTCTTAAATTTTTTTTTTATTTTTTATTTCTAGGATAGAGAGAGACAGCGTGAACAGGGGAGGGTCAGAGAGAGGGAGTCACAGACTGAAACAGGCTCCAGGCTCTGAGCTGGCAGTCAGCACAGAGCCCGACGCGGGGCTCGAACCCACGAACCGCGGGATCATGACCTAAGCGAAAGTCGGACGCTTAACCGACTAAGCCACCCAGGCGCCCCTAAAATTACATTTTTAATTTCCACCTGCCTCTCTCTCTTTTTAAATTTAGTTTCGAACCAGGAAGTGAGGAGGGGTGTGAGTAATTACTAACCTCACTCAAATCTCAACAGAAGGGAACTTCAACTATCACCTATTATTATTATTATTTTTTTACAAATAGTTTATTGTCAAATTAGTTTCCACATAACACTCAGTGCTCTTCCCCACAAGTGTCCTCCTTCATGCCCATCCCCCCTCCCCCCACATCCATCAGTCCTCAGTTTTTGTCAGAATTCAAGAGACTCTCATGGTTTGCCTCTCCCTTTCCCCCACCATTTCCGCCCTTCTTCTCCCCCTTGTTCCTCCGTCAAGTTCCTCCTAATCCTCCTATACGTATCACCTATTATTTTATCCTCAAGCCAAAAACAACCGCCAAAACCCGGTGAGATGGTTATTCCAGCCTCTCCAGCTACCTTCTAAGACAGCCCAGTTCCTTTTTTTCCTTGATAGTTGTGATTCCTTTGAACTTCCCATCCACCTTGCACGGCATGGTGGGCCTTCACGTAACAAACTTCTATCAAAGAATTCTTGTTGGAGCAAAATTGCTCCTTTTCCTTCAACTCTTGCCCATTGGACCAGTCATTTTGTTGTGTGCATGTGCATGTGTGCGTGTGTGTGCAACTGTGTGTGTCCTCTGGCCTCTCCCTGTTTCCCTAGCTCACCCTTACAGGTGTGAAACCCTGTGAGCTGCTAGGCTGGTGCTCGCGACAGCACTTTCCTCACATGGTGAGGCTGAAAAATGTTCTCTGACCTTCTTTACTATCATTTCCTTTTATCTCATGACTCTCAGGGAAGGAAGCACACAAATGGTCAATGTGTCCGGGAGCTGACATCTGCTTGCAGTTTACAGTGTCCCGCAAGCACTACGCGGCGATCTGGATTCGCCCGAATGCAGCATATGGTTAGCAGGGATGCTGCTATGGTCTGGGAATCTGAACGCAGCTCAGTTCACCTGCCTCGCTGATCCCCGACACTCTCTTTGGAAATCCCACATATGCTGGGTTTTTTGAAAGTGAAGTCAGAAATAAAGATGTTCATATGGAATTTCTCAATTATAAAATTTTAGCAAGTTGTTCTTAAACAACCTCAACAGCCGCAGAAACACAGTAAGAGCCGAGTCGCAGGTGCTCCCTGATGCTGCAGCCTCCTGGCAGCCAGTTTGCGGCCTGTGTGCCTGGGCCGCTGGCGGGCTCTTCCTGTCTTTTACCAGATGTCTGTTAGGGACCCGTGAAATGCCAGTGACTGGAGAAGACGCAGGGAGCAGAGAAGCTAGCAAAGGACAGCATGGTTCTTGCCGTTGTGGATCTTGCAAGAACTAGATTAAGCGAAGAACTAGGGCCGAAGTCTCTGAGAGGCTATGAAGTGTCTTCTCCGGCTTCCCAAGGTCACTGGAAAGCCCTCTGTCCTCATTCTGGTGAGAAGTTAGGATTCTGCCATCAAAGCCACCCACCTCCACACAAACCATTGTTCCTGCTCCAGCCAAAAATAGCTCTACTTTCCCTCAACTCATCACCTTGGCGTCTTACCACTCTCATACGGCTGGGCATGCATTCTGGTATGTTCTTTAGTGCGTGCAGGGGGCTGGTGACTGAGGGGAGATGTGGAAACAGAGGAAGGGGGTAGAGACACTGCAAGAGGCAGGACCTAAGATAAGCGTTCGGAGCCTGCAGTGTTCACACGGGTTCCACCCAGCCGTGTCCGGAGGGCACCGACGTCTGTACTTCCTATCGAGCTGCAGAGCGCCCTCCCTGGCCTCCCTGTGCATCAGTCAGGGGCGGAAGGGAGCCAGCACAACACCAAGCCCCTGTTAATGTCACAGAATGGTCAGGGGCATTCCCACTGACCCGTCCCAACAGTCCTACAAGGCACGTGCTATCAATATTCCTATTCTGCACATCAGCAAAGTGAGTGGAGCCGAGGTAATCTCCTTCCCAGGACCACAGAATTCTTAGACGGCAGAGCTGCGATTTGAACTGAGGTCCATCCTTTGGTTGCAAGGGACAGAGAAGCCACTCAAACCAGTGCAAACAGCAAGGGAATGTATTGCCACATGTACTCTGATGGCCAGTGATTCATCCAGTGTCAGATCCATCTGGATCCAGGAGCCCAAGCACATCATCAAGGTTGTCTCCATCATCAGCTCTGCTATGCTGGCTTCACGTGACAAACCACGCCCCGGTGTGACTGGCAAAGATGTGCACTGGCACACACAGCTTGGGATCCCAGAGGGAAAGGGACTTACTTCTATCAGAATCCACTACCTTAGGGAAGTTTTGACTGGCTGGGGGGGCGGCGGGGGGGAGTCCTGTGCCATCCCATGAACAAATTTCAATGGCCAAAGAATAAGGTTCCCTGACTGGCCGGCCCGGGTCATGTGCCCACCTCAGCAGATGGGGTGCAGCCTTATACACTCATCAGCCAGGCCCATACGGCACAGTGCAGGTCCTCCAAAGGAACAGAAAAGTCTGGTGCCAACCAGAGAAGGAAATGGATGCTGAGCAGACAAAGCCAATGAATCCTGTCTACACTTTGTGGGCCAAAGCTTTTCCCACACCTTTATTAGGAAGAAGACAAGTGGGATAAGAGACTCACCAGATCTGAGGCTTCCCTCGTTCCCCTGCTTACTGTCTAGTATGTAGGTTGGGAGAATGTCCCGAACTCATCCCACAGGCTGGGCCCGATGCTGTCCAGAGCTCTGTGACAGTGCGGGGGTTCCCCGTTCTCTCTTGCCCTGGCTCACCCCGTCCACAGCTGCCAGTCACGGGCTCCCCTCCGCGCCAGTGGCCCTGAGCCCAGTGTATGGTGCTTGGCTACGGAAAATCCTCATGCTTTGGTGGCAGAAGAGGAAAGTGGCCGCCTTACCCACTCTGGGAGCCCAGGAAAGATTTCAGACTCAAATATGTATGTTTACAGGGAGAATACAGCAGTGGAACTGGTACCTCCAGATTAATTTACACTCCAGCGGTCCCTGGAGACGCTGACAAACTGATGGATGGTGGTGCCTGCTGGGTGTGCAGCCGCATTCATGTCGCCATGAACTCAGCTCATTAACCTCCGGGTTCCTCCCCTTCCTCTCCACACCTCGGACACAGCTAATCTCATGTAAAATGGGACCAGCTCGCTAAGGCCATGTGCATTCAGTGGCAGACCCCTGGGGTGGGCATCCCACTGGCCTACCAACACAGCAGAGAGTGCTCCCCCACCTCACCTTCACCCACTATCTGCCTTCATCCCTCCAAGGGTGCGGCGCAGACACGCAGGACGCCTGGCAAGAACATATTCCACACCGGAGCTCTATCACCTTTCACCCTGGGGAGCTCAGTAACAGCCGAGAAGACAGGAGTGCTCCTGACGTCACAGTCCCGGCCTGCAGGGTGCTCGGCCTTGAAGGCTCCCTAGGCAGTCTACAAGACACCGAAATTCGGTAGATTATGCCTGAATCCCAAGAGATCATCAGACTGGTACACGCTCAGAAAGCAGAGACTGAGTCTGGGGCTGTCTAGACACAGACGCTGGGTTGGTAATGACATAGTACTAATATTGCATGTGTAGCCAGAGCCCAGACAATCTGCACAGATGGTCTTGACATTGGCTAGTGACGGCAGGTGTGCGGCTTGTGAAGATGGAGTACAAAATGGCAGATTAAATTTCTCACTCCCCACCCTCCCCAGATTGTTGTAGGGATACACAGATAGGGCTTTGCACAAACGCCAGGAGACCGTCTGCACCCTTCCCCTTTCTTCTGTGAATTCATCTCCAACCATCAGCCCTCTCCCTCCCTACCTCCCTCCACTCCTGCCGCACGGGTTCTTCCACAGTTGAACACACCGGGCACACTCCTACCCCAGGGCCTTTGCGTGCGATGTTCTCTGTGCATGGAAAGCTCTCCCCTCAGAGCTCCACGGCTCCTTCCCCTTCTTCAAGTCTGTACTCAATGCACCTTCTCGGGGAAGACACCGCAGACCACTCTACTTAGAAGTGCGGCCCCCTCCCCCCACACTCCTTATCCTCATTTCTTGTTTTGTTTTTCTCTGTACCACTTGACACCTTCTAATTACTCTCTAATTGACTCGTTTCTGTTATTTGAGTCCTGTTATGCCACTGCTTAATATCCTTCATCAGTTCCCCACAGCTTATGGGTCTCCCACAGGGTGGGGTGATCTGGGTGGTCCTGTGGCTCAGCATCAATTAACACGGAGTCACAGACCACAAAGACGATTTGCCCCCTTTCCAACCTCTGCTGCTTAGTCAAGGACGAAGTCTCAGTTTGGTGTGTCTCTCTGACACCTTTTCTCCTGAACTTTTAGCAAAGGGAGGGTGCGTGTCCAGCTCCAAGCCTGCAGCAGGTAACACTGTCCAATCAGAACTCAGTAATATTTTGTTTTTGTTATATCTATTTCTTTGGCCAAAGCTACTGGTTTTCCATTCACCACAGCAATAAAGAACTTGCTAAAAAATTTATATGCAAACCAAATGCCTGACACAAATAAAAATCAACAAGGGGTGAGAGGCACCTACGTGGCTCAGTTGATTAAGCCTCGGACTCTTGATTTCAGCTCAGGTCATGATCTCATCGATCGTGGGATCAAGCCCCACACTGGGTTCTGCACTGAGTGTGGAGCCTACTTGGGATTCTCTCTCTGCCCCTCCCCCACTTATGCTCACCCACACTCTCTCAAAAATAAATAAGCATTAAAAGAAAAATCAACAAGGGGTTCCACAAATGACAGAACGTTAAGACAACATCATGTATACAACCCATTCTAAATATTCTCACACAGGTACTTGCTTCGATCCCACAGATACTCCCTTCAGAAACCCTTGACTCTGGAAATACGGGAGTATTTAAGGTTCCTCTGGACTCTGCAGTTTCATGCACCCCTGCCCAGAAGGGGCGACCCCACATTGTCCTCCAAGTGAACTCCTGCTCCTGTTTCAGAGCTCAGAGTCATACTCACCTCCTCCGAGAAGCCCCCCCCGCTATCCCTCTGTGCACAATGGGGGCGGTCCTTCCCTTCGCTCTGCTGCCCGTGCAGCCTGCTTGCACCTGCACCGTTGCACTAATTATATGCAGCTGTGTAAGCACGTCCCTGAGGGTAGAGGCGTCTAGTTCCTCTTCCTGCCTACCATGCCCAGCACAGGTGCTAAATAAATGCTGAGGGTGACACCATCTCACAGACACTCTGTTGGACAAGTTGACTGCCTGGTACTTTGGGGTTATGGATAGATGTGGTTTCAATCCATCCAAGCTGATACTGGCTTGCACCGTCCTCAGGGTTAAGTTGTGACTACAGGACACCCTCAGATCTTCAGATCCTCTCCCCCAGGCAAGTGAGAATCTCTCCAGCTGGCACAAATGGACAAGCGTCCTCCTCTCCATGCTGTCACCTGGCCAACCACGATGTCAGAGGGGACCTCCATTTCCCTGCCCACTTCTAGCCATGTGGAAAGGCTTCAGCTCGACCAACTCCCGGTCTCTCTCCCTCCTCATATCACTCCTCACATTGACTTTAACTAGCTGGCAAGTTCGGGAGAAGGAGCCAAGTACATGGTGGTCAGCATCCCTCCCTGCGCCCTGCCACAACCAGCTGCCCCTCAACAAGGGCATCACCCACCCTTCTGGGCCATCAGTGCCCAAGACCACCAGGTGGGTGGGCCAAACTCAGCAGAACGATTAGCACGCTGTCCTGACCATGTTCTCTAGCCACCTTCATCAGTGACAGGGCTGACATTTTGAGCACCTGTTGTCTGACCCTTGACTCCACGGATTCTGAACTTGGAGAGGGAAGAGAGGAACCCAGTCTATGTACTGCCCTCCTCCCCACCCCAAACTTCAATAGATGTGAAGTCTCAGAAGTGCACGGAGGCCACAGGTCACAGGTGCAGGCAGAGGACTTGGGCCTGAGTTTCCCCCCAGGGGAATCAGTAGTCAGCACCCAACTGGGGGTGCTGCTGGAAGACAAAGTGCCCCATGCCAAAGCTCCAGAGTCCTGGCCCCTTTAAAGGGATGTGAGTTGTGTGAGAACCACACCACGGCAAGTGTCCACCCTTTCTGGGCTCACTCATTCCCCCTTCCTGCTTTCGTCTTTCCTAGCTTCCCCGCCAACCTCTCACGGCAACCTCAGTCGCCCAGCCTTGGCACCCTGGAGTAGGGATTAAGGGCGCCGAGTCAGAAAGACAGGCTGTGGCTTAATCCTCCTCCTCTCCGCTTACTGCTGGCTGAGCCAACACAGGCGTCTTCATTTCTCCATGTCTCAGTTCTTCTTTCCCCTCCCTCCCTTCCTTCCTTCCATGTTTATTTACTTGAGAAAGGGAGGCAGAGGGGGCAGGGGGAGAGACTCCCAAGCAGGCTCCATATGCTGATAGCACAGAACCCAACACGGAGCTCCATCCCACAAACCATGAGATCATGACTTGAGCTGAAATCAAGAGTCAGACACTCAACCGACTGAGCCACCCAGGCACCCCCCAGTTTCCCTTTCTTTAAAGTACCACCACCAGTAACACCAACGTCACAGGGCGCATGCTCAGCACAGTGCCCGGCACACTGCACACACCATCAATGTCAGCTACTATTGTGACTGTCCCACTAGGGCACGTTTCTGCGGCCTTGGCCTCCAAAGCCCTGTGTTATTTGTGATTTGATACTGCCATCCACACTACGGCTGCAGGTAAGAGTCCCGCACCGCCTCTCACAGCCCTGGGGGAGTCACACAGAGGGAGACAGCCCACACTGCCTCCCCATAGGGCAAAAGACAGGCGGGTCCCAGACCGTCCAGGTACCGGCAAAGAGCTTGAGGCGTAAGCCCCGAGAGTCTCTTCTGAGGACCTCAGAGACTAAGACACCAGCCCCCTTTGTTGCCTGGCTTTAGGGGTACAGAATGCAAAGGTCTGAGGAGAACCAGGAGATCTGTCGCTGGTCCAGCTGGTTTAGCCTCCTGGGCTGGCAGGTACAATGGGTCCCAGTGCTTGTCCTGATTGTCACAGGCTCTGGCCCTGACAGCTGCCTGTGCCAGCTCTCAGCAATGACGTTCACAGTAAATAATGCCTTTTCCCAGACAGCATATGGCCTTGGCAGAGTTTGGCATTTCAACAGGCACAGACTCCCTGCTGGACGGGCTCACCACCTGAGCTATTCTGGCAAAGTCAGGCCACGCCGGGAAGCAGGGGCTGAGGGGGGGCCTTGAACAGGGGTTTCCGGGAACAAGCCTGGTGCGGCTGCCAAGGAACGGATTCCTGGGAGCCCCAGAACCTGGAGATAGGGTGCTGGGAAGAATGCTTGCCTTCTGGGTTTCCTACTTCATGGAAATTGAGAGAATAGTCCTCCAGCTTGGCTTATGGTTGAAGTGGAGTCAACTGTTTGCAAAATGGCTACACTAACTCTTCCTGTACTGACCTCCTTTGGGAGAGCCTTCTCGCAAGTGCCCCCAAACTCAGCCACATTGACTTCCTCCAGCCACAGGTCGATAGCAAGTGTGACACATGCAGACACGCCAAAAGCTCCCATGCATCGGGGCCCCTGGAGCCCCACGGCCACCACGGGGCAGGCCCTGGCTAACCTGCTGGAGGATGGCAGGGCATCCGGGGATGGGGCTCCCATGGTCTCAGGCGTCCTGGACTAAGCCCCACACACCAGGCAGCCCCGGTCAGCCGACTAGTTGGCCACAGACCCATGAGCGAGCCCAGCCAAGTGGAGCTGAGCCTGGCCTAGACCAGAACCACCCAGGTGAGCTCAGGCCAAAGTGCCAACCTGCAGAGTTGCCAAACTCGAACAATGGCTGTTGCTTTAAGTTTTAGAGTTGTACAACGAAAGCACACGGGTTTTATGTGGTCGGAGACTGTCAGAGTGGGGCCAGACTCAGACCTGTATCTGTCCAGAACATCCGAGTGGTTTTGTATAAAATCCAAAGGACAAAGGGAGCAATCGGATATTCAAAACTACCTGCGCCAGGTACAAAAAGCCATGTCTTACTGTTTCCTCGCTTCTAGTCTAAGGCATCTGTCCCCCTAAAGTTTTAGTTGGCTATAAGTAGAAGTCAAGGGAAAATGGTCCAAGGAGCAAATTAAAACAAAGTAAGACTTAACAGACATTTAAGTGTCTACTATGCGGCAGGATCTGAATTTGATGTTTTAAACATTCCATTCTCCATGGTTGCCTCCACCACCCCCAGTCATAACCCACCACATGGAGGCTACTTCCACAGGTTGGAAAGCCCAGGCCTGCCCAGGGGTGTGGCATTGTTTTCCCTCAGGACAGAAGAACCAGGGTTTGAAATCTTCTCTAACTCATAGTTCTGCATTTCTTTATCTTTAAAAAATGTTTTATCTTTAAATCTTTTATCTTTTATCTTTAAAAAATGTTTAAAAAATGTTTTTATTTATTTTTGAGAGAGAGACAAACAGAGCAGAGTAGGGGAAGGGCAGAGAGAGAAAGAAGGAGACACAGAATCCAAAGCAGGCTCCAGGCTCTGAGCTGTCAGCACAGAGCCCAACATGGGGCTCGAACTCGTGAACTAGATCATGACATGAGCGGAAGTCGGATGCTTAACTGACTATGCCACCCAGGCACTCCCTCTGAGAGAGAGAGCATGCATGCAGGGAAGGAGCAGAAAGAGAGAGGGAGAGAGAATCCCAAGAAGTTTCCATACTGTCATCACAGAGCCTGATGCAGGGCTCAAACTCATGACCATGAGATCATGACATGGGCCAAAATCAAGAGTCAGATGCTTAACCAACTGAGCCACCCAGGCCCCTCACAGTTCAGCATTTTCATGACAGCACAAGATTCCCGTTCTGTGAACACTGGTTCCCCACTACTTATGTACCAGGTCCTTTTCTGAGCATTTTCCATGAATAACATAACCCTTAACTCCAACCCAAAAGTGTAGCAACTGCTGCAGTCATCACTTTACACATGAGGAAACTGAGATGCAGAGAGGTTAGGAAATTTGTGTGTGGTCACAAATGATGAGTGGTCAAGCCAGGATTTGATATGGGGTCTTCTGCCTCGAGAGCCAACATCAGCCAGATTGTTCAACGGTAGTGACTGAAAGTCCGGAAGTCATTATATAAATAGCTCCTTCTCATCTGTCTCTTAGAAACCAACACTAGGGAAATCCCTATCAAAATAACATCAGCATTCTTCACAGAGATAGAACAAACAATCCTAAACTTTGTATGGAACCAGAAAAGATCCCAAATGGCCCAAGCAATCTTGAAAAAGAAAACCAGAGCTTAAGGCATCACAATCCTGGACTTGAAGCTATAGTACATACAAAGCTGTAATCATCAAACACTATGGTACTGGCACAAGGACAGACACCCGGCTCAATCAAACAGAATAGAGAACCCAGAAATGGACGCACAAATGTATGGCCAACTACTCTTTGACAAAGCAGGAAAGAATATCCAATGGAATGAAGACAGTCTCGTCAGCAAATGGTGCTTGGAAAACTGGACAGCAACATGCAGAAAAATAAACCTGGACCATTTTCTTACACTATATACAAAAATAAACTCAAAGTGGATGAAAGACCTATATGTAAGACAGGAAACCATCAAAATGCCAGAGAAGAAAGCAGGCAAAAACCTCTTTGACCTTGGCCGCAGCAACTTCTTACTTAACACGTCTCCAGAGGTAAGGGAAACAAAAGCAAAAGTGAACTATTGGGACGTCATCAAAATAAAAAGCTTCTGCACAGCAAAGGAAACAATCAGCAAAGCCAAAAGGCAACTGACAGAATGAGAGAATATATTTGCAAATGACATATCAGATAAAGGGTTAGTATCTAAAATCTATAAAGAACTTATGAAACACCCAAAATCCAAATAATCCAGTGAAGAAATGGGCAAAAGACATGAATAGACACTTCTCCAAAGAAGACATCCAGATGGCCAACCAATACATGAAAAGATGCTCAACATTGCTCATCATCAGGGAAATACAAATCAAAACCACAATGAGATACTGCCTCACACCTGTCAGAATGGCTAACACAAACAACTCAGGCAACAGCAGATACTGGTGAGGATGCAGAGAGAGAGGATCTCTTTTGCACTGCTGGTGGGAATGCAAACTGGCACAGCCACTCGGGAAAACAGTATGGAGGTTCCTCAAAAAATTAAAAATAGAACTACCCTAGAGCCCAGCAATTGCACCTCTAGGTATTTATCCAAGGGATACAGGTGTGCTGTTTCAAAGGGGCACATGCACCCCAATGTTTATAGCAGCACTATTAAGAGCTAAAGTATGGAAAGAGCCCAAATGTCCATCGACAGATGAATGGATAAAGAAGATGTGGTATATATATACAATGGAGTATTACTCGGCAATCAAAAAGAACGAAATCTTGCCAGTTGCGACTACATGGATGGAACTAGAGGGTATTATGCTAAGTGAAATTAGTCAGAGAAAGACCAATATCATATGACTTCATTCAGATAGAAAACAGATGAACACAAGGGAAGGGAAGCAAAATAATACAAAAACAGGGAGAGAGACAAACATAAAAGACTCTTAAATATAGAGAACAGACAGAGGGTCGCTGGAGGGGTTGTGGGAGGGGGGATGGGCTAAATGGGTAAGGGGCATTAAGGAATCTACTCTTGAAATCATTATTGCACTATATGTTAACTTAGATGTAAATTAAAAAATAAATAAATTTTAAAAAGAGAAAGACACCAACACTAGGGCCCCAGGTAGAGAAGCAGAATGCCTGAAAAGTTGTGTTTGGGATTCTCTGAGATGAAATTTAAGAGAATCTTGTGTCTGGGGTCCAGAGCTGCCCCCTCCTCCACTCTCAATGGGACAGCCCGCCACCTAGTGGTGGGTGCCAGAATTTCAAGGTCAGACACCTGCCAGGTCCGACACCAGCAAGGGTCAGTGGGATGGGCTGGGTGGGCTGCTGGCTGCATGCCTCACCTAAAGACAAAATCATTTTTACCTGCTTGTTAAAAAGCAAATATGTGGATCTGCCATTGTCCAATTTCCCTTTTCAAGACCAGCCAGAAATTTATTAATACTGGGTGCTATTTTTAAGTCAGCACCTAGCGGAAAAAAATTTTTTTTTCCTCAAAATACCATGTGAGCCAAACAAAATGTGTCTGGGCCAAATATCGCCCAAGAGCAGCATTTGCTACATTTGGTATAGAAGATAAAACTCAGGGTAAATGACAATAAAAATCAGAATGAGTTTAAGGGGGAACTTATCTCCTGGAAAATAAGTCTGGAATAATCATCTTTAGGGTCAATATGAGAAGCGAAGGGTGGATTATTAAATAGTCTTTCACTTGGGTTTATCTCCAGGGCTGCCATTTGACATCCTAATACTCAGTTGACAAATCACAAGGCTGTCCCACTTCTGTGTAGAGAGCAGATTTACAAGCCAAGTTCTGAAATTTTCATCTCGGAGTGTCTGCTGTGCCACTGGTTCCTCGTGTACCTCCCGTATACGCATCTCGTTCCCATCAACAATACACACACTGTCTTCAGAAGCACAAAGCACCATCTGTAATTGTCCCACCGGCACCCAGTGATATGTCTGCGTGCCTCGTCAGTTCCCCACAGGGCTCTTCCAGGCCTGTGTGCGTCTCCCAGGAGAGCCTCCCCTGGCCCTGGAGATGAATTCTGGTTCCTGCCAATATCATAGTCAGGAGCCACATGGGTTTCTAGCTGTTAAGGGGTTTCCAACAGTGGCTGCTCTCAGTGTAGGAGCCTTGGTAGCTTTCCCGGGACTCTGCCTCCAAATTCCAGGTTCCTGCTGGTGGCGGTTGGGGGGGAAGGATACTGGACCAGGTTCCTTCATTCATCAAATATTTATTGAGCATCTACATATGCCAGGCCCATGTTCCAGAGCCCAGAAGCAGACTGAAGAGACAAAAATCCCTGCCTTTGTGGGGATTGTGTTGTTTTGGGGAGATGGACAATAGACAAGTGAATAAACCAAATATACACGTTAGAGGATTCCAAATGCTATGGAGAGTAAATAAAGCAGAAAGAGGGAGGTTCACGTTTACAAAGGCCATTCAAGGAAGGCTTTACTCAGAAGGGGTGTTTGAGACATGAAGGGAGGGAGGGAGCAGGCATGAGACTCTCGGAGGAGCGGGTGGTCCAGGCGGCGCAAACACAGGTGCACAGTCCCTGAGGTGGGTTGTGCTCAGCGTGGAGAGGAAGCCAGTATTCCTGGCACAGAGGAGGAAAGGCAGAGAGTACCGGGAGAGTGGATCAGAGAGACAAAGTGGAGGCCACAGGGGTCCAGGGCCTTGGAGGTCATCAAGGACTTGGATGTTTACTCTGAAGGAAGTGAGCAGCAGAGGAGTGACCTGATGTGACTTATGTCTTAGCAGCTCCCACAGGCTGCAGGGCTGGGGACAGATGGTTAGGAAGGGACAGGAGCAAGAATCGGGAGGTGGCTGATAGTCCTTTACAAAAGAGATGATGGTGGTGTGTTTGAGAAGCAATCAGATTGTGGGGACATCCTAGTCCCCCCGGTAACTCCACCCACCAAAGCCTATTGGGCATTCCCAGTGGGACTGGGGGGGGGGGGACAGGGCATGGATTCCCTGAAGTTGTCCACAAAATGCTGTTTTGTGTCTGGTATATGTCTGGGAGGGTCAGCAGCTCAGATGGCCTGAGGCCGGATTATGGGCTATAACCCTAGGCAAGCTTTCAAACCTCTCTCCGAGCCCTAACATCCGTAAACATAAGGATATAAATAACTGTGCCCACCTTCTAAGTTCGATGTAAGAGTTTAAAGATGTTTGGAAAACACTTCATAGTAAGTGCTCAATATTCATAGGCTATTTTTTAATCCAATTTTCTGAAGGCATTGGTGACCCAAATAAGACTGAGATGCCAAGATTTTGCCTTCAACCTCAGCTGGACCATAGGTGATGTAAAAGGGTTCCTTCTGCTCCCCTGGCTCAAATTAAAAGCAGGCTGAAGATCTGGGAGTGTAGTCCAGGCCTGCTCTAAAATCTTAAACCAGGAAACTGAGTCATGGGTGGGATTAAGTACTTTGGAATAACTTACTCAAGATCACTGAGCTAGAAAGTGGCAGAGCTGGGTTCGAACCCACGGCTATCAAATGCTAAAGCCCCATCGTTACACCATGCCGCCTCTCGAATGCGATGGAGGACTTCTCAAAGGTTTGTCCAGCAGGGCTGGTGAGGAGGCCAAAGTCAGCCCCAGCCCTGCCTTGGAGGGCTAGTTTTCCCGAGACCCTCTTCTCTGGCTTCACTGGGCTTCCTTCTGTTCTTCGAACACTATAAATCCTAGCTGCAGCTCTCACTGTTTAATACCTGTCAGGAAAATGCTAATTTCATTGCGGGTCCCACTGCTGCTCAGATGATCACAAACAGGTCCATCAAAAATCCTCAAGGGATAGCATTTCTAAGTGATTCCCCCTGTAGACTCTACCGGAGGAGCCTCTTAAAACTGCTGCTTCATTAATGGGCCATCTTCATACTTGTTAATGTCTAATTACTGACACTAATGGGCCCATGTATTTTAAAAATGAAATTATGGGTTTTATTCAATTAGGAACTGCTGAATCAATCTGGCAGGGGACACAAAGGACTGGTAGTTAAACAGACACCCCCCGCCCCCTGCTTGGGAGACCTCAGGGTGCTGTGGCAGCACAATTAGCTCCCAAAAGAAACAAACCAATGCCCGGAATTGTAAGATGGGGCACGGCTGTGGATGAATTCACCTTCAGACGAACAGCAGTTCTGGGTAGGGCCCAGGCTCAGAAATGAATCTGAAACTTAACTGCTGCTGACTTTAATATTTCCTGACTTTGCATTCTCTGGGTGATTTACATGGAAATACCACACTGGCTAAGTAAAAGAGGGAAAAAAGGGAAGATCCTGCTAATCCCACCAAGCAGAGATAAACACTATTAATGGTGTGGTGTATATTCCTCCAGACTTTTTATGTTTCTATTTGAGTGGTTCTGCGCATATAGAGAATTTTCGGAAAGTAAAGAGAATTGCACTCAGTGAATGCGATGTTCCAAAACTTTTTACAACTTGTTAATACACACTGGATGATATTCCGTATTAACAGTCTACATTCATTTATGTACCTCATTTCCGTGAACAAGATGCACAATATTCTGTAACAATTTCGTAGGTTAGATATTTGTCTGTTTGCATTTTATTTAACATTTATTTATTTTTGAGAAACAGAGAGAGCACAAGTGGGGGAGAGGCAGAGACAGAGGAGAGAGAAAGAGAGAGAGAGAGAGAGAGAGAGAGGGAGGGAGGGAGGGAGGCACAGAATGTGAAGCAGGCTCCAGGCTCTGAGCTGTCAGCACAGAGCCCGACACGGGGCTGGAACCCATGAACCGCGAGATCACCCCTCAACCAAAGTCAGATGCTTAACTGGCTGAACTACCCAGGCGCCCCTGCATTTTTAAATATTCAAACAAAACTTCTAAAACACCCTCGAGGTGAAATATATACCTATTCTTCCTTTCCTTGAAACAGTTTTTCTAAAAATCAGAATTTATGGGTGTGACTGAGTCTAATCAGGCTTTTCAACAAACCACTACCTTTCCTTCTAGAATAATTACACCAATTGGTATCCAAAATGGCACTAGAAGAGGATACTTTTCACATTTCCCAATGTCACAGGTCAAAGAATGCTATCAAGGTTGACTTTTTTCTTGGGACTACTGAATGGGGGCGTTTTTCTTTCCTTTGTAAATTGTCCATTTGAATCTCTGCCTTTGCACACTCTGTGCTCTGGACATCATTCCCTGGGCTACCTCCTGCTCTACCTTTATGAATTTTTTTTAGTGTCAAAATGTCTTTACATTTTTATGTCATCCAGTTTCTTAGCTGTCTCCTTTATGTTTGCTGCCATGGGTGTCATGCTTTGAAAATTTTCACCATTCCGTGACTATGAAGTGGTTTTATCTTTAACACCTCAATCTGTGATCATGTTGAGGCGTTCTGATACACGTGAAGGAAGATTTATTTTCTGAACGGCTAGCCAGTTGTCCCAGCACCGTCTGTGAGATAAATCTTTCCCACTGATCCAAGTGCCACCTTATCATATATTAAATTCATTTTTATGGATTTTGTCTATTCTACTGATTTTTCTTTTATAACCATACTATTCTTTTAATTATTACAAACTTAGATTTTAATATAATAGTCTTACTCTCCATGTTTACCATTTTCTCCAGTGCTCACACTGATCTCCAGATGAACCTTCAAAGTCAAGGTTTTTCAGGGCATCTGGGTGGCTCAGGCGGTTGAGCACCAACTTCAGTTCAGATCATGAGCTCATGGTTCGTGAGTTCAAGCCCCATGTTGGGCTCTGTGCTGACAGCTCAGAGCCTAGAATGTGCTTTGGATCCTATGTCTCTCTCTGCCCCTCCCCTGCTCTCTCTCTCTCTCAAAAATAAACATACATTTAAAAAAGTCAAGGTTTTTCAAAAAACAGAAAAAAGAAGTCAAGGTTTTTTTTCTTTTCATTGGAGTTTCTATTTCACTGAATAAAAGGAACAGACTGAAGAAGAACGGACATCCAGGTATGTACTGGGGTAGTCACTTACTCAGACTTCCTGTTTACATTATCTAGTAAAGTTCTACAGTTTTCTTCATACAGATTCTATGTACATATTTAAGTATTTAACATTTTTGTTTTTGTTCTAAACAACCTTCCCACAACACACACACAGACACCATATTATTGAACTGGTTACTGTGTGTGTGTGTGTGTGTGTGTGTGTGTGTTTTCCCCTTTGCCAAACTTTGCTAAGCTCTCTTATTCATTCTAACAGACTGCCAGTTAGTTCTGTTGGCTTCGTGGGCACACAATACCATCATCCGCTAATTCTTGAAACAAAAAATGTGACTTCTCAGGATTTGTGTCTATTTTCTCTTTGTTCTTTTCTCACTACATTGATGATACCGTCTAGGACAACAATAGGTAAATGTAGTTATTCTAGCGCTGATCTGGGCTTGATGGCATGATGTAGGGAGCCAGTCAGATAAGTAAAAAAGAACATCCTCCAGTCCTAATTTAGTATTTTGTTGTCATAAATGACCATGGACTTCCAGTGATGCCTAACTTAAAAGCCATCCCCAAATTCAGCATTTTTCCTTCTTTTGACCTGCTGTAGTGCCTTGATTGTGTTAACAGGCATCCTGAGGACAAGCCATTCTTAGCGCTCTTGTAAGAAGTACTACATGGCTACACACACACACACACACACACCCAATAGTCCCCCTATATTCTTTGGATACAGATTTCTTTTTGCTAATTTAGCCGAATACTATTTGCTCCTGTATCAGTCAGGTTTTTTGCGTCTGTGTTCAGCATCTGGTATCAGGGCAATCTGGCTACTTGCTAGTAAAATAAACAGGGAAATATGTTTTTCATACATATGTCTGGAACAGCATAAAGAACCCAGTTCCCTGAAGACCTGATTGAACTCATACATCAAATATTTTTGGTCTAGCAGCTTTTTGGGGATATTATTTGCAAATATGTACACATCAGTATATATTCAGTTTTCTATGTCTTTTTGAGTCAATTTTTCCCCTAGAGGACCATCTGCTTAAGTGAGGTTTTCCCTATTAAGTGTGATAAATATTTTTTAAATCTGCTGTATTGTCTTTCTAACATTGTGTATTTGAGGGTTTTTTCTCCCTTGATTTATCTATCCAGAGATTTCTTCTGCCTTAAAAAAAAAAAAACAAAAAACAAAAGCAGTACTTGGGGATATTAACTATAGGGTCTGGAGGGCCATGTGCCTGCAAGAAGTAGTACGCGTGTGATTTGTATATCCTCAGTCACTACAAAAGATACATTCAGGGCTGACATCTCCCTCTCTGTGAGCAGCCCCCTCACCCACAGGACCGGCCCCTTGGCCACATTTGGACTGAAGAGCCTTCCCTGCACTGATCTGGACTGGACCAGGGGCAGACATCTGGTTCAGTTTGTCCTGGGAACTTGCAAGTGAGCATCAGAAACGCTAGTGCACGTTTGCCATTTGCTCAAACAGATAACTACCGCCTTGGTCCCTGGCTGCAGTTCTTCATGAGGTCCTGCTGTACTTCCTATACTTAGTTCCATGAAATATCCCTGTAATTCCCTAATAAATCCCGTTTTCTGCCTTACCTTGAATAAGGGCCCTCCCTTGTGCACCCCTTAGATAAGACCCTCAGAGAGCTTAGCAAATCCCTGCTCTTTTAGGTTTTCTGGCCTTAGCCGAGAAGCCCAAAGCCCTCCACACACAGACCCCTAGTAACGGCATGTGCCCCAGGAGCTGCCTCTCTTTCTGCCTGCGCCCTGCCTTGATCTCATGTGACCCTTCACGATACACCATGTACTTCCTACAGGACCTGTGAGTCATTAACTCCTCTATTCCAATCTCTCCTGTGGTCTCTTGTTGAACCTCCTCCCCATCTGGTACCCACTGCTCCATTTGACAAATGTTAATTTTGCAAAGTCCTAACATGTGGTCATACGAGCTCCATGATTAGGAGCTTTCAGATGGAGTGAGGGACCTGCCAGACTCAACACGGGAAGGAACAGTGGAGCCTGGTCATGGGTACTGGGACTCATGAAGGACAACACAACAGGGCGGTGACCCTTTGCCCCTGAACTTCTTGCCTGGCCTGGAGAACTACGGGCTGTGCTAAAAACTAACCACAACCTGAAGCAAAAAGGGGAGAGAATTTTCACCACAAAATGAGAAGATGCAGCCCCCGCAGGACCCGGGGGTTCAGATGATACCCTCGGAGCTCCGGCTCTCTCTGCTCCTCTCAGATCTGGCTCCTTCATCGTTCTACCCACGTGGCGGGACCAGGCATCCTATGGACCCAACAACCCCCGTGGAAGAATGCGGGTGTCCTGAGGACTCTGACAGGACAGTCCTGAGGCAAACACTACTGTTAGCTTGTGCCGAGAACCAATCGCCACTCCCGGGGGGGCAGACATTCTCAGATGTAGGAGACCTGGAGGTGGGTGTGAAGGCGGAGGTGCAAACCACACACCTGTGTCACAAAGAGCTGGATGGTGGGTGCAGAGGCTGGGATTTCAGTCAGAGGGGTGTGTGGTGGAAATAATCATAGAAGGCTCAGCCATATACCTTCATTTCGAGGGTCACAAGGTTGCTTTTTATTTTGTTTTGTTTTATCCCAAGTGGAGTTATTTCCTGTCAAGTTCAAATTCATGGGAGTAGGAAGCCTGTGCCGGGGAATTCTTAGGATACACTGGCATTAGTAGGTATTGCTGGTCACTTTTGCCCCGTTACATCTTTTTTTTTTTTATTTCTAGGAGACAGAAAGAGAGACAGCGTGAGCAGGGGAGGGTCAGAGAGAGAGGGAGTCACAGACTCTGAAACAGGCTCCAGGCTCTGAGCTGGCAGTCAGCACAGAGCCCGACGCGGGGCTCAAACCCACGAACTGCGAGATCATGACCTAAGTGAAAGTCGGGCGCTTAACCAACTAAGCCACCCAGGTGCCCCTTTTGCCCTACTACATCTTAAAAGGCATCACGGGACAGAAAAATCACCATTCTCTGCTTTCTCTGCTTTTAATGGGTTGATGGGGAAAGTAATAAAACCTAACTAAACAGGGATACTGTAAATTCACAAGTGAACACTGTCATTTTAGCCATGTCATTTAAAAAATTTAACTCCAGTTTTCCTGGGCATCTACTATCTTCCAAGCTGTGCTGGGTGCCAGAGATACCCGCAGTGAACAGAGCAGGCCTGGGTCCCGCTCTCGCGGGCTGCCTTCCACATTCCCATAGGAGATGTCCCAAAGCTTCCTCCCCAGCCCATCCTCCTTTCCTCTTGGCCGCCAGCCCTGCTCAGCTTTTCTGGGAAAATGAGAGCCATTGGCCACATCCTGCTAACACCTGAGCCTGGAACATCATAGACACGGAGAAGGTTGGCTCTCCGGCCAGCTTCCTGCAAATGGGCTCTGATCCATGAGGACAGCAGGGGGGCCGCAGAAGGCGTCTGAGTGTTCCGAGTCTAAACGGTCCAGCAGTCCGGGGTGGGTAAGCTCAAGCTCTACAGGAACGAGGCAGGTAATGGAAATGGAGAAGATGGGAAAAGTTGAAAACAATTGATGCCAAGTGCTGGGATTGCAAGAATAAAGGTGGCTGGTTAGTTTGCCTTTAAAACACCGTGGGAGGCCAATCAAACCCCTTGAACAGATCCGCAGGTTCCAGCCAGCGCCATGGTCTGCCAGCTTGCCACCTCTACGGCTGTTTGTCTTCAAAGAAATGGAGGAGAAGCCTGCCTCGTGAACGAGACACCCACATCAGCTGCCTTTGGATCCTGAAACAAGAATGCCTAATTGGCCCGTGGGCCCATTCATTCATGCATTCATTCTACAAACGCTTACTGAACACCCAGGGAGCATGGGGTGCTGCGCTAGGCATGAAGGCAACGGTGGTAAAGGAACCCCGCTGCTGTGTCACAAAGCACCCATTCCCAAGGTGGGGGTGGACGAGGAGTGAAAATCAAACAGGTAAGTGAAACATGTTAAGGAGAAAAAAAACAGGAGGGGAGAGGCTACTCTGGACGGGAAAGGTCTCCCTGATGAGATATACTGGGCTCGGCTCTGAAGACGATCGGGGAGCAGAGCACAGGAAACAGGGGTGACTGAGGTGAGAAAGAGGTTCCAGCAGGTCCAAGAAACACAGGGGACCCGTAGCCAGAGTGCGGTGGGCAAGCAGGTGTAGGAGGCAAGGCTCAGAGGCTGCTGGTGGCCAAGGTCTAGGAGGCCGAGGTGAGAGGTTTGTATTTCATTACTGGGAAGTTCCACTGACTCAAGAAGGAGGCTCCCTCCCCAGCTCTGCATTAAAATTTGAGGAGCGGTCAGAGGACGGGGCAGATTGCCACCTTTGAGAGACGACTCAGGTTGGTCCTAGGAGTCCTCTGGCAGCCCTGTCACCTCACCCCCCACAGACATTCGGGGCCCAGCCCAGCCCAGGGTGTCTCTGAAACAAGAACCACCCACCCAGCAGGTCCAGGTGTCAATGCTGTTTGCACCAGCAGCGGCCTGGGCTCAGCTCTGTTCAGCTGCTGCAGGACACAAGCAGAGACAAAGTAGAGACTGCTGCCCACGGGCCTGGAGCCCCTGATGGACCCCCAAGTGGCTTGGGATTCCAGAAGCCAAAATAGTAGCTTCCACATCCAAAGCCCGGGAGACTGGCTGTTTCATCTGTTCCCTCCACAAAGATTCACTGGGAACCTATGATGTGCCAGAAATGGGTCTACATGGTAGGGATTTGCAGTGAGCAAAAAAGTCAATTCCTGCAAAGAGGGGGAGAGAGGGCCTTTCCCCAAAGCAAATTATATTGCATAAAGCGATCATTGCTCTGAAGGAAAGGAAAGCACAAGTGGGATGGGGAATTCTGGTGCGTATGGGAGAGTGGTTCTGATTTCAAATGGAATGGTCAGGGAATCTCCCACTGAAGCAGAGACTCAAGTGAAACGGGAGCAAACCCTGTGGCTATCCCGGGGGAGAGAAGCCTGGCAAAGAGCGAGGTTTTGCGGCTGGGTGTGCCTGACACGCTTGGGGAGGAGGGATGTGCTGGACATTGGGTTCGGGGGGAGGGGAGGGTCCAGTCGACCTGGGGCGCACATCATAACTCTGGCTCTGCAGCCCCCACATCCCACTCACTACCTGTCAGGCCCCAGGTACTGCTGGAGATGAAGATTTTAGGTTTACTTCAGCTACAAAATCACAGGTTATAGACTGCTGGAACTTTCCATCAAGACAGGTGGTGGGAGTTTTGAACGCAGACGTGGACTCTTGGTCTAAGAGGCCCACTCTGGCTCAAGACTAACACAGGAGGGTGAACATGCTGGAGTCTTGATGTAGGCGAGAAAAGAGGTCAGCAAAGTCTGGCCGCTACTCCACCAAAAGTGAGAACGAGGAGTAAGTTTTTCATTCAATTACATTTGCAGCAAATAATCGCAGAGCGGGGACTAAATTCCGTTACCAGCCTTCTGCAAAATTGTGAGCCCCCAATATCTCTTCCAAAATTATGAGAGGTGATCTGCATTGTCTGCAAACGGAAACAAGACCCTTGAGTGCTCCAAATACTTCACACTTGTCTCTGATGTGAAGGCCCGGCTCTTTCCAGAGCCCGGTGCGATGACATCTCACAGGGAAAACTGCAAGAGGTACAGGATCCAAAAACAAGGACAGAGTGGTTTTATCCTACTTCTGATCAGCAAGACTTTGAGCTTTCTCTGTTATACTGATGTAACACTCTGCAATCCATGCGGTGAATTTATGAACATCATCCCACAGAAGGCCAGCCAAGAGAGCCATTTCCCTCCTTTTCAACACAGGAATGGGCTCAGAAGGGTAAAGGTACTTGTCTGAGGTCACAGAGTACAAAGCAGGGACTTGAACCCGTGCTTACTGAACGATTCATGCTCTTCCCCATCGGGTTTCCTTGCTAAACTGACTACCTCCCCAGAATAGCTTGCTCCTCAAATAGAAGAAACCGGTTCCAAAATAGGTCTTCCGAGAATTATATTCATAATAATACAGTAATCTAATTATCCCATACTTCATGATTTGAGAATGTAAAACATCTTGGTTGTCTCAGCAGCTGAAGTTTCTGGTTCAAAGACAAGTGCCGTCCATGCCACAAATGTGTTTATGCACATCCGCCTCCACAGTCCATGAGCTGCTCAAGGGGGCCAAGCCAGGTGGGCTCCTTGTACCTTTGGTGTCTAGCAGTGCGGCCTGCACCTCAGAGACAGCAGGGAAGGTCTGCAAAATGAATGAATGAGCAGCAACAGAAAAGCCATCCTACTTGATGGTTCCTTACATCTCTCCTTCAGCTCCCCTCTGATGCACCGAGTGGCTTATTAATTATGGATGGAAACGGAGGCTCTGAAACAGGAGCTGATGTGGGTATAATCACACCCTGTGTTTGCATGATCATAAGTAGATTATTAAAAATGGATAAGGCAGCCATAATTGGGCTCCAGCCTACCAGAAATCTTAGAGGAAGCAGATGGAGCATTTGGGCATTTTCTGTGCTTTAATCTAAACCAGCAGAAAAAACAAATTGATTGGAAGATTGTCTTTCACGTTCCATTACTGATGTGCAGGCTATCATTAGCAAAGGGATCACTGCAAAAGCTTTCCCCAGCACAGAATCAGAGATGGGGGGATTTTATTTAGAGAGAGTCAAACTTTGTTCTGTTTGTCAGGCTCTTTTGAGAGTTCGGGCATTTGGCCAAAGTTGTAAGTGAATTTTTCCCCAAACACATTTCCCTTTCATTTTGAAATGGGCCCGGAAAGGAAATGATATTAACGCATTTTCCACTGTTTATGCTTTAAAATCATCTCGAATACTCATCAAGAGACTTTGCTGGGAAGAACAAGGGGGCTCTTTCTTAAAGGGAAATCATCCAGCATAATGTACGTGCAGAAAGGTGCAGGAAGCGTCTTGTGAAGCCATCAGAGCTCATATTTTCTTGTGTAAAAATTATGACCGTGGAAACCCACGGTTAACGAGCAAATGCATGTAAATAATCAAGGAAGACCATTTGAGTTTATTTATTTATTCTCGAGAAAGAGAGAGAGAGAGCACAACCAGGAGAGGGGCAGTAAGAGATGGAGAGAGAGAGAATACCAGGCAGCTGTCAGCACAGAGCCCAATGTAGGCCTTGAACTCATGAGCCATGAGATCATGACCTGAGCCAAAACCAAGAGTCTGATGCTTAACTGACTAAGCCCCCCAGGTGTCCCAAGGAAGACCATTTATTGAATGCTTATACCATCTTATGAAGCAAGTATTCTCATCTCCACTTTACAGAAGAGAAAATAAAGGTTCAAAGTCAAGTGACAAAGGCAAAATCAAATCCAGCCCTGTCTGAATCCACACTGCACATTTTCCCACAGTTACACAAATGGGAGTCATTAAAATTAATATGATCTTGTCACTATACTTCACAGTAGGAAATATCATGTAAAGTCATGGGTGTGAGACCAAATAGAATGTTTTCTTTTAAACACACAGGTGTGATTTAGCCTCTCTGAACCTCACTTATAAAATGGGGGTGACAGTAATATGTATCTGGGGGGTTGTTGTGAGGGTTAAATAAAACACCCAGGGAAGCACCTCATGTATTATGTTATATATTAGTATTGAATAAAGGGTTATTGAAACTATGTAGCAACTGTTGAAATGTTTTTATTCTTACAACTGAACGATACCCTCAGGCATCAGATTTAAGAGGTGGAAAGCCTTCAGAAATTACTCAGCCCTGCTCCCTCCTGTAAAGGCCCAGAAGAGAGACAAGACATGCCCAAGGCAGAGAAGAATCAAGATCGCTGCTTCCTGGGGTCCTGTGAAGTTACTACCAGCTTGATGATCTATCAGCTACCACGTGGAAGCAAACACAGCCCCTCCTGCTCTTCCAGAGTCTAATCCACTGGTCCCAGGATGGACTTACCCTCATTCTCTATCACCAGAAATGCTAAGAGGTAAGGGATGGGGAAAGCATGGTTTCTTAGTGAGGGTGTATGTTTGGGGGCAGGGGAGAAGAATGATCTTATATTAGCAATAAGATTTCTACTTCTGAGAAATGTCACAAGGACTTACATATTTAAGCATGCAAAAGCAAGCTAAAGAAACCACATCAGGACCAGCAGCTCAGGAAAAGGAACTGCAGCTTGCCAAAAGAACCACTGAGTAACAACACCTTAAGAGCCCTGCTATCTGATACTAGCCTCTCAGGCACCTTTATGCAGTTGGCAAAAGATGCCCCATCTGATACTTCCACCTGTCAGAAAACTAAAACTTATACAAATTTATAATATCTATGATGTGACTTGGGCTCCCAGAGACGTGGCATGGTTGTATAGTGCACAACCAGCCCAACCATACAGAGCACCCTGTTGGGTAAGTTCACAGCTTGAGACTCTGTGGAAACAGAGAAGTTTTAAGAATTGAATAGAGAAGTCTTCTGTAATGGACATCTACTGTTCATGTCACTAGCATCCATTCATCCTTCTTACAGTAATAGTACCCCAACATTTCTTTTTAGGATTTGGATATCAAAATTCCACTCCTTGCTTGAGAAGTGAGCATATAACCCACGTCTCAACTGGGCAGGATATCCCACCCACTATACGATGAGAGTGGTTCAAAGATGAGCATACGGCCTAATCAGTCAATGAGTCTACAGACTCTTCCTGAAAATGCTGGGAGAAGAATGTTCCTTCTGTTTTTGGAACTGTGAAGATACAAAGACTGAAGCTATAGTGGGCATCCTGCCACCATAGGAAGCCTGAGAATCTTGAGAATGGAGGGTAAGGAAGGAGAGGCAGACAGACACTTGATGCACTGTTTCGAATACCCCTGAACCCAGCCATACCTAAAACCACAATAACTTCTAAACACTTCAGTTACAGGAGACAATAAATTCTTTTGTTTCAGCCAATCTGGGTTTGTTTTTATGTCACTCACATACAAGAGTCCCAAGCTTTGCAAAAACCCTCCCTGTGAGGGCTCTGGACACCTGGGGTGCTGGAACCATGCCATGGTGCCCTTGTCAAATGTGAGGAAGTCCCCATCCAGGGCTGGTACTGTCTGTGGCCTTATCTTCCTTCTCTGTCCCCCAGAATGCTCAGTCCCTGAACTTGCAAAATCTTCCAGCTCAGGATCTGGGTGGGGGCGTGGATTACTAGAAGAATCCACTCACTTCTATGTGAGAGGAAATGCCAGACCTGGATAGAAGTCTCATCAACTAAAAATAATAAAAAAGGAAAAAACATGAGGCCTATGAGAATAAATGAGCATAAAAAAACACGCCTGAGTCATAAAATGGGAAAAAAACCATGCTTTTGAAAATGATTTTCTGCAGCAAACAGAAGCAAATTCCAAAAGCATTTACTTTGTACTTTCAATAAAATTAAAGAAAATGCAGACATCGTGAATCAAAAACATAGATGAGATTTAAAAAGAGATGAAAATCATTATGGTCTTGAGGTAGAAAGAAATTAAACGATTTAACAATGTGTTTGGTCCAGTAACAGTTAAATTAGCAACGCAGAGAAGCAATTCACTGGCAAAAAGGCCAGGCTTGAGGAAGTTCACCAGGATTCAGAAGCGACAATGGTGAGGGATGGGAGATATGTGAAGACAAGTGATGTGATATCACACACAGAAAATGTGCATTGATGAACAAGATACCAAAACAAATGTAGCCGGAGCAACGTCCGATACAAGGAAAAAGTTTCCTGAATTAAAGATAAACCAAATCTGTGCTTCAAAAAGAGTTCAAATCGTATCAGAAAAAAAAAATTCATTAAGAGACACCAAAACCTAGACGCATCTCCTGGTTAAAGTTCTAACCTCAAGGAAAAAGAACTCAACAGATTCTCAGGGCAAGAGCTTACCTACAAAGGAGAAAAGTCAGATGGCATCAGACAGAAGGCAATGTTTAGTTTTGAGGGTTCTGGAAGCGGCCGGCAAGCACAGCCAGGCTGCGTCTCCATGTGCAGGAGCAGGGCAGTTTCAGCTACAGAAGGATCAGAACCCTCAATACTTACATTCTACACTATTGAACTAGTCTTCCAGCTAATCATCAGCTGACCCAAAACACAATTATGAGACCACGTGTGTCTGTGCTTATAAACGAAAGGTTGGATGAAACGGATATTTTTCTAGGAAAAGATAAATCACCAAAATTGTCTCAAGAAGAGTGAACCTGCTTAGACCAATGAGCCTGCCAGGCTTCTTGCTCCACCAGACAGCCGGGCTCAGAGGATGCCCAGTCTCCCTGGATTTCATCTGCTTTGTCTGCCAGGCTGCGGAGGTACGTTCCATGGAACTTTTCTGCACACGGCAGCCTTCCGGGCATGGAGGAAGCCCAACCACCACGCTGGCTTGTGTGTTACAGGTCGCAGCCGGCTGCGGCCCCGTCCCCTCCCTCAGGATGGGGAGAGTGAGGCTCCCTCCATGGCGCCTTCAGACCAACCTCAGGGCTACCAGTCCAGCAGGAATTCCTCACAGTTTCTACCAAACAGGTGACGTTATTCCCAGAACACGATCCAAAACCAATGCAGATTTTCCTCCTGTTGTGTGGACTGTTTGCATGGGAGTGTGGGGGGCAGTGGGGGTGGGGAGGAGGCAGAAGAGGGGAAGGGGACAGTATCAGTGCCCGTCTTCTCCAACAATCCTGGATTCTCTTTTACTGATTCATGGCCTCCTGAAACAACAGCAGTAGACATTTTTTCCAAATCCCTTCTCTTCACTATGGAAGAATTTATTGAGTCCAAAACACGTGGACATAAAGAAGCCAGACACAAATGAGGAAATGCTATGCGAGACATTAGATGATTCAGGCTACTTGATAGGCAAAATCAATCTTGGATAACAGAAGACAGAACAGTGATTACCTCTGAAGGGGTAGTGATTGCCCGTAGAGAGGCACAAAGGGACTTTCTATGGTGATGGAATGTTCTAGATCTTGAACTGAGTCATGGTTACACTGGTGCATACAGATGTAAAAACTGATCAAGTCATACCCTCGGGTTTGGTGCGGTTTAGTGTATGCAAATTATACCTCAATTTGAAAAAACATCCTTCCAAGTGGGTGGAAAAGGTAACCCGCTATAAAATGGAATTGGTTGTTCAGTAGGTTAAAAAAAAAAAAAAGCTTCTAAAAAAGCTTCTATAATTTCTTTTGTGCAGATTAGTCAGAACCGGATCCTTTTCTCAGTTTGGGAACCAAACTACATAAAAAGATCCTAGGGGATGTGAAGATTTTATAAAGGACCAAAAGGAACCAATTTTCATCTTTTCTGAGAAAGTACAGAATGAATTAGGCTCCTCAGAGACACAAGTCCCCATCGAATGCACGGAGTCGTCCAGGCTGGAGGGGCCAGCCTGAAACGACAGGAGAAAAGGCTGCGCTTTTCTGCAGAAAAAACAAGCAGTAATAACCAGCTGGAGAAAATTCTTCAGACAAATTGAATGTGACAGAGAAGGGAAGGGGCAGGCCTTGCGAGGCAGAGAGTCATTAGGGCTTCAGAAGGCAAGGAAGAAGGCTTGAGGGAGGAATCTTTGGGCCCCAAGGTGGTGCCTTCCTTCCCTTGGGGTGTCTGGGAACTAGTAAGAATCTCAGCTGGTGTGCTCGGCCAGCCTTTGCTGGAGGAAATGACCGGGGACCAGTGGTGGCGAGGAGATTATGAAGCTTAGCTAAGGGGAACCATTTACAAGCTTGGGTCATAAAACGTGATCCCCTTACTTGCCATTCTATCTGTCACTTATTACCAACAATGCTGCATCAAAAACCTCTGCCCGAACTCAGATTTAAATGCCAGTCACTTATTTTTGCTCAGCTGTCTAGAGCCAGGCGGGAAATTTGGTGATCCAGCCCTGGGCTTCTCAACCTCAGCACTGCTGACGTTTTGGGCCACGAAATTCTTTGTCAGGGGGGCCGTCCTGTGTACGGTAGCATGTCTAGCAGTATCCCTGACCACAGAGGCCCACTAGATGCCCACAGAGCACCCTCCTCCTAGTTGTGACCATCAAAAATGTCTCCAGACATTGTCAAGTATTCCCCAGTGGGCACCATCACTTTCAGTTGCGAACCACTGCTCCAGGCTGAGCTTGCACTGGGCTTGGGTCTAAGTTTCTGGTCGGATTCAGGCCCGTGCCACATGTCTCCCATCCTTCTAGGACCTGCTGGCTACCTGGGGCATGTTCTTGCAATGACTGGAGAAGCACCAGGGAGCAAGCCCTGTGACCCAAGCACATGGCAAATCTTTGATCATGTGACATCAACACTACCATCCCTGTGGGCAAAGTGTGTCATGTGACCTAGGGCAACCCTGATGGAGTAAGGAAGCATACTAAGCCATAATGGAGGGAAGAGGCGTATGAATATTTATGGAATGATAATCCAAACTATCCCAGCCATCAACACCATCACAGGCATAAAATCCCATCAGTCTAGGAAGTTCTTTATCTTTTATCTTAAATTGTCCTAGGTGGGGAAGTGACACAATCAGTGGGGGGTGGGGAGGGAAGTCTCTCATGAGTCAGGAGAATGTGGGTTGTATCTGAGAGCTTCCTCCTTAGGTGGATGAGTGTTCATCATTATTCTTTTTAGGGAGAGAAAGAGCATGAGTGTGGGAGAGAGGCAAAGAGAGAGAGAGAGAGAGAGAGAGAGAGAGAGAGAGAGAGAGAGAGGGAGAATCTTAAGCAGGCTCCATGCTCAGTGCAGAGCCGGATGTGGGGTTTGATCCACGACCCTGGGATCATGACCTGAGTCAAAACCAACAGTCAGATGGTTCTGACTGAGCCACGCAGGTGCCTCCCCATCATCATTCTTAAATCCATATACAACAGCTGTACCACTCCAAAGAGGAGACAGCGGGCTACCACAGAGAACACAACAATCGACTTGGAACTGGAAGACCTGAGTTCTAGTTCTTGCTTGACTGTTTACTACCTGTTTGATCTTGGACCTGTCCCTGGACTCCACTATGACCTTGGTTTTCTCATCTATACAATGGGGCTACATTCCTTTCTACCCAATAAAGTTAATGTAAGGGTTAAATGGCACGAGGCACATAAAATGCATGTGGCTGAGGGTCTGCATGACGACCCCATCAGTTCCTTCCCTCCCTGCACATACATGCTATTCCTCCCATAAGAGACAGGCTCTGATTCCCCTGCCGTTGAATCTAGACTGACCTCAGGGACTGGCTTGCCTAGGACACAGCAAAAGTGATGCTCTGGGACTTCTGAGGCAGAGTCAGAAGAAGAACTTCTGTATGGGCTTCTTGCCGTGCTTGCCCTTGAGATGCTGCTTCTCAGATCTCAGCTGCCACGCTGCTGGGAGGCCAAGCCACATGGAGAGGCTGGAGGCCGTCACGCTGGTTGACAGCCCCGGCTGACTTCCAGCCCCCACCAGCCATGTGAGAAGGCCATCTAGGATGTTCCTCCCTGCAGAACCTTCAGGGGATCACGGCACCGGCTGACACGTGACTGCAACTGCATGTGAGATGCTGAGCCCCGTCCGCCCCATGGAACCAGGAACGGTGATAATAAGCTGCTGATTTAGGTGCCTATGGGGGGTCGTTTGTCACACGGCACAGACTGCCACAAGTGTCCTGCTGTAATAAGGTATTATTATAGGGCTATGGCATCATATACACCTAGGGGAGCATTGTACTCATTCAGCCTTGCCCGTCATTGCACTGAACAACTGTGCTTTAGGCCACTCAGTAGACACTGCCTCTTATTCTGATAATACAGCGTCCCAGTTCTGCTTTGGAGGAATCATCCTATCCCTGCATGTGGTTTGGGAAGGGGTTCCCATATAAAGTTTCCAGCTTAGCAAATAAAAATACAGGATATCTGGTCAAGCTTGAACTTCAGGTAAAGAATGAGTATTTAGTGTAAGTATACCCCCTGTGATATTTGGGACTTCCTTATGCTAAAGATATTTTTTATCTGAAATTCAGATTTAACTGGAAATCCTGAATTTTATTTTATGGGAGCAACCCTACTCCTATACCCAGCCTCAGAAGTGGAAATGACCTACACTAAGCCAATAGTGCTTTGTACTGTCATGGCCATGATTATCACGTCACTATGGCTTATTACTTAATCTGGGACAATGAGAGAGGGACTCCTAGGATTTACATGGGAACTATTTGAGGGGACCCTATCTCTCTTGAACTGGGTGCTGTGATGACATGAAGCTTAGAACCTGAGGATGAAGATAACCCAGAGGAAGCAGATCTGAAAGAAGGCCCTGGATCAAGCCTTTCCTGAAACTTCTCCCATGCAGAAATGTTAAGAGCCAGTGCACACTATTTAGCACGTTCCCTTTTCCACGTCTGTGATGACCTAGGGAGCACATATCCAGAAGAGGCCTCCATGAGCTGGGTCCCTCCATGACCATGAGAAGCCAAGGTCCCCTGCTGATGCTGAAGGGCACTAACATGAGTAAGAAACCAGCCTTTGCCACGCTGAGCCACTGGCACACTGGGGCTATGTGTTAACTGCAGCACAGCCTAGCCTACTCCGTGCATGTACACGGAGTTAGCACAAGAGCTTGACGATACAGTGGGTGGTTTCCTGCAGACAGATGAGCCACAGCACATCTGTGTGGCAACATCTTAGTGACAGACTTTTTCCTCCTTCATTTACACCATTGGTCTCTGGGTGGGTTGGCTGATCTCTAAGAGGTGGAGGAATGAACTATTTTATTATTTTTTAAAAAGTTGTTTTAATGCTTATTTATCTTTGAGAGAGAAGGGGAGGGAGACAGAGAATAAGAGAACGAGCAGGGAAGGGTCAGAGAGAGGGAGACACAGAATCTGAAGCAGGCCCCAGACTCTGAGCTGTCAGCACAGAGCCCGATGTGGAGCTCCAACCCACGAACCACGAGATCATGACCTGAGAAGTCAGACACGCAGTCAACTGAGCCACCAGGTGCCCCAGGACTGGACTATTTTAAAGAGGTAGGTGTATGTCTTGGATGAGTGAGGACCAGGGAGAGAAAAGTCTCCATTAAGCCCAATATTTCAGGCACACGGCACACTTCACAGCCCTCAGGGCGTTTAAACACACTATGTTGGAGTTCACTCCCTTTTCCTAGATGAGAAAAACAAGGCACGGGGAGACAAAAATACCGCCTGAATCACACGGTTTCATTGTCCAAATCTGCCGGATTTAAAATGTTTCAACATGTGAAAGCTTTTTACAGATTCTCAGGTTGAATGCAAGATTTGAGAAAGCAGCTGGATAATTTTATAGCGCGTATCACCTGCTGCTAGGATGAATGCAATCAATCTAAAGGCCTCAGAAAATCACTGCCGTCCATGGGAGAGTGTCAGGGTTTCTTCACTCTGCAGCAGGCGTGGGGGTAATCACCAGCCCCGCGTCAGGTTCTGGTCTCCCTAACAGACAGTGGAGAACAAAAGGGAGGGAGAAATCAACCTGAATACACAGAGCACTTCTCTCCCAGATCAGCAGGGAGGAAAGTGAGTGAGAGTGACAGAGTCCCCAGGACTGAATGCAGAGACTCGGGCCGGGAAGTGAGGGGTGGAGGCATGTGGAGGCGTGAGTATTCCGCAACAGCACTCAGAAACAATCCTGAGGCTTTAAAAAAAAAAAAAAAAAAGGTCTGTTTAGCGGAAGTTCTGTTGCAGCTGGACCTAAAGCCACCATCGTTTGCTCCAATCTATGAACATCAGGGTTTATTTCTGCTCAGAGATTCTCTTTTTTTATCTCAGAAAGAGAAGGGGAGGTAGGGAGCATGTGTGAGCACGGGAGGGGGCAGAGAGGAAGAGAGAGAATCTTAAGCAGGCTTCACGCTCAGCTCAGAGCTTCTCGCGGAGCTTGATCCCATGACCCTGGGATCGTAACCTGAGCCGAAATCAAGAGTCAGAGTCTTGACTGAGCCACCCAGGCACCCCGACAAATTTTTGATGGGACACCTATAATGTGCTGAGGTGCATAGGAAACATAATCAAGGAGAGGATGCTTCAATTATTTACTTAGGATCCACCACGGGCTCTGTACTGGGAAAAACACACTTCCTCACTTGAGTCCCTGGCACAACACTCAGAGGTCTTTACATTGTTGCTTTCCAAATGGGGAAATTGAGAGTGTGACCTTGCCCAAGGTCATATGGTCCATGGAAGGGGCCCACCTGACCCCCAGGTCCATCATCTTTCAACTCTATCTTGCTGCCGCAGCATAACAAAGAATAAGCGACAAACGCTGCATTTAAAGGGCTTCTCAATAGAGTGGAGGGGAAGACACATATTCAAATAAGAATTACAATATTCCTGAAAACACATGAGGCCAGCCTGATCAGGCAAGAATTCAAGGAGAAAATGAGAGTCCCAGCTGAACAAACGTTCATTTCTTTCTTCTTCTTTTTTTTTTAAACACCATGCGTTGAGAGTTAATCACAGTCCTTGCTCTTTGGCTTTCTCATCACTGTTGGTCTGTGCGTGGCCCCTTTCTTACCTATTTATTAATAATGTATTCACCTCCAGTCTCATTCTCCTCTGCCATGGGCAATCCATTCTCAGAGATTTAATGTGTATCTTTTTGCTTGAGTATGTTCTTGCAAAATGTATATTGTTTTGCATGTGGGTCTTTAAAAATTTACATAAACGGTATTGTGCTGAAAATCCCAATCCTTCTGCATTTGTCAGCTCGGTGCTAGGCTCTGAAGGTCTATCCATGTTGTTTTGCGTCCATCTAATGTGCGTGTGGCACAGGACTCCTCTGCACTGTGTGCCCCTGCCTGTGCACACCCACCTTCCCAATCCAGACATCGAGGTGGTGGCCACCTCCGCACCCCCATGACCACACCACAGTGTCTTTGTACGCGTCTTCTACAGAGCTCTCTGAGAGAGTCTTTAGGCTGTCTGCACGGGAGTGGAACTCCGGAGGTTGACAAGTTTCATCTGGCAGTAATGTCCCACTGGTCCTCAGAGCTACACCTGTCTGCCTTCCCATCAGCAGGCTGGAGAGTACTCCTATCCCCGCATCCACATCAACACGTGGCAGTATTTTAAGTTTTGCTAGTCTAATAGGTGTGAAATGATACCTCAAACTAATTTTGATATCTCCAGTTATAAATGAGTTCAAATAATGAATGCATACAGATTTTTTTAACTACCTACTATGTTCTTGGTACTGTGGGTGATATGAAAGCACGTATGTGACACTGTCCCAGGTCTCGCTAAGCTGACATGAGGGTACAGAGAAAGGCCAAGCATACAACAAGGGAGGCAATAAAGGGAGGAGGATGGGGCACCTGGGGGGCTCGGTCGGTTAAGCGTCCAGCTCTTGGTTTTGGCTCAGGTCATGATCTGATGGTTCCTGGGTTCAAGTCCTGCATTAGGCTCTGTTCTGACAATATAGAGCCTGCTTGGGTTTCTCTCTCTTCCTCTCTCTCTCAAAATAAAGAAATAAACTTTAAAAAATGGGGGGGAGGACAGAAGGGGTTTGAAGTGAGATGTACTGGGGACACTGACATCCAAAGCCAAAAATAATATATTAGCAGGTGCTGACCAGTCTTCTTGGCCCAATGCGGCAACCACTGAACCACATGGCTGTCCATCCTCGAGTGGCATCAGACCAGAAGGATCTTTTCTTAATGAAAAGGAAACTCCATTTCAAAAGACTGGGACTTTACCAAAAGTTCAATTTGCTTTAACACAAAAGCTTCCTCTTCACAGTCCTGCTATGCTGCTTATTGAAAGCAATGTAACCACGGTTAAAGAGACATCATGAGGTCCCAAAGCAAAGTAACCCGAGTCAATGTGAACATTCTTATCAACAGAAGTGCTAGATAAAATATTACAACATAGAGGAGCTCACAGAAAAGGGAAATCCCTGATGCCAGAAACGAAGAGAACGTTTATGGTGACAGTGTGCCACGGTGGTCCGGAGACAGAACAGACCACAAACAGGCTTTAGCTGAGGAGCTGTTATGTCCAAAGAAGGCTCTGAGGTGTGACCCTAAGCTCATGTGAGATTGTTACCTAGAACTGAGTCCCCTGCACGGAGCTGGCAATCTTCTAAGGGCTGCCGTCACTGCGATGGAAGATTAGAGAAGTCTTCTCCCTTGTCCACAAGAACTGCCTGGGACTTTGTCTTTACTCAGGGTTCTGGGGAGAAAACCCATGTCTCAAGAAACTGAAACTCTGAACTTGTGGGTAGGACACAAGAATCCCAGGGCAAGAGAGTAACAAGGATCTGTCCTGGTGCTGAAGCCGTAGATGCAAAGCCACTCAGTGGAAACACTTCCACACCCAGGACACAGGGTCCTCACACGGCAAAGACAACCCAGCTGTGATGAGCTCGTAATTCAAAACTTACAAAACACGCCAGGAAATGATCCTTCATAATGGAGAGTATGAAACATGACAAAAAGGGAATGTATCTTCGCAAGAGCTTCAGATAATAAAGCAATTTAAAAGAAACTATAAAATAGATATTTTTAAAGTTTACTTATTTGGAGAAAGAGAGAGAGAGACAGACAATGCACACTTGAGCATGTAGGCGAGGAAGAAAGACAGAATCCCAAGCAGGCTCTGCACTGTCAGTGCAGAGCCCCACTTGGGGCTCGAACTCACGAACCATGAGATCACAACCTAGCCTGAAATCAAGAGTCAGACACTTAACTGACTGAGCCACTCGGATGCCACATAAAATACATACATATATACGCATATGCGGACATATATGTATATGTGTATATATTTAAGTTGAGGTGATAACTCAATTAGAAAGCTTTTGAAAAGTGCAAAACAGGACAAAAAAATAAATCTTTAACATAGCTGAAGAGATTAAAAGGAAGAAGAACAAAAATAAAAAATACAGGGGAAAACCCAGGCAAATCTAAGTTTTGGCAAAGTTCTGGCCTTCCCATGTTGAATCCCCTTCTCGTTAAAAATGGATACTCAAACAAATGAAAAATACAAAGGAAACTGTGTATAGGTCAACATTGAAGCTTTTTAATAAACGCTGTGCAGGAGTTCTGTTTTAGCTGGACCTAAAGCTACCGCCTTTTGCTCCAATCTATGGTGAACATCAGAGTTCATTCTGTTCACAAAAAAATTTTTTTTTATTTCAGAGAGAGAGGGAGAGGGAGGGTGAGCAGGGGAGAGGGTAGTGGGAGGGGGAGGGGGAGAGAGAGAGAAAGAGAGAATCTTAAGCAGTCTCAGTGCAGAGCCTGGCGCAGGGCTCTATCCCACGACCCTGGGATCATGCCTAAAGGAGGAAAGACTGAAAGAAGAAAACAGGAGAATGTGAAATGCTAGGAAAATTTCAGTAGCAGGGGCAACATGTGTCTAACAGGAGACCCTCCAAGGAGGAAGGAGAGAATGTGGAAACAAAAATACTCTAAGAGAGATGATGGCTGAAGATTTTCCAGAACTGACAAAAAGACATTAGCCCTCAGATTCAGGAAGCAAAATATGTTCTGATCAAAATGAAACAAAACAAATCCAGACTAAGATACACTGTAGGGAAACTACAGACCACCAACGAAATAGCAAAAAGCAACCGGAGGTAATCGACACGTTGGCTTTAAAAGAATGATGAGGTCCAGAGCAGATTTCTCAATGACAGTTAGAAATTTCAGAAGATGCTAGAATTATACCTTCCAGGATTGGAGTGAGAATAACCATTGACCTAGAGCTCTGTACTGCTAACAATTAATCAAGGTAAAGGCAAAATAAAGACATTTCAGAGGGAAAAAGATATTGAAAGAATTTACCAATGAGAAGAGGACTACTGGGCATCTTTACTAGAGAGCAATTTAACTCAAGAGCAGGAAGTGGAGAAAGAAGTGATTTGAGCAAAGTAATTAGGAAAGCCTGGATAAATCTACACAGAGATTTATACTCTCTTTCAAAAAGGCAGTAATGGGGTACCTGGGTGCCTCAGTCAGTTGGGTGACCAACTCTTGATTTTGGCTCAGGTCATGATTTCAGGGTTTATAGGATCGAGTCCCTCATTAGGCTCTGTACTGCCTGAGTGGAGCCTGCTTGGGATTCTGTTTCTCACCCTCTCTCTCTGTTCTTCCCCAACTTGCATGCATGTACATACTTTCTCTTTCAAGATAAACAAATAAACTTCAAAAAATATTTTATTTTTTTTTGTATTTATTTTTGAGAGAGAATGCAAGGAGGGGAGGGGCAAAGAGAGAGGGAGACACAGAATCTGAAGCAGGCTCTAGGCTCTAAGCTGTCAGCACAGAGCCCGACGCAGGACTTGAACCCATGAACCATGAGATCATGACCTGAGCCAAAGTTAGATGACTGAGCCACCCAGGTGCCCTTAAAAACATGATTTTAAAAAGGCAGTAACAATAACACGATCTGGGCTGTAAGTGAAGTCCTACACAGTACCTCGTGGCAATAGCAGTTAATACACCTAGTTTCCTGAATTATTCGGGAACAAGGTATAATCCTGATACAATCTAGATGGTTCCAGTAAAACAGTTAAAGATGATTCCTAGAAGAACATGGGTAGAAGAGAGAACTTCCAGAGTTGTCGAAGGGGACGAGTCGGTGAGGCTTTTGAGCCACCTCCTGTCTCCGAGCAGAAGCCTCTGGAGAATCTGGTCATCTGCTGCAGAGCCCCTGATGTCTCCCCTGATAGCGTGCTGCAGGTCACAGAGGAACCGCTCGCTGCGTCGGTCACTGTCCCTCGCATGCAGCTGGCTGGCAGTGCAGCCGTCCCCCCAGTACAGCGGCCACTCGCCTTTACCTCCCGCGTGCCCCCTGACCGCACCGGAGAATCCCTATTCTGTGAGCTCCTTCATGTAACTGCCAAGACAGGCGGCATCTCTGAAATAATGAAGTTTTTCTGCCAAGCAAAGACTAATGCTGACCGGGCTGGAGGTGACCTCCCTGATACACGTACACAGGAAATGACGTTGCACAAATGCCACTTAAGGAGTCTTGGGGAAATTGTGTGCTCTTTGACACAAGGCCGCTCACTCTCCTTGGGCGACGCTACCCGTGCAATCTTCTGCTTCTACTACTTTTCTGAGTCAGGTGCCCATCGCCATCAAGCCCAAAAGTCAGAATCGACTTGATGTCAAAGACGACCTGTGCACTGCACGATTTCAGGTCTGTGCAAGCCAAAAACATGGGCGGCACCAGGGCTTCCTTGGGAGTAAACTCAAAGGCTACTGTTTGTCTTATTTTGCACAACTTGGGGGCATCCCCCCCCATCCCAAAGATGACCGTTTACATGAAAAAGCTGCAGTAAAAAGTCCTAGACCTTTGCAAAGATTACACTCCTACTGTGTGCATTTGAAGGCAATCAATTACCATCGCAAGAAGATGAATCCTCTGCAAAATATTACGTGCACATATTTATAAATTTGAGGGGGATGGGAATATAGCTTTCAGCATTGTCAGAGAAATTTATGAGCAAAATGGGGCTAGAAGCATCTAAGGCATTGATTCTAACTAGCAGGCGGGGCAGGTGGGGGTCATATCAGACCTTTGGGTATAAGGGGGACAAAACTGTGTCATCTAGAAAAAAGAGCATTTAATACACGACCACCCTGGAAAGAAAATTCCACATAACTCAAAGTTACCTGTATAGCAGCTTTTGTGCCCAAAAGAAAACATGAGAAGTGCTGTTCTAAGTATGATTTCAGGCATCAAATGTGGTTGACGGACCATTCAAAATTACCACTATTCTAAAGTCATAGGCAGAAAGGAACATTGTTGTGCTCCTCCTTCGCTACTGACACTTTTGTTCTTTCAAAGGGCTCCTTCCAGATTTCCCAAGAAGCTTTTCACTCTTTCGTGCATTCGCAGCCGTGAGTCAAACGGCGGGTGCCATGTGCTTTCAGTGGGTGCCTGTGAGAAGGGCTCAGCCCTGCCCTGCCCAGCAGGTACAAACGCTCGCTCATTCATTCAACAGTTACCAAGGTTATTAGGTGCAGGGCACTTTGCTAGGCACAGAGGAGAGAGCCAGGGACATGGCCATGCCTCATTTTCACAGCAGCGAATAGGTGTGTAAGGACATCTCAGGCAGGGAGCGAGGGCATTCTACAAGTACAGTGCGGGGAGGCACTGCAATCTCACAGTTTCGCACGCCAATGGGGGCTGGAAGTGGGGGGCTGGGGGGCTCATGGTTGGACATGAAGAGGAGCGCTGGGCTGGACTGGGCAGTCCCGGGACTGTGTAGTGAAACCAGAAGCTCAGCACTGCCGTACCCACGAGTCCCACGGTAATGACACCAGGGCAGGATTTCCTAGAAACAAACAGCACCCCAGGACTCCTCCCCCGCTGCGCCCCCTCCCCCCCCGCCAGCTGCCGCAAATGGCACCAGGGCACGCTCCAGCCCACACCTGAACCGCCCACCCTGCCGCCTAAAGCAGGAAGAAGAGACTTTTGGGGGCTGCCCGCCTCCACACGCCCTTGTCCTCTGAACAAATTGCCTCCTCTCTCAATCACATTCCTGCCCTTGTTTATGACCCCTGCCCTTTCATAAATGCAGCTCCAGGAGCTTCCGCGGCTGGATTTCAGCAGCTGCGGACACCTAATCGATAGCTTTTCATAACGATTTTCTCCCCGGCGAGGACTCTGGCCCAGACGACTCAGCTACAACACACCTGGATTGAACTACACAAAGATGTCAAAGCAGCCAAAGAGGCAATTTACCGGTTATGATTTTTAAGGGCTCGTTCTGGGGCTGCTGTTGGCAGAGAGAGACCTCCACCGACTGTCAAAAAATGCCTCTTGGATCCCATGTTGCAGATGCTGCGTCTGAAGGGATGTACCTGGTAGGTTTGCTGGGGACACATTCCAAGGGAATCTAAAACAGATCATTCAGAATCCCGGGCCATGGAACGCTGCATTCCAGAGCCCCAGCCGCGTGTCAGGTTTCTGCTCCAAGAGCTCCCAGAGCTGGAAGGAGCTTTCAATTCATTTTTCCCAAACTTAATCGTTCACATACGACCTCCACAATTCTGGCTACATCCTGGCTCTAATGTTTACTTTTATTTCTCGTTAAAAATCCATTCACTTTTTTTTTTTGTTTTTACTTACATAAATCTATGGCTTTAGTTTTTTTCTAAAACATTTGTTAGAACCGTAAATGGAAAGACAGTTTCTCTTGCCACAAACAGGAGGCAATTGTAAAACAGATACAGAGGGAGAAAAGATTTTGTTCCACCCGGGTGGTGTTATGGTGTTGGAGAGATGTTATGGGCCCATGAACACGAACCTGAGATCCTCTCTCTGATATAATCAGAGGAGGGAATGAAAATTGAAAAGAAAAATCATCATCTCACTATGTGTTTTGGTGTCTGTAACGTGAGTGCATGTCATCCCAAGTCACTGCGAGGATCACCCCAGGCCACTGGGTTAGGGCACATTCACCTCTCAGAACGCATAAGCCTGTCAAACTCTGTACTTCTATGAAAGAAAACACAGATGCTAAGAACAATCAGGTTGTTCATATGAGGTCAAAGGCAAGTCCATGAACTCACTGAACCTAGAACATGGGTTTCTTATTCTTCGGACACCACTATTGGACTGAGATTCCCTTCCCTCATGGCGCAGGATCCCTGAGCACCACTTAGGATGATTCCTTCAAAGTCCTCAGGTTCCCCAGCAGGGCTGGGCTCCGATCACCATACTGCCGACCAGCTATGCATAATCAGCCTCTCCTCCTTGCCTGCAACCCTCCCTCTCTCCATCCGTCCTGCTCTCAGAAGCCACTACCCACATAAACTCCCTGCTTGTCCAAACTCAGGCACATGGTAAAGTCAAATGCCAATGCCTCACGAACTCCAGACAAGGTGCCAGCACGCGTCATGCTGGATAGAAACTCTGGTTAGAAGAGGGCAATTCCAGGGGTGCCCAGGCAGCTTAGTCGGTTGAGCATCCGACTTCAGCTCAGGTCATGATCTCATGGTGCGTAGAGCCTGTGTCAGGCTCTATGCTGACGGATCAGAGCCTGGAGTCTGCTTCAGATTCTGTGTCTCCCTCTCTCTCTGCCCATCCCCTGCTCATGCTCTGTCTCTCAAAAAATAAAATAAACTTAAAAAAAAAAAGTTATTAGAGGGCAACTCCTATCTCACTCAGCGAGGGCATCAGCGAGGGCATTCTTTCCTGGAGAGAGAAAGAGAAAGAGAGCACTGAAAGTCCAGGGACACAACAGAAGAAAGAAGAAAGAGGCCATAATAAGCAAGACAGCTAGATTGAAAATTTGCACCCCAGCGAGAAACACTGCAAAGAAATCCAGTAGTTTCAGGAGGTAAAAGAGGGACAGAGACAACATAAGTGGGGGAAGGGGGCGGGGAGAGAGAGAATCCCAAGCAGGCTGAGAATCCCAAGCAGCCTGCCATCCTGAAACGGGGCACGAACTCACGAAACTGCGAGACCTGGACCTGAGCCAAAACCAGGAGTCAGACATGTAACTGACAAAGCCGCCCAGGTGCCTCGTAAAAGATTATAATGCTGGCTTCGCGTGTAAAAGACTCCTTGCACCTTCAGCTTCCCCAACCTACCTTCCTGGCCCTTTTTGTTAATGACAGAAGGTATCTTTGTCGGCACTGGGACTTGGGGACATATTTAGCTCATGTGCCAGGAGTTCTAAGGATTTTGTTTGTTTTTTATACAAGATGTAACTAAGATGAGACCATGAAAGCCAAGGCATGGAAACAGCCTAAGTGTCCATCAGCAGGTGAATGGACAAGGAAGATGTGGTACATATACAGAGAGGAATATTACTCGGCCACATGAAAGAGGGAAGTGGGTCACCTGTCTTACCACCACAGAAAAAAGAGAAAGATCACCAGAAATATGGATGGATAAGGCAGTTCAAGAATTCAGTATGAGGAAGAAGAGTGCATGTTATCAAAGCAGTAGAGTTGCTGTAAGAAAGAGAAGTAATGTTAGAAAATCTCCAGCTGTAGTCTCAACAGAACTCAAGAAAACATATCCCTGCATCTATGGAGAGGGAATAATCTAGAGTCAGTAACGGCTGCAAAAGAATGCAGTAATGCAGAATGCGGTAATGATGGGAAACTGGTTCTGGAGTCAGAACCCCAGGTTCCACATTTCAAGCTACGTCATCAGTGAATACGACAACTCAGGAGAAACAGCAGTTCAGAGGCAAAGGAAACAAGTGATAGAAGAGGTAAGACCCAAAGAGGACAAATCTGTAAAAATGAAGAATTTAACAGGGAATCTAGATGAACACATAAAGGTGGATACTACTGATCAGAAGTGCTAGTAAGTGGTGAGGCAGTCGGTAAACCACCCTTAACATACCCTGATTAAACGTTTTAATTTAAACAATAGAGAAAATTACAGGGGCACCTGGGTAGCTCAGTCGGTTAAGTGTCCGACTTCAGCTCATGTCATGATCTCTTGGCCCGTGAGTTTGAGCCCTGCGTTGAGTGCTGCACTGATAGCTAGGAGCCTGCTTTGGATTCCGTCTCCCTCTCTCTTTGCCCCTCTCCTGCTCTCTCTCTCAAAAATAAACATTTAAAAAATAAACAATAGAGAAAATTACGTAAGCATCCAGACAGGGGGAGAAATGAAATAGTGTGTCTACAAAGGGAAAAAAGCAAATCCAGCTGACCTCAAACCTCTCCTCTGCCACACACACAGACATGCACACACGCTAAGACAACAGGGCCATGTCTTCAGAGCCACTTTTGAAAAGATTTTGTCCTAAAATTTTTAATTCAGGCAAACTATCGCTTGTGAATGAGAAAGGCAGGAAGACAATCTCTAAAACTGCGAAGGGCTCAAAACACTTACCAAAAAAAAAAAAAGACTTTTTTTTGTTTTTTACTTCATAAGAGTTTGTCATCAGGTTGAGAAATAAAAATGAACAACTAAAGAAAGGTATTAATTACAGAGAAAGGAAGGGGAGGCTCAGACCCAGTAAACGCAGACCTCTGCTGTGACTATGGTATAGAAGCTGAAATACGACATCAAATGTAGTATTTGGAACAGAAGACACATTCCAAGGAGATGATTTAATAACAATTACTTAGGAGCAAACAGCAACAGCAGCTGCCATTCTCTAATCTCTGTGGCCCTCGGGGATGACCTTTCTTTAGTTCTCAGCTAAGACTGTTGCTTTTAGCTGTTATGCCTAATCTAACTCTGCCAGGACCTACACTTTCTTGAGCACGTCCCCGACTTACCAGCAGATAAGAGTTTGGGGAAAATGTCACCCCCCTCTGCCCAGGCCACCATGCTGAACATTAGCTTGAGAACTGTTTTCAAGATCATGCTAAGAAAATATCTTTTAGATACATGGAGTGCTTTATGAAGACTAAATATTCCATTTTATCTACTTATCTCGCAGCATCATAAAGATATTTAAGCACTTTGGGGATTTTTTAAAATCCTGTGGTTACATGCTCTTTCTCATTCCTAATTATGCCTATTTGTGTTATCTTTTTTTTTTTCAATTAGACACCATCTATGCGTGTCTATTTTATCAATCTTTCAAAGTTCTTGGGTTTGTTATTTTTTTTTAAAAATCGATGTTACTGTTTTCCTAGATTCATTTTCTGTCTTTATCTTTCTGAATCACTCCTTCCTTGTTTCCTCATGTCTGTGTCATCATTCGGCTAACTTTTGGGGCGGAATCTTTAGTCAGTTCATCCACTCCATCTGCAGCATCAGCTTTGGGTACACCTGACTGATTTCAACAAATATTATTACACGCGTTATCATTACTTTCCACCTACTGTACACCTGCAGGTTTGAAATTCTTCATTTACCTGAGCAATTGAGAAGTGCGATTTTTAACTCCCAAGGTTAGGCTTTTTGTGATTTTATAAGATGTGGCAATATAAACATATTATTCAGTAATACAGAGTAACACAGAAGCCTCAAGAGAGAGTCAAAGGAATCAAAATCACGTGCCTCCATCGCACAGGAATCAGAATGTTGGGGGTCAGGAAGTGGGCTGCAGTTTTGGGGATAAGCCTTATGATATTATTTAATTGTTCAGATGATGTAGACATTATTTTGATAAACATAAAATCACAGAAGCAAGTGGAGTAAAATACTGGGCAACCATAACCATGGACAGTGTTGGCAGGGGGAGGTTGGGAGTCAAGACCTCCTTTATTACTTTTTGCTAAGGCTTTAGTCAGGTGCAAAGGCAACTATTAAGAGTACATAAATAGCTTGTATAACTTTCTTCCTTCTACTGAGGTGGAAAAGGAGAATAAAGAAAGCTCCATGGCGCGCCTGGCAGGCTTAGTTGGTCAAGCATGTAACTCTTGATTTCGGCTCAGGTCATTATCTCACGGTTTGGGAGATCAAGCCCCACATTAGGGTCTGAGCTGACAGTGCAGAGGATTCTCCTTCTCTCCCTCTCTCTCTGCTCCTCCTTCACTCATGCTCATGCTCTCTCTCAAAATAAATAAACATTAAAAAAAAAAGAAAGAAAACTACTGATCCAATACCAGAATCAGGAGAGAAGGAAAAAATGAAATAAAGTGAACAAAAGAAATGATAGAAGAAAGTCCAAGTATGTTGATAATCAGAACACACATAACCTTTCTTATTGGAAGATGATTATCAGACTACAAATACAAATGCCAGCCAAATTCAATTCATCCAGAAACGCATCTGAAATAAGATGGCACTAAAAGTATGAAGTGAACCCAGAACAAGCGTCCTGAATTCCTAACCGTCTATTTTTAAAAGAATAATATCCAAAAGTAAAAACAATTAGCCAAATTTTTCAGAAATACATTTTTCACCTTGCTCTTTTTTACTTGAACAACTTATCTTGGGAACTTCCCATATCAGCATGTAAATTTCTATGTTAGAAAAAATCAGGTATGCTGAATTCCACCATGTGGCTATATCTTTGTGAGTTTTCTTTTTTCCTTACTTATAGATGGACTATCATCAGAAAAGTCCAAGGATTTGTATCCTGGGGACACTGATGATTGTAACAGAGGTCAGACATCTTGACATGCAGTATGATCATTATTTTTTAAATAAGTTAATAGGAATTACCAATGTAAACTGTGGAAGAGCCCAAATAGACCGGTAGCCATGGGAAAATGGTAAAGTTGAGAAATATAAGCTATCTTTCCCTCAAGGGCTGGCACCGGGGAAGGGATGCTGGAGGAGTGGTTACCTTGTGTCCACGCACATGCCCTGTGCTCCACTGTGGTTTATGTACAACCCGGTCCCCCGCCCTCCCATCACTGCATTCATTTACTTCCTGGTCACTGTGACCTGTGACCTCCTTCTTCAGCTATTCTGGCTCCTGAGTTACTGCAGCCACTTCCATGAATTCAATTACCACCCACAGGCTGGCAATGCTCACACTTTTTTGCTCCAGCCCAGGTACCTTCAGTATAGCCACCCAACTAGTGTCTTTGTCACTTAAGGAAAAGAAACTCACTCAAACCAAACCCAGCAGAAAGTGGGGTTTGGGGAAGGATGCAGGGGAGCTTTGTGGCTTTCATAGCTACTCTCTGTTGTACGCACCATCTCTGTGTCCAATTTCAGACACCACAGGAAGAGAAAACAGGATCGGGTGCCCACCAGTAGCAGTGGCTGGGAAGTGAAGTCTTGTGGCATATAGGGCTCTGAGAAGCATGAGTTCTTTACCAAGTGCTGGGAAGAGGGAGATGTGGGCACGTCCAGTCCAGGGTGCTCTTCCTCAGCCAGATCTGGGGAAGCCCTGGCTCGAAAGGGTGCATTTGAGAGCTTTTTGTCCCTGCTGGCTTGGCTGGGGTGGAGGAATGGGTGACCAAGTGGAAGGTTCTAGCTCAGTCCTTAGGCTATCTGGTGGTCAGGAGGTCAGACAAGCTGTCAGTACCTTGTAAACTGTTTTGTTTGAGGGGGAATCCTCGGATTCTTCTTCCCACCGCGGTTTGTGACCCATTCCCCCCAAGGTGCATCCCATCCAGCTGTCCCCGGGATCTCAGCCAGGTCTGCTATCCACCTACAGGCACTCAGATGATGAGATGCATTTCCCACTGCCGCTTCCCACAGTACTGACCTCAGACCCTCAGGGCGAAGCCTGGTTGAACGTCTGTGTTGGCCACGGTGGCCCCAGACCTCAATGGACACTTCCCAACCTTGGCTTCAGATCCTTGCATCATTCAGGGACGGGGACAGGGACAGGGGGAGGTATTGGGATGGGTAGGACTGAATGGCCACCCACATCCCTGATTCTAATTCATAATCAGGATGGAAGGGAGGGAGGCCAGTGAACTCCGAACATGTGGGACCGGGGTCACTTTCTGATAACTAGGATTTGGGGTACAAGATGCCCATCAGCGGTGGAGCTTTATAATCCTGGATTTTTTTTTTTAAATTAACTTTTGGTTTACCTCTGAAAAGTATTACATAGTTAAATAGACTTTTTACTGGTGTTCAGCTCTAGGAATTTTAACATGCGTATAGATTCATGTGACTACGGCCACAATCAGGATACAGAACAGTTCCATCACCCCCCACCAAAATCCCCTTATCTGCTTCTTTATAATCAAACCCCTCCCTATCCTAAACCCTGGCAACTGCTGATTTGTTCTCTATCACTGCAGTTTTGTCTGTTTGACATATAAATGGAATCATACAGCACCTAACCTTTCTTTCACTGGGCATAATGCCTTTGACATTCATCCAAATCACAGTTTTTTTAAAGGAACTACAGATAAAGGTTTTACATAGGTTGCTTAAATTGGGATTGTAAAGAAAGTTTGGGTTAGCCCTCCGGTAATACAGTAGGGAGAAGGTACTGGAACTTAACAAACCCAGAGTCCAGATAAAATTATACAAAACCCATCTGGGAAGGGAGGGGGGCAAAAAAATCTAAAAATACTGCAGAGCTGAATCTTTTCCTCCAGTTCTTCACGTCTCCATTCGCTTTTCCCATGATGCCCCATCAATTTGCAATTAAAATTGGAATCACAGCTTTTTAAACCACCCAGACTTCGTAATGTCAGCCAGTCCCTCCCAAGCTGTTGATGGACCATGACAAGCAAGTATGATAAAATAATACAGTGCCATCAAAGCAAGAGGGATCTAAGTGGGTCGGCCAGCATGTCCCAATGTGTGCAATATGTACCACCAGCTGAAAGAGAAAGATCTAGGCGGCCCATGACGCGACTTGAAATGCCTCCTAATTACATCATTAGAAAATAATGATCTTTCCTTTTCCTTTCTATTCAAATCTTCTGATTACACCAGGGAGAGAGTCTTAGGTGCTAAAATGGTGTTAACACGTCTCTAAGGGGCTGCTTCCTCTCTCTCGGTCCTCAGAAAAGAGGAGGCTGCCCTATGCCATGTGCCTGAGGCCGTTCGTGGCACAGCCAACAGTCTGGGCTGGAACTGAATTGTGTTGCTTGGTTTTTACCGCATTTGTGTTCATGACAATTTTCTGTGCCAGCCAAGCAGGGATTCTCATGTCAGATGGTGATAGGAAGTTTCACGTGTAAGTAAATACGTTAAAGCACAAGTTATGAGTGGACTTTAAGGTCCTGTGAAGTAAATTAAAATATCTGTAGACACATCCAGGGGCACCTGGGTGGCTTAGTCGGTTAAGTGTCCGACTTTGGCTCAGGTCATGATCTCACGCTGCGTCGGGCTCTGTGCTGACAGCCAGCTCAGAGCTTGGAGCCTGTTTCAGAGTCTGTATCTCCCTCTCTCTCTGACCCTCCCCTGCTCACGCTGTCTCTCTCTCTCCCAGAAATAAATAAAAAATATTAAAAAAAAAATCTGTAGACACATCCAAAAATAAACTGTGAAGATGGTACCCAAATGCCTGAAGGTTGGGACGAGATGTGTAGTCAGATTTCAGATAGAACTCTGAGGACCCGATGGCTGAAGAGGCTCATGGACAGGACTGCCCGTGGGCACGACAGAGCCGCTCTCCCACCGTGGGCTCATGCCTCCAGGCTCTCAGGACTGGCCTACGACCACGTCCCTTCCCATCAAGGCTCTGCTTGGCTTTAAAGGGAATCATGCCTGGTTCTCCTGAGGGGCAGCTGCCTTCTCAGCTCCACCGTGATCTCTGTCCCCAGGTTCCTCTGCGCCCCCATCCCCGTTCTCTCCTGTGGTTCTGAAGCTGCCAACTACTGATTTAGGCTGAACAAAAATTCTTCCAGGCTGATCTTCATGTCCATCCTTGGCCAACCCTTAGCCTCTCCCTCTTAGCAAGATCCACTCTCCAGGTTGGACTTCTGTCTACATCAAACCACCGAATCAGAGAGGCAGTCACCTTCTGTGCAAGCAAAGTCATCTCTAGAGCATGGACCTCTGAGTTTCCCTACCCCATCCAGTCATGAAAGGCAAAAGAAGGGCGCCAAAGAATGGAGAGCCCTGAGCTATTCTAAATGGCGCTGTGTGCTGGGGCAGTGACCCAGCTGCACAGAGCAGGGATGGCCCGAACTCCACATCCTCCAGGGACTCTGAAGACACACACGTGAATGATGACAGCTAATGCTGGGGATTGCGGGCTCCCCCCAAGACGGCCAGTTCTAGAACCTCATGGGTTTCTCCAACCATGGGTCATCCAGGTTCTAGATTCTTCTCCTCCTTATTGGTTCAACTGATAAGACCCTAGCTTTCCTCACCTTGACACAGGCCCACGTTATGCCTCTTATCTTCCAGGCATGCCTATCAGCTTACCTCCTCCAAGCACAATCCAGGAAGCAGGATCACAGGAGTAATAAAATCTAATGCGTGCTTACAACATGGAATCACGACGACAATCCAGGAGGGATGAACACACGACAGCCTCATCTTGCACAGGAGGAAGCGAAGCTTAGGAAGGCAGCAACTTGCCCCTCAGCTAACACCTGCCAGAGGCAAGACTGGAAAAGCAGTAGTGCCTGCTTCTAGGACCCAGCCCATCAAAGTCACGAAAGGACACTTGCAGGTAATGTCCAGCCCACAAACATGTTCGGTTTGGCCCACAGCTGTTCTATAGAAGTGGTCAATTAGTAAGTCACAATTAAAAAAAAAAAGCAAACCTCAATTTATAAGTACCATATTTCAAGCTTTGTTCTAAAAAAGGGAAAACCTAGAAGATCTGACAATACAGGGACGGCAAAAAAAAAAAAAAATCTGTCAGGATTAACTAGTGGTTGTCCCCTCTATATGGGACAAGCGCCCTCTCTACCTGGGACTTGTCCTTATCATCCCTTCTTTCTCTACTGCCCCACAGCCAACTTGATTCATTCACACGCACGCCTACAGAGTCCCTGGAGGAAGCGGAGTCTGGGACACCATCCCTGTTTCAATCTGCTCCTCCACACGATACAAGGTCTGGGCAGCTCGGTCACTGTCCCTGCTCACAGTGCCACACTCAGACCAGCTCCGAGCTCACCATGCTTTCACACATGTCCCCCGCCATCAGCCACCCAGATTGGGTAGAGGGGCCAGGGGTTTGTGTCTGGGAGATGACCTTGCTGGCACGCTTGTCACTTGAACGATGTCCAAATCTGAGTGCACATAAAAATGGCTGTGACATAGTACCTCCCAGAGCCATTTGTGCCCATTTCGTCCTCTTCATCCTCGACAGGAAAGAATAACTGAATTAAGTCAAGCCCTTCCCCTCCTGGAGAAATGACGGACAGACAGCAATGTGGACAAGCTGCCCAAGGATTTCTGGTTAACGGAGAGGTCTGTGCTAAAGAAAATATCAAAAAGGGGGCCTACAGTACGTATTTTGCCACCACAGAGCTTTGCAATGACTTAACTCATTTTTCACGGAATTAATAATTCAGATCCCCCATTGTTTCAGCCAGAAGTGGCCATAAACTGCAGAGAGTTTAACCAACCACTTCTGAAAATGGGGATTGATCCTGGGAAAGGCTGGCTCCACTTTAAGCCATCTTGCTTGAGCAAAATGAAAGCTGTTAGGTGATTTCATATCTTCATTAAAACCATCAAAGCAGAAACACTTGCAACGAGGTTGCCAAGGCAGAGCACATCTCTCTGTGCTCCAGCGGCTCTGGTGAAGTCGGGGAGATTCGGATCCCGATTACCCTACAGACAGGCATTGTGGTGTTCGGCTCTGCCTGAAGGCCCCCACACTCATAAGACCCCTAGATCTAGCAATAAGGCACCTTGCCGTGCATGTGGATGAGGCTGGAATGGGTGAGAAACTGGGTGAAAAGCATACCTTTTCTGGGTTGGAGCAAAGCTAATTCAACCTTCAAAGAATCTCAAGCAGTTACTTTAGAACACTGCATTTGTAAAAAGGGCCTCAAAGACCCCTACAAAGAGGGAAAGGGACTCTGCCTCACTACAGTAGAATGCGACTTTCCAGTCTTTGGTAGTTCAAGGACACCTGCAGGCAGATACTTGGCCAGTCAAGCCAAGGGCTGTACTAGGAAGTATGTTAGGGTCAAAGACAGCCTGTCACTTGTTAGGGCCTGAAAGAGAGCAAGCCCTTAATGGACGTCGTCAGTAGCAGCAACGGCACCACCGTCCTGACTCCCCACCCTCACACCTTGCCAGCGCGCAATCCCTCAGCAAATCCTGCAAATGTACCTTCAGGATGTAGCTGGCGTCTGAAACAGATGTCTTTGACTAGGTGACATTTGAGCTGGAACCTGCACCATGAGCAGCAGCCAGATCTAGGATACGGCAAATGCCAACACCCTAAAGCTCAGGCATCAGCTCCCCCCACATGCCTCTCTAACCCACGCTGCGTGAGGCTTCCTCCTCCGTGATCCCACAGTGCTGGGAGCTCGTGCCCTGGCCCCCCCACTGCAAGTCTTGCTACTGGACTTGTGTGCCCTTCAATTCTTTAAAGGTGATCCTACTTCTCATCTTCACTTTTCCAGGGCTTGGCAGAACACCTGGTATGTAGTAGGTGGTCAATAAACGTGTGGGACTAAGATCAGAAGTGCAATCGTGGAATGAATATATTCAGAAACAAATTCCCTTTGGCCACTCCCTTTGAAAATCCTCTCTGCCCAAAATAACATACTGCCTCCTCCAGGAAGCCTTCTGAAATTCTCCCAAGTGGATCTCCTCTCCTTTCTGTGCTGCTAGAGCTCTGCCTGGATGTCTATTATGGTATCTCTCAGCATCTGATTTTCCATGAACATCTCAAAATCATATCACACTGTGAAGAGTCCGTGGTTAAGACCTGTGTCCTATTTACCTATAGGCCCTCGGCACCTGGCTTCATACAGATATGATGAAAAAAGAAATCAATAACTAATAATGACAGGTAACACATGTTGGATGCCTCCCACATGCCAGAAATCTGAGTGCTTGTGCATGGTATCGCTCATTCAATCCTCACAGCATATTTCTGGGGTTAAGGCACAGAACTCATCCCAGTGTGCAGATGGAGCCAAGGCCCAGGGAAGCCGCGGGCTGCTGGACACACACCTGGCAGGTGGCAGAAGTGAGGAGATTCCAAGCCATTCATGCTGATTCCAGAGCCAAGCTTCTTTTCTTTCTTTCTTTCTTTTTTAAAGTTTATTTATTTTTGAGAGAGACAGTGGGAAAGTAGGAAAGGGAGAGAGGGGGAGACAGAATCCAAAGCAGGCTCCAGGCTCTGAGCTGTCAGCACAGAGTCCGATGCAGGGTTTGAACTCATGAACCGTGGGATCATGACCTGAGCCGAAGTCAGATGCTTAACCCCCTGAGCCACCCAGGCATTCCCCAGCACCAAGCTGTTACTGCGCTGAAGCTACCTGCCCTGGTGCTTTCTGCCTCCTTCTCCCCATTTTGAGGTCATCTCGCCCATGCCTTTTGAATCTGGGCTGTCCTCCCTCCTTCTAATAAGATGCTTCTGCTTATCCCTCCCCCTCATGCCACAGGGAACCCCCCTCCCTCGAGAGCCATCACTGCAATGCCCTGCTCACCTCTCCCCAGCCTCAGAGTGGATGCAGGTCTCCTTTACCCAGCCAGGAGCGCCAAGACCAGGGGGCACCCTGAGTTTTCAGGAAGCCACCTCTTCATCAGAGTTGATGGCTATCTGCCCAACTGAAGGCAAGCTCGGGGCACCCTGGTGTCACAGACACCCTCTAAATTGCTGCTGCTGGGTATCATTACACTCAGGGACAAGAAGTCCCAGGGACAGTTTTCCCCTGCGAAGCTCCCTTCATGGAGTTGAGAAAGCAAAAGTTTCACCCTGCCCTAGGTTGAAGCCTCAGGTCATGTATCACAGAGTAGAAGAGACTTTGCATCCTGAAATTTTGAAAAGACACCCTGTCTTGCAGGAGCATCAAAATTTTTAAAAAGGCTTCAGACCCATTCTCATAAACTGCCATAAACTGCCGAGTCTCTAGTGGAAATAATTTTATGTCTGATTTTTCCAACACTGACGCCTGCAGCTACATATGCAATGACCTATGCAGATCTGATAATTTTCCACCCATGGGAATAATGGAGAAACCAATGGCAACTTTGGTGGGGGGGGGGTTCCTTTAAATATCTGCTACACCTTTTATTCTGAGAACCCTGTTCTCCTGAAGTCTAGACTTCCTTGTAAATACTACCTGTTGAAATAGTCCTCTGAAGGCTCTTATTTGTTCTGAGTTTTCCACTGGCTTGTCTCTTCCAATCATTAACACATCAAAACAATCTGAAAACTAGAAACCTCACAGGAATTACTTAAGGTGGATTTTCTGCAAATTCTAGCAGGGTTTCCCCTGATGTCAGTTGTGTGGCCCATCTCCGTAATCTGGGGTACTCCACAGACCTACCCAAGATCACTGGGTAGTGATTAATTATTTATTAAGCATTGCTGAATATTTCTCACAGTGAGAAAATCTGTATCTCTTCCATTTCATTTCCATGCCTTCTATTCTACATCGAGGAGAAAGAAAAGGCTCATGCTACAATTAATATTTATTTAACTGCCCTTTACTGGTATCCCCAGTACCCTCTTTTAAACAAAACTGAGCAGGTTGCAGGCTTGGAACTTTCTAGCCATTTTAGGAAGCAAATGTTCAATTGCACTTTTTTGTTTGCAATCTATGTATTTTTACGATTCCTTTGGTTTTTTTTATGTTTTATTTTTTAGAGAGAGGGTGCGCAAGCGAGCAGGGGAGGAGCAGGATGAGAGGGGGACACAGAATCTGAAGCAGGCTCCAGGCTCTGAGCTGTCAGCACAGAGCCCAACATGGGGCTTGAACTCACAAGCTGTGAGATCATGACCTGAGCCAAAGTCAGACACTCAACCAACTGAGCCACCCAGGCAGCCCTCTACAATTCCTTTCTAATGATGGCAAGTGATGCTGGTTTTCTATGTAGGGTGGATTTCAAATGAAGTTGTTTTAAGAAAATATATGTGTTCCCACTCTATCTGCACACTGTGTCAGGTGGGTAAATACACAGCACGTGTGTAGAAGGACACACACAGCAGATGCCTGGGGTGGCCCTGGGGAGGCAAACTGCACAGCACACAAACTGGGGTGAGAAGGAGGGGAATAATTTTCATGAGACAGCCCTGGTCACTTTTCAAGTTTGCGTCATGTGAATGTATTCTCTAATCTAAAATATGTGCACTGGAGAAAAAAAGTAAGTCTAGCTCTTTATGAAAAAATTCTAATTTTTAAGTGTGGGGTCTTAAAATACTAAGAAAATAAGGACAGAGGCCGTGCCAGAATTTTGCAAATGTCATAAAGGGGGTTTGAGAATGCCTGGAGCTTGGAAAATTGCTGCCGTCAGAGAATGAGGGCGCAATGCTACCCTCAGAAGTGGCAGAGGGAGGTCTTAGGCCTCCACGGGAATGAAAGCTCAAGGTGGCCTGGAGGCGGAGCCTCCGATTCCAAAGCTCCAGAAGACACGCCCCCAGCAGACTTGCACCCAGGAGACCACGTGATGCTCAAGCCCCAGAGAACCCAACACGTAAGGCTGGCCCAGAGCCTTGGAAGGACCTGCTCGGTAATGACCCCTCACCCATCTCCCTCTGCCGTTATCTTGCTGAGAAAGCCCCCCACTACAAGTGCAGGACTGAGCCAAAAGCCTAGCTGTGTAGCTTGACAGGCAGCAATTACCTCTGAAATGCTAAGTTATTTCCACTCACTGGTAGCTTTTACCCACCTTGTCACGCTGCCCATGGACTACAAAGCACTGCAGCCCATTAGAACAAAGTAGCAGCAAGAGCTGGCCTACAGCAGCCTGGCACTAAGCCTGGCAAATGGTAGGCGTTTGACAAAGAAATGGATTAACTTGCCAGGGGTTAGCTCTAGAGGAGACAGTGAGTCCCATAGGTTTAGACCAGCTGTGACCTTTCAGCCCCTCCGGCCTGACTCACAGGCTGTGGGCTTGTCAACCTGCTCCTCCCACGCTGAGCCCTCTGTGCATAGACGGCATCCCCTCTGGGGAGTCCTCTGGGCGGGGGGAGACCCAATCAATAGGGAGCTGTGTGCTTCCACCCTCTCCTCACCCCTTCCGTCACTCATTCAGGACCGATTCACGTAGGTCTATCCAAAAGGAAGGAAGTTGTCCTACAGCCCTGCATACCAGATGCACGGAGCATGAGCAGCCATGCAGGTCATCGCACTCGTGGGACACTGACTCTGCCCTGAGCTTCTTAGGGACTCTGGGGATACGCCTCCAAATATCTGGGCAGTCCATCAGCCCACAAAGAATGTGCCCAGCATAGCATCTTGTTAACTCCCTATGGGAATCCACCTGTACTTTCTCTCATTTCGGGAGGGATGCTCTCAGGGAGATGGCCTAGGCCTGGGTAACACAGATCTAGGACGGGTGCGGCTCCTTGGCGAATCAGAAGAGGCCCCTGGTGGCTGCAGAGACAGCAATCTGGGGCTCCCTCCGGAATCTGGCCTTTGCCACCAAGTCTTGGGTTCTTCATAAGGTCCGGTGTGTCCCCACGGCAGAAGGTACATCTGGGGAAAAGAGTTTCCATCCAACATGGAAGCTTGGTATCTCATTGAATCCAAGACCTCACCAGTCGTCAGATATCCTTTCAGAGTTGTTAAAGTGTGGGGGGGAAATGGGCTTGTACAATCTTTGATAAATGATATTTTCACATTTTCACATCCCAAACAGCCTTAACAGGGGCACCTGGGTGGTTCAGTCAGTTAAGCATCCAACTCTTGATTTAGGCTCAGGTCATGATCTCACAGTTCGTTGGGACCAAGCTTTGCAATGGGCTCTGCACTGACAGTGCAGAGCCTGCTTGGGATTCTCTCTCTCTGCCCCTTCTCCACGTGTGCATGTGCTCACACACGCACGCTCTCTCTCTCTTTCAAAATAAATAAATAAAAACAAAACAAAAACCCCAAAACAGGCTTAACAATGTGTGGCAGCTAGAAAGCTTCGAGGTCTGTCAGGGTCTCTTCCCCCGCTAAATAGCCACAAACCAGAGATCTTAGGGACAGCTCGTTCCAGGGCAAGCTCTCCCACCATCCCCATAAGCTCCAGGGGGAAGGGAAGCCAGCTCTTCAAAACATGTCTTTGAGCAATAACGCTTCTGCCTGCCCATCCCGAATGTTCCTCGGTGCCTGACAACTGTACGCATGCAAGAGCTAACTATTACATCTCCAGCATGCTGCAAGGCTGACAGCCAGCACACCACGGACGGCAGATTTATGGACTCAAGGGTTTCATTTAACCAGCGCGTATGACATCCTCCTAGACTGAGACAGGAAAACTCTTTTGAAGACGTGTCTGCACAGACACTGTAACTGTGTGCAAGGGCAGGTCTGTGGGGTGTGCAAGCGCATGCATCTGCGCACACCTGACAAGCGTGGAATGGTCCATATCAGGTGTTGCTCAGGGTTTTTTTTTTTTAAATATATATGTTTATTTATTTATTTTGAGAGAGAGAGACAACGTGAGTTAGGGAGGGACAGAAAGAGGAGAGAATCCCAAGCAGTTTCCACACTGCCAGCACAGAGCCCAAAGTGGGACTCGAACTTAACGAAACCCTGAGACCAGGAACTGAAGGTGTTGGCAGACTCTTCTGCGCTAACCACTTCCCTCGCCTTCTGTTTGGCTCTGTTAGAATTTGATTTCTTGATTGAAATGAGCTGGAGCCAGCGAAAGACCTTATTCTCTGCTTGTGATTCTCTTTTTAACCTGGGCTGTTGCCTCTGGGTCTACTCTGACTTACACCATCCCAACAATACCATCAACACTGAACGAACAAATAACCTCAGTTGTGAAGTCTGAAGTTTACTGAATAGGCTTATCTATCATAATGTTGTCACCAGAGCACAGAGTCAATTATCATGTGTTAACCTGCTCTTGTTGGCATTTCAGTGTATTTAGAGAAGATCTGCTTCCTCCTCACCCCCCACCCTCATTCCCCCACCCCCCCACCCCCCGCCATCCCTGAAAACTATCAAAATTGAGAGCACTTAAGACAAAACAGCCTCCCCAAGACTCTAAGAACTACCAGACAATGCACAATTTTTATCTCTTTATGAAAGATGAAGACCTTCACTGCTCTGCCTTATACCCAACCCTTGCTAAATGACAGCATCCCAAATAGAATCTTCGATTTTCACATAGTCTGCCTTGAGTTTCACAAGACTGGAAAGCAGGTCAGACATCAGTCCCATTTTAAAGGTGAGCAAATGGACACCCAGACGTGTGAATGACTTTTTACTAATGTGGAAGAAAGGAAAGAAGCGAGGGAGAGAGGGAAGGAGAGAGAGGAGGAAAACTGAGAAATAAGAAAGCAAATTGAAGCAGAGCTGACACGAGAATTTAAGACCAGGCCTCTACGTACTCTATCCTGGAACTACTTTTTTTTTTTTTTTAATGTTTTTTATTTATTTCTGAGAGAGAGAGAGAACAAGGGAGGGTCAGAGAGAGAGGGAGACACAGAATCTGAAGCAGGCTCCAGGCTCTGAGCTGGCAGTCAGCACAGAGCCTGACGCGGGGCTCAAACCTACAAACCGTGAGATCATGACCTGAGCCCAAGTCGGCTACTTAACTGACTGAGCCACCCAGGTGCCCCGTGGAACTACTTTTGTAACAACAAATTAGCTCCTCGGCCCGATCTGGTAACGGCAGCAGGGGCAGAAACGAAGAGTTTTCACACTAATGGTGTGATGGTGGTAGCAGAGGCACTGTTAGTGAGAAGCTATAGCCACAGTGGCAACAGCAGAAACGTGGCTGCCATATCTTTCAGTGCCATGGACTCTTCGGGGCACCGTCCCACACAACCTTCTGTGGCGACGGCTACGGGCCCCTCCCATGAGGAAGCAGAGATGCAGGAGGATCAGTCTTCTAACCATACAGCATCTGGAGGCCATCTCTGCTTCCCTCGTCAGCCTGCTGGCATTTCTGCCTGCCTGTCCCCTGTCCCAGCATACAGTCAGCCCTGCTCCATGCACCCAGCTGTCACCTCGAGGAGGACATTGGGAGAGGGGAGCCAGGCCAGGTGCACAAGTGACAGAACTCCGAGAAAGAGGGAGTTCCTCCACCGCAGAGGGCTGGCTCTTCTGGGCTGGTGCCCAAGAGGGGCTCAGGCTGGAGGCAAGGTGACACAGACTCTGCCTCCTGGTCTCTCTGGCTCCATCACTCCACCTTCGGGCACAGTTTGTCCCCTCCTGGCTGGTCTCCACAGAAAGAAGGCTCTCTCCTCTGCACTGAGAGTGAAGTTGGAGTTTTCTACTGTGTCTAGATGGAGGCCTCAGAACTCAGGAAGTTGTCCTGAGGGGCTCAGCTGGGGACAGATTATAATATGATCCATGGCCTGCAACTCTGCCACTCTGAACTCCTCCACCTTTGGAAAACATGGGCCGCCACCCTGGGCGCAAGGGCTCTTTGGCCATGTCTACCCAGTGGACAGCAGCTCTGTGGTGGCGAGCTGTGCAGAGCACTGGTTAGAACGCTGGCTGGAAATGTGCACGCACGCGTGCACACACACACACACACACACACACACGAGCACATGTATCTCTATGGGCTACTACATGCCAGTGACTTCTGGCTCATCACTTGCTTTGTAGCCCCATTTCAGATGCTCTCTGCATTGGGAGCTGTAGTTTTCACATGCGTGAAATAGCAAGGGCAATGGGCAGAAAGAGGAGCATCGTATCACCTGCTGTCCTAACTCTCAGAATGCAGGAATAAAGTGGAATAAAGAGAGAAATGTATATTTTAAAAGGATCCCAGGAATCCTGGTCATTTCTGCAATTAACGCATAACTCTTGAGAGATAATAAAGGATAAAGCACATTCAGAGAAACATTCTGGAAAGTATGCAAACAGCATTCAAATAGGGCAGTGTTACCTTACGTAGAAATGGCAATCCACAACCAAACCCTGGCCTCCGAGGGTGTGGGTCTGCAGAGGACAGAAGCACAAACCACACAGCCCTGGGAACTGTAGGCTCCCAGCCCACCTTGCGGGTGTGGTGGGAATGAGGCAGACCTCCGGGTTAACCCTTCCCAGAAATACAAAGGGTGAAAGGGAAGGTAACTCAGACCCTGGGAAGTGGGGTGGAGGAGAGAGAGAAGTAGAGCTGTCAGTGTGCTTGATGTTAAATAAAACCTACCAAGGCTCAGTTGAGAATTTTAGCAGAATCCAAATGTGCTAAAAAAAAAAAAAAAAGGCACGGCTCCCATCTCTAAGGTTCACAGCTAAGCTGGCTTAGAATCACACATGCCAAGGTTAAAAATAAAAGGCAGCCATCCCTGAATGACACGGGCTCTGGGAAGGAAGCTGGAGGTAAGTTGTTTGCCCGTGGACCCAGGAGAGGGGAGTTCAGACGTTGGGTGCAGGGTAACAGTTTTTATTGGAAGACGCAATATCTAAAAGCTAGATGCTCAAAATTTTGCTATTTTGCACTTAAAAGACGCTTCATATTGGCCAAGGGCTTCGTAATGATCTTCAGATTTTCCATCGAGAAAACCCTGCTGTGCATGAGCGTGTGACCACGACTGACCCACACAGGGCTTTGCTGCTCCACTCATTTGCCTCCCTCGCCCTGAGGTCTGGCTCTGCCGCTGTCCTTGCACACCTCAAACAACCAGATGGGATGCCTGTGGGTCACAGTTTGGCAAGCACCAGACCTCCCATTCTGTGTTGCCCTATCCCATTAAGGCAACATAATGGTGCCAGGGGCCACAGCAGGCCTGGTGTCCCCTGCTGGGTTCCACTAGAGACAAAGTGTGTGTCTGCCTCCTAAGGGCGGGGGATGCGTGTCCCATCCCCTGCCCCCACAACCACGACCACTGCAGGCCGGGGCTATCGGCCCTGCTGCCCCCTTGCAAATCCAGAGCCACTTAGTATGAGCCCAGTGGGCTCCCCTTTCTAACAAAGTTTGCATCTGTCCGGTATGCTTATGACCGCTACTTCCTAAAGGGTTTCCTTTTATAAACACGTGTTAAAAGTTAACTCCAGTTACTGTAATAGCTACCATGTTACTCTTCCCCAATTCCAATACCATGCAGACATTTCTAGAAGGTCTTCAAGGGGTCACATGAGCAGTGGGAATTCTTTGACCCATGTGTTGTAGGGAGCCCATAGGTGACATCACTCCCGGGGATGCCCGGACTCAGCCCACATTTGGGTCAGTGCTCCACTTCAGTACCATACAGGGATTGGGAGACAGGCAGGCACTGAACAGTAGAGGCTGTCACCTTCCAGAAGCTTCAGGCTATCCTCAGACAGCACCAACCTGGGTGACTCTAATCCCTGGCAGTGCAGTGGAGCAGACAGTCTACCACTGGCTGGCTGTCCCTAGGACCCCAGCCAGCCCTTATCTGAGGTGCCCACCAGTATCCCAAATTCCACATCCTGGCTGCTGGTTTAGAAGCACCACCCAGGGCAGGTGTCTTTTTTGAACTTTGAAGGTACTAAAAAAGGCCTTAAGAGGCAGACGAGGATGGGGCGCTTTTCCTGCGCACTGGGATGGATGAGAAAATCGAGGCTCAAAGCGTGTTAGGAATTTGCTCAAGCCAAGTCACAGAGCATGACCCAAATCCAGAGTTCCTTTCCACTATCCTAAGGCCACTCACTCAGAGTCAGAGCAACCCGCGCGTGGCGGGGGCGGAAGGGTGTCTCTCATTGGAAGTACAACAGCAAATACCCGGAGCTGGGAACCACTCTCCGGAAGGGACCCCTCCCGGCCCTCATCCCCACTCCTCAGGGGATGCTCTCTCCTTGTGCCTGAATACCGGGGACCTCCCCCAAGCGCAGAGCCCTGCCGCAAGGGGGCCCTATTCTGACTTTCCCTTCTCAGGGTCCTTCAGACGCCTGGAAGGATCAGCGAAGGTCAGGGGAGGGCCTCGTTCGGAAGCGGCATGTGTCCCGGCCCGCCCCTTTCTCGGGCACCCTGCTCCACCCTAAAGCTGGCCACGGAGCCAGCCCACCGGCTCGTCCTGACATTTGGCTAGAGATCCCCCTTCCCTACGGAGACTCCAGAAACAACCGCCCTTTGCAGTTCGACAAAGCGCGTGCCCGTCTACAGCATCCCCGGGAAGTTCTTGGTGAATCCTGCTGGAGTCTCCCCACGTGTCAGCTTGAGCCTACAAACGAGCTGGATTAGGGGGAGAGGAGACGCTGGAGATGGCCCTAAGGATGGACCTGACTGGGGATCCGGCGCGCGTAGTGGGGCGCCCCCTCCTTACCTGTACCAGTCCAGCCCGCGGCCGTAGTTCCTGTCGAAGAAGTGGGGCTCGGTGCCCAAAGCCCGCACGTCCGGGTGCACGCGGATGAATTCCAGCACGGCCCGCGTGCCCCCTTTCTTCACGCCCACGATGAGGGCTTGGGGCAGCCGCTTGGTGCCCAGCCTGGCCGAGCCCGAGTGGTTGGCAGCCGGGAGGCGAGGGGCGGGAGCGGCGGCGGCGGGCGCACTGGGAGCGCCGGGCGCGCTGGGCGTGGGCCCCGGGGGATCGCAGGGGCGGGACTTCGGTAGAAGTTTCTGGCCGCCCGCGCCGGGGCCACGCAGGCAGCGAGGCGCGCCGAGGAGGCGGCTCTGTCCCAGGTCGTCGCAGCAGCACAGGAGGCTGTAGCACAGGTAAGTGCAGGAGAGCGAAAGCGTGAAGGCGAAGAGCAGCCTGCGCGCCCTCCGCGGCTGAGCTGGCCCCGCGCGGCCCAGGACCCTATAGGCCATGGCTCCATGGGCCCGCGCCGGGGGTCATGGTTTCCAGGGGGCGCCGGCGGCGGAGCTGCTGTGGCCCTGCGGCCGCCTAGAAGGCTGGCGCCGCGCTGCCGGGGCCCCGCGGGTCGGGCGTGGGGGGCGCCGTCTTCTCCGGGCACTGCCGGCCGGGGCGCGCACCATGCCCAGGGATTCCGGGGACGGCTGCTCCTTTGGGGACAGGCGGCTGCGCGTCCCACATGTCCCGGCCCCGGACCACGGGGCGCCGGGCTGCGCTCCTTGGCTCTCACGTGCGCCGGCTTCGGAGCGCGCCCAGCGCCCGAAGCCCCATTCTCGGTCCCCGGAGCGCGGCGCCCCAAACGCTCGGCGGCGGCGCGGCCGCGCGGACTGGCGGGCGGACCGGACGGTGGCGCTGGCGCGGGCCCCGCTCCGGCTCCTCGAGAAATGCCGAGCCGCGCGCGCTGCCGGCTCTATTTAAGGAGTAGCCTGACGTCAGCCGCGCGGGTCCCCCGAGCTCGCGCCCCGCCCTGGGACCTGGCCCGCCCCCTGCGCCCCACTCTCCTGCCCCACCCAGGGACGCGCCACCCCGGGCCCTCCCGGTTCAGGCCGTTCCCTGAGGAGCCCTGGCCGGCTTGGGGTGGCGAGGGGAGGCTGGCGAGGCATTTACTCCTCCAGGAGGCCGGACGCTCCCACCACCCCCAGGGCTGGGAACCCCGGCCCAGGTTGCGCCAACATCCAGCCTCAGACCCCGGCGCAGACGCACGCACTCTACACTGATGCACGGTCCCACCACACTGACACACACACGCACGCACGCACATACACAGGTACACACGTACCCTGACCAGGACACACCCCATCACCCCACAAGGGCGTGGAAACACCGACACGGACCCTCCCCTGTCCCCCTCATCCCCATCTCACCAGACACACACAGCCTGGAATCGGACATCGTGCCGTGTGCGCACACACGCGCGGGACTGGGACACACGCTCTAGACGGGGATGGGTGGAGAAGCCGAGGATGAGTGAGATTTCGTGACTATTCACGGAGCTCCTTGGCCCCCCGCGCGCTGACTCATACCCAGGCGGCTCGCTCTGTCTCACACCCATGAAGCATGCGCCCCCATCCCACTGTCACAACACAGTTCCTGGGACGCGGCGGGCAATCGAACCCCAAAGGAGCGGACTCCACGCGCGGCCGGTTCCTCTCTTGGTGGCCGCCCCCTAGCGGCGGACTGCTCCCCGGGGAGACGTTGGGGGTCCCGCAGCGTCTCGGAGGTCCAGGATGCTGCGGACTTCATGCGGTGGCACGAGGAGGAAACGCAGGGAAGGACTTTAACAGCAGCATTTCCACTTCGAATGATTCCCCAATAATTGCCCGCAAAACAGTTTTCAGCGACCATGTGCAGAACAGGCATGTGTGACCAACCCCAGTGCTGTCCTGAGTGACCACGCTAGTGGATCAGAACTGTACATCAGAACACACATAAATCACTGTGCCCAGGTATTCACCAAGTGCTACCTTCACACATTCACTGAGCAACCACCATCGGGTCCACCGCCTACCGCCACAAACTAACCATCCTTCTTCAGACAATAACCTAATCACCGCTATGTGGACCTTAGCCCAAGCCAGGGAATGTTTTGTCCCCAAACCGGGCCCATCCCTAGAAACCTTGAGCCAGTCCCTCTACTACAGATCATAACTACTAACATTGCTTCGAGCTCTCCCAGGGTTAACTCCTTTGATATGGACCACAACCTATGAGTTTGTTGCCATTATCCCCACATCACCTCACTTCCTTAATTCTAATCGTAGCTAACATTTACTGAGTGCTTGTTTGGTGCCAGTAATGTTATCAGCTGACATGCACTACCTCCTTTGTCTTTGGAGATAGATACTATTATAGTTCCCAATTTACAGACAGTAAGAGTAAGGCTTAAAGAGTACATAGTCAGTGATGGACACGGCTGGGGTTAAACTGACTCCAGGATTTGGGCTCTTAATGACAGCCCTTTGCAATTCCCTATCTTCCTTTAATCATTCCTCCCAGAATTCCATCCCGGGCTCCTCTCCCAGATGTAACTAACATGTCTGTAGTACTTCTAAAACCTGACACCTGGGACCAAATGAAGACTTCGAGGTGTAGGTTGAAAAGTTCACCAGGACGCTCACCTCCCTTCTGTAAACTCTATCTCTAGTAATGCCACCTGTGACTCCATTATCTTTTTCTGGTAGCTCCGTCACACTGCTGACATCTCAAGCTCACAGCTGAGTAACATTTCTAAGTGTTTCCTACAAGTGCTGCTGATTAAGGCACATCTACCCCATACTGTGCTTGCGCAGTGGGCTTTTTTGGACCCAACATGTTAGGTCCTTACAATCTGACCTGATTAAATTTTATCTTGTCTCATCAGTTCACTGCTCTAGTTTTTAACAAACGTCTACTTGAATCTTGAATCACAGTGCAGCTTTCATTTATTCAGAAAGAAATCACAGAAAAGTTGAATTCTGGAAGCCTTGCTCTTGGGCAAATGGGTTGACCTTTCTGAGCTTCAGTTTTCTCAGCTGTAAAATGGGGAGTTAGGATTAACTATGAAAACCTTGGTTTTCTGATGTGTGATTCCACTATTCAAGGTATGAACCACTCTGCTGGCATTCTGTCATCTCTGTGTTTGATTACGATTTAATTAATTCTTCACTCATGTTTTTAATAATAATGTCAAAACAAATATGTTGGAAGCAGCTCTAATGTAGACCTTCAACAGTTTTTCACATTGTGAGCCTGTTATTTCTTGTACTTCATTGTTAAAATTACAAGGTTAAATGTGGATTAATCCGCTCTGACAAGAACTTTTTCTTAGGGAAAAAAATGAATGTAGTTACTTCTCATAATTCTCTACTTGGCTCAATTTAAAAATTATTTTTATCTTTGAATTCATAAGCTGTGAAATGCCTGGGTATTCCAACCCATCAGAGCCAGGCAGATTTGCCTCTTCAGATTTCCAACCAGAGTAGTGACCGTGATTTGGATAGAAGTTTTCAGGAGTGAGACAGTGGGTATGCCTGCTCACCACCCCCACCCCTAACTTTTTTCCAGAAGTACTGTGATTCTCCTTTAAGGGCACAGGGAGGGGGGTGTTACCCACAGACTAGGACTGGAATCCTTCAGAATCTGACACAGTCCTAAGATTCAGCTACTTTTCTCCATCTTGTCTCTTCCTCTTTGGACCTTGTTTATTTTATTCTCACATTTAACCTTTACCCCCCTTTGTACCCCCTTTAATTTATAAACCAGGAAGGGCTACTGAGTCGCAAGCAACAGAAGCTGACCGTGGCTAATATAAGTAAGAAGAGGGATTTGGAAAGGTGGGGGAACTGGGTGTATAAACAGAATGGTGACAGAACAAACATCCTTCTCTTCCCTTCCTTTCTGAGTCTTCATTTCCCCGTTAGCATCCGCATTCTCTTGAATCTTCCTCTTCACCCTTATACCCTGCATTTAAGACCTTGAATTTGAAATTAACAAAGCAAGGAAGTCTTCTTTCCCTTAAGTCTTTGGACCCAATCAAGCCTTATTATTCAGTTTTATTTCAGTGTAAATTTCCATTTTTGCCCCCCAGAGCCAAGTTTTGTGAAATGTGAGAAAATGTTCCAAAGAGAGTGCTTCCTAAGAGGGAAAGGACCATGACATGGACTCATGAAGTCTGCAGGCTGTGTGAGGGGCAGAGCTCCCATCTGAACGGGAAGGTGTGCATGAACACCCTCTGTTTAGAAATGGGTTGGAGGTGAGGATAAGAGAAGATTTTCTGCGTGCCCCATCCTCTGGCTAAAGTAAGAGGGCAAAAGTTCAAGGGGCCGGGTGCTGCCTATAGAAGGGAACCAAATCCGGAAGGCCAGCATCCATGGCTGATTTTAAGTACTACTTTGTAAGATTCCAAATCTTCGGGGGGCGCCCGGGTGGCTTAGTCGGTTAAGCGTCCGACTGTCGCTTAGGTCATGATCTAGCGGTTCGTGGGTTCGAGCCCCGCGTCGGGCTCTGTGCTGACTGCCAGCTCAGAGCCTGGAGCCTGTTTCAGTCTGTGTCTCCCTCTCTCTCTGACCCTCCCCTGCTCATGCTGTCTCTCTCTCTCTCCTAGAAATAAATAAAACATTAAAAAAAAAAAAAAGATTCCAAATCTTCGGTTATCTCCATGTTGGTTTACTTCTGCTGTTGGCAGTAATCATCATCATTCTAATTGACACCATGTATTGAGCATTTGTTCAGCACCAGGCCCTGTGCTAAGCGTTTGGATGCAGCACCTAAGACAACCCAGGAAGAGAGGGATTACTACTACTACCATTACTACTACAGAAACCATTTCAAGGAGGTGGACTTTTCCATGTTCTCCCAGATGCTATGGGCTGGAGAAGGAGGAAACCAGTGCCAAAAGCATGATGGGGATCATCCTGATGATCAGCTGCACCACAACCTTCCCTTGGGTCAGAACTGTTACCTGCCCCCACCTCCCACCCTGAGTTATGTCACCCACACAATCTTCTGCTCACCTTATCTTACCATCTTGCCTTCCTAATGCGACTGTCCCTTGGGGACAGGGACAAAACAGCCGGTTCCAGATCAGCCTGGTACTGAGAATCTGGACTGCATATTTATGTTGGGACTCCCTTGGATTCTTGATCTTCTTTCTCCTCCTTGATGGGCCACGAACCACTAAATATTAGTCTGTTAGGGCTTCCGAGAAAGAAACTAATATTTCATTTCAAAATTTATCCGCCATGGGTTATGTGAACTGTTGGGGAAGATACTAACCTGTTCACCTGTGCAGTAATGTGGTATGGCTGCCCCGGAGTACCTGGTTATACTCTCTCTCATCTCCTTGTCTTTAATCAAATGGAATCAGATGAGAATGTCACCATTGTGGCCCTCAATGTATCCATTTCTTTTTACTTAAAAAATTTTTAATGTTTATTTACTTTTGAGAGAGAGAGACAGAGGCACAGGTGGAGGAGGGGCAGAGAAAGGGAGACACAGAATCTGAAGGAGGCTCTGAGCGGTCAGCACAGAGCCTGACCTAGGGCTTGAACTCACAAACCATGAGATCATGGCCTGAGCTGAAGTCAGACACTCAACCTACTGAGCCACCCAGGTGCCCCCCCAATGTAGCCATTTCTAAAATATAGATCTTAGTGATATAGGAAGAGTACCTAGCTACAGAGAACAACTTACGGAGATACATTTGTTGGCTCGTATTGAGTTTTGTGTTTCCCTTCAACATTATTATTAGAGATTATATTATCCTGGATGTAGAAACAAATGAAAACACTGAGAAGCAAAAAGGAAAAAAGTCCCTCAAATCATGATACTCAGAAATAACTATCAATAATGCATTTTTACATCCTTCCTATTAAAAATGTATTTGTTTGTTTAGGGTCAGCCCATATCTACTGTTTCATAAAATGCTTTTTTACTTAACAATATTGTGAATCTATTTTAGATTATTAAATACAGACCTATGAAGGTCTAGTACTTTCAGAAAGAGAAAATAGTAGGGCACCTGAGTGGCTTAGTCAGTTAAGCATCTGACTCTTGGTTTTGGCTCAGGTCATGGTCTCATGGTTTGTGGGTTCGAGCCCCATGTCAGGCTCTGTGCTGCTGGTGCAGAGCCTGCTTGGGATTCTCTCTTTTTCTCAAAATAACAGAAATAAACTTTAAAAAAGATAAAATAGCTTTCTCTGTTTCTAGGAATGGTGTAAACTTGCAACTACTGTGAATGGAGAGAACCTAACATGCATGTGAACTAATTCAACATGTAAGTAAGCAGAGTGAAAGGAAAAGACTGAGTCGCAGTAATAGTGTTTGACTCCCTGGATCCACCTTTGCCTGAAGCTGTCTCTTCAAGAGACAGTAAAGCATAGTGGTTAGAAGTTCAGTGTCTGAAGAAGGCTGCCTGATTTCAAGTCCTGGCTCTGCTAGTGTGACTAAACAAGATGATAGATATAATGCATTTAGAATAGAGCCTGGCTAACAGTAAGCCCTCAGTAAACATTAGCCATTATTACACTGCAAACTTTTCAGTTACATGCATCCATAAATTCTCTCTTTTTTTGCTTCCTTATTTTGATTGATTAGGGGTATGTACTTTTCAACTTGATCTGCATCTTTCAACCTACTTGGAAATTTTATTGACAATACAATAAAGTCAACCTCTGTTCTCAGCAATCCCTTAAGACCCCTCTTGCTTTGGATCCTGAGCTTATCTGCCTGATACTTAGGATGCTCCTAGGAAAGTAACCACATATCCACTCTGGATCTAGTTCATGGCAAGTGTTCAATAAATGATTATTAGGTAGATAGGTAACTACCCCCCAAGGCCCCTCTGTCTGGAGGATGACAATCTTAGCATGAGGACATAGCTTAACATCTTAAAAGACTGAATTCATTGATCACACCCCTCATGCCCTCTCTGCACAGATAAATATATGTCGTCACTTTCACCTACACCATCAACTCCCTTGACCCTCTCTCACTGTGCTGAATTTTCTGGTTAAAGTCAACTTTCTGCCCACTCAGTGCCTGGTGCCTGCACCCACACAGCTGAGCACAGCAAATGTACAAGCATGGTGACTAATCTCACTTAGAATTCATCATTCCGGATCTCAAGTGGACCCTTCACATTTCCTGGCAATCATGCTCCACTTCCCCCATCCATTCATCCTTCGCTCTCCTGTATAACTATTTGGTTCCTTCTCGCCTCTTCTCCAACCTCAGACAGCCCCTCCCCATCCTGATTATCTGATGGCCTTGCTTCCTCCGTACTTCAGTTAATAGAAGCAACTGGAAGAGAACTTCTACTGCCACCTCTACCCACCTGCCTGTAGAGATGTTCATATACTTTATGTTCATATACTTTATTTTCTCTTTTGTTAATAGGAGTTCATGGTCTATGTTTCTTGACAAGGCCAGCCACTCCAGTCTGCTCTCATCTACTCAAGGACACAGCTTCAGCAAGCCTTCCCTTTTTCTCTCCCATGATCAGTGTCCCCTCCCCACTGGGTCCTTCCCATCAGTATATCAATAAATTGATATCTTTTCCATCTTAGAAAAGAGAGCAACGCTGTCTTGACCTCACCTCTCTGTCCAACTGGCACATCATCCCTTTCTATAGCTCAGCTCCTCAAGAGTGCTCTCTACTCCCTGGTTCCCAAATCTTTCCATCCACTCACCATTGAGCCCATGCCAGTCAGGCTTATGCTTCCTCCTCTCCTCTGAAATGGTTATTCTTGAAGTCACTAGTGACATCTGTAGTGTGAAACTCAGGCCACCTCTTCATCTTAGTGGGACATGACCTACACGCAGCATGTGACACAAATGACCCACCCTTTTCTTCCTGAAACTCTTTGTTCACCAGGATTTGAAGGTGTTGCATTTTTCTGGTGTTTTTCCTCACTTTTCTGCTCCTCTTAAGCTTCCTTTAATGGTTTCTTTTTACCTCCATGACCTCTCACTTGAGACCATCCCAGGGATTGGTCCTTGAACATCATCTCTTTCCTATGAACACTCCCTCCCTTGGTGACACCTTGGGTCTGCTGGTGTCTACACCCCTCGTATACTGCTGCATCTCAAATTTGTAACTCCTTCCCCTGGAGCGTCTACTGATGCATCTCCAACTAAACACGTCCCAAACTGAACTCTTCCTAGTTCCCCGAAACTTGCTTTTGCCATAATTTTGGTCATCTAAGTAAATGGCAGTTCTCTTCCATTTGCTCAAGCCAAGAATAATCCAGAGTTAGCCTTGACCTCTCTTTCTCACATCCCCCACATCTGATCTGTGAACAGATCCTCATTTCCCCACTCAAAATGCATACTGAACTTGACTGCCTCTCACTACCTCCATGGCTGTCATCCCAGCTGGCTTCTAACGTGTTTGTGAAGCTTGGAGGTGGAGGTGGGCACTCCTGTGGCCTTGGCAGCACAGACCTCCCAGGCATAGCAGACCCTCCACCTATTGGACACCTTTGGGGCCTGGAGGATCCTGCAGTATTAATGGGAGTGTGACCTCCTGGCCTGTTGCCAGGTGGCTGTGGTCCCTGGGGCAGCAGTGACAGTTGCAGATCCCCCAGAACTGACAGTGACAGAGCAGTCCTGAGCTCTGTTAACATCTTCCCTTTTGCTTCCACAGCCTGGGGCTGGCTCCTGCAGCTACTAATTTCTAAGTAACTCCACCCTTCCCTTTCTGCTCCATCCACCCTTCTGTCACTTTCAGAACCAGTCTCCTTTATTAAATAATTTCTGTCTGAAATACCTAGGATGTTTCTCTTTTCCCAGTAAGACACTGATCAATATAGCCTGCACCTGGTCTTCCTAAAACCTCAGCAGTGAGAGTGATCCTCTGTTTAAAGCTTTCTGTGGCTTCTCAGCTCATTCTGAGGGAAGATCCACCCCAGGGGCTAAAGAATTGTCAAGCTGGTAAGAACTGTTTGGAGACAGTAAGCCTGAAATGAAACTGCCAACTGCCCAGATCATTCCCCTCCCCTGCCCCCCACTATCCTCCAGCAACAAGGAATTTTATTTTGGCCTCATCCCAAAATAAGAACTAATTGGAGGACTCTGGCAGAGAACACAGGAATAAATATCCCATAAGAGGGTGGTTTTAACCTCTCCCTTTGGTTCATACCAGCACAGCTCTCCTCTTCTCCATTCCATTTGAGATCTCCCTGCCTGGAGCTCATCTTAGTCAAGCTTTCTATAGAACAAGCGACTGCAGGGTGGACAGTACAGGTGTGCAGTTGTGTGCCTGGCAAGCGGTACCCAGGGGCTTGCTGGCTGCTCAGCCCCTGCACCTGTCCCCTGCCCTCTGCAGCCCCTGATGCCTCCAAGTACTGAGCTTTTGACGAGTCTGTCGGGCAGTCGTTCCTCTTTTCAGTGTTCAGTTCAACTTTCTCAGCTCCGCTGTGTCAAGCAGTGCTTCAGGTTTTTTCTTGTCATTTCTCATTAGCTGTTGTGTCCTCTTACTTTCTTTGTCCTTGTAGGTTAATACCTGTATTTCATTCCCTCAGATGCCGTGGTATACAGTCTGTGCAACAGAGAGATTCTGAAAGAACCTTGAACTTCTCCAACACAAAACACTCAGGTGGTGGCTCTCAAGCTAATATCTATGTGCCAACAAGGCTGCTCCTCCAGGTCTGAGCTCTCAGCTCTGCCAGCCCTCAAATGTGGACACTGCAGGCAGCAAGCAGCAGGCAAGTAAACAGGTGGAGAAGGTCAGCTGGTGGGGAGGTGGGAAACCTAATTAATTTGTACCATACAAGTAGTACAAGAATCACCCCTCTTGTAGGAATGTACAAGAGTGAGGCCAAAAACCAGGGGCCCTTTGGCCATCCCTCAGCAATTTTTCTCCTCTACCCTGAAGTTCCTAACATTAGCAGAGCCTATGTGGTACACTTTCAGTCTTTGTTCTGTATTTTCATGAAAACCAGGAAGATCCAGCAGAGTTTATTAGGGGTTTGGCACGAAGAGGGTATGTACGGTGAAGACATTCTGCACCTTGCTTTTTTTCCCCCCTCAACATGGAAATGCCTATAGATTTAACTCGTCCCTGCAAAGTATTTCATCAAATATGTGATCCCTCAGATTGTTTATGATTTATATTGTTTATATATCATGGTTGATTTAGCCATTTCCCTGTTAATAGGCATTTAGGTTTGTATGATTGTGATTAAACTTGGCTGCCTATAACCAAGAAACCGAAAGTAGCAGCAGTTTGAATAGGATATTAATTTGTCTCATTTAAAGGAAGTTGAGAAGGAGGTGGTCTGAATCATTAGCATGGTGACTTCATGAAGTTAACAGGCACCTGGGCTCCTGGTAACCTTGGATGTGTCCCACCTGACTGGTTGAAGTTGGGTGTTGTGGTCCCCACAATCATCACATCCCCCATCCTGGCAACTGCATGGAGAAAGGGGAAGAGGTTTTCCAGAAATCCCACAGGAATACGTACCTTTCATTGACTGGAATTCAATCACACACTCCTGGCTGCAAGGAAAGATGGTATGTACACTCTTTTCTTGGATGGATGCAAATGTTAGAAGGTTCTGTTGGTTTGAGAGAAAGTGGATATTTGGCAGGTCGTTAGCAGTGTCTGCTTCAAGTCGTTTCCAGTCTGTTAGTACAACAATGCTTTAACGAACATCTTTTAACACAGGGAGATCATAGTCAAATATTCCCACCCAACTAGAATAGCTTCCAGAGCTAGGAGCTACCCTCTGTCTGGCATTAACTCATTAACTCTTTAGTTGTTGATCACAGGACAGTATTGGACAGTGGGGAGAAGGTTAAAGTGGCCTGGGCAGTGGAGTCAAGGGCACTTGTAGGACTTGAGGTGGGGGCTGTTTTCTAACCAAAAGAGAAGTATTTCAGGATCTTAGCAACTGGTGGAGCCCTGGCTACACTTGCCCTTAGTGTGTACATGTGCTAGTGTTTCTCTGAGTAGGGTCATAGGGTGTGTGTGTTTTAAATTTTAATAGCTGCTCCAAATCTCTACATATTAAGAGATTGTATTTTAAAAATTATTTTGCCAGTTCATATGGAGGGAAAATGATATCTAAATTATTGTTTTTATAAACATTCCCCTGATTATCACTGTGGGTAAGATTCTTTTTTGTTTCTTGGCCATTTTGGATTCCTTGTCTATAAATTGTTCACAGAGCTTGCCAATTTTACTGGAATTTATTTTTGTATGTAATCTGAGGTAGCACTCTAATGTTTTCCAATTAGATAAGCAAATGTCTGAAATCAATTACTGAATAGTCCTCTCTTCTCTCACAGGTATAAAATACTGTGTTTCCCATCTATGGACTCTTTCTTTGGTTCCATAGATCTACTTATCAATATTTGCAAGCAATATTGTCTTAATATGCATTAATTTTGTAATAACTTTAAGACTTTTCCAAAATAATATTCAAGCAAGAATCAAAGAATAGGCAGACTGCTTTTGGAAAATAAAAATAAGAATGATAGACATTTGACCCTTGAAAAATAGGGGGTTGGAGGTACTAGTCCCCCACACAGTCGAAAATCCATGTGTAACTCTTGATTCCCCAAAAACTTAACAAGTAATAGCTGACTGATGACTGCAATCTTTATTGATAACAGAAGCAGTCAATTAACACATATTTTGTACATTATATGTGTTCTGTAGTGTATTCTTAAAATAAGCTAGAGAAAAGAAAATGCTATTAAGAAAATCATAAGGAAGAGAAAATACATTCACAGTACTGGACTGTATTCATCAGGAAAAAAAATCCACCTGTAAGTGGATGTGCATCGAAGCTATGCTATTCTAAGAGACCACTGTACTTTTTGCAAGATCTTAAAGTAAATGATAAAGTTACAGTATTAAAACAGTGTGGTATTAGCTCAAGACAGAACAGATAGAATGATCAGTAGGGCAAAAGAGAAAGCCCACAACCAGGCCCTCATGTTTAGTATGCCATTTGGGTGTTGAAATTAAGGCAGTTTCTTTGCCAAAAGAAATTCCAGATGAACCAATGTACTTAATGTTGGAAATTAGGCCATAAAATAATTACAAGATCAATTTGAAATAAACTTCTTCAACCTAAAAGTAGTGCAAGATACCATACAGGATAAGATTGGTAAATTTGCCTACATGGCTACATACACAATTCACACTTGTATACCTAAAAATCTCAAAATCAAAGAAAAACATTTCATCAAGAAAAATACTGGCAATGTATATGACATACATGCTTAATACCCTCCTATATAAAGAGTCTTAAAAAAATCAATAAGAAAAAATGAATGCCACAATGGAAAAATGGTCAAAGCAGATGAATAGTCACTTCATGGTGGAATACATGTGACTAATGAAGGAATACAAATGACTAATATACAAAAGGAATTAATATTAGCTAGAACTTATCACCAATCAAGTTGGCCAATAGTTTTCTGAATTATTGAATTTTTGAATTACTGAAACTTTAGAAAGATTCATACCTTTTTTTGTTTGTTTAATGTTTTTTTTATTTATTTCTAGGAGAGAGAGAGACAGCGTGAGCAGGGGAGGGTCAGAGAGAGAGGGAGTCACAGACCGAAAGAGGCTCCAGGCTCTGAGCCGGCAGTCAGCACAGAGCCCGACGCGGGGCTCAAACCCACGAACCGTGAGATCATGACCTAAGCGAAAGTCAGACGCTTAACCGACTAAGCCACCCAGGCGCCCCTGAAAGATTCATACCTTTTTAATCAGAGTAGGAATTTATCCCAAGAAAGCAGATTATGGATACTTACAAAGGTTTGCGTGTAAGGTAATCAGTTCATTAGAGCATTTTTTATATGAAATTAGAAGCAATTTTAAAACTGCATCCCATTGGTTTTTGCTTATAGTCCCTTGCTCTCTCAATGCCAATCCCATATCTCTACCCCAATTAAAAGCATACTAGGAAGAGGTAGGAGGTCACAGAATAGAGAAAGAACAAGCCTGGCATTTCCCATGTGTCTGAACTTTGCCCCTTAATGATCTAGCTTATTGGCTCTCAGCCTAGCTACACATGAGAATCACCTGGAGTGCTTTTAAAAATTGCTTATATTCAGCCCCATCAATTGGTTCTAGGTGAGGTCTAGGCCTAGGATTATTTTTAAAGCTCCCTAGGTGATTCTAGTGTGCAGCCAGGGTCAAGAACCATTGCTAACCAGCACTCCCTTTAAGTTGATTAATTACATAGGCTATTGACCAAAGCTGGAACTAACAGCCTCCAGAAGCCCCAGGGAAGCCAAACCATTGCTTGAGCCTGGCTGATCGCAAGTGGGCAGCAGCCAACCTCATGCCCCAAGAGATTGGCCTCCCTGGCCTTGCTACAGCCGGGCCAGCCAAGTGTCTGTTAGATTTAATACTAAAGAGGTCACGGGTGACCTTGACAAGCACACTCACCGGTGAGGGATTCTTGACTCTTCTGTGACAAACTGCCATAACAAAGCTACACACCAGTTCGTGTTTCCATTTTTAGCCTCTTTATTACCTCCATCTGTTGATGGAGACGCGGTGACAAACACAACGGAGTGTGAGCTGCAGTGTTATCTGGTATCGTATAAATAAGGACCGCCAGACTCCTACGGTCTCCCACTTAGGGTGGGGGCTAATGCTTCCTCTGTGGGTCCCTCCTTCTGTCCTTTCCCCTCCACCTCTATGACATGTTTGCAGTTTACACTCCATTTCACACAAACAACTTCCTAGCACTTCTTGCTTATACAGTGATGGCCTGAGGCTTAGCTACAGACCTTGAAAATGCTTATTTTCATCACTGACTGCCTCCTCCCTCCTCCCTCCCCCAGCCTCCCACTCCAACCCCTGTCTAATGATACTGGGAGCTCTAAGGACCATGGAATAATAAATAAATTTCAGATCATTTATTAACATATAAAGGAGGTGATGTATAAATGTCTAGAATCCCCCCCCCACTTCTAAGTATGAGTCAATAAGAGGGAGGGGGGAAAGATGTGAACTGAATTTATTGGGGTTCTTTAATTTTCTGTGCCTGGGTTCCTTAGAGACAGCAGGGAATTGGGCACATTCCAGGACAGTGTGTTTTGACTTTCAGTCATTTACATGGCATCTTCATAATTTCTGCCCTACCTATCTGTGTACCAACAATAGGATTACTCCTATAAAATGTATTTATATCACCCCTCCTTTTATACATAGATATTTTTTAAGTGAGCCTGAGTTCCTAGTATGGATGTATCCTTGTCTTTAGTCATTCACCCACGGAAGGGCATTTGGGTTGTTTTCCAATTTTGCCGATTTCAAATAGAGCTGCTGGGAACATTCATGGATGGATTTTTATGTGGACATACCTTTTCATTTCTCTGGGTTAAGTAAATGCCCAAGAGCTGAATTGCTGCTGGATCAAATGGTGATTGCCTGTTTACTTTCTAAGAAAATGCCAAATTGGTTTCCAGACTAGCCATACTGTCTTATGCTATGTGAGCCATCCAGTTTCTCTGCATCCTCACCAGCATTGGGGGTTGTTACTATTTTTTATTTTAGCCATTCTGATAGGTGCCTCGTGATCCTTATTGTGGTTTTAACTATGTCTTCCTGATACTTAATCATGTTGAATATCTTTTCCTGGGCTTATTTTCCATCTGTATATCCTAGTTGGGGGAAGTCTTTTCATGACTTTTGCCCACTTCCTGATTTTTTTTTTTTTGTCTATTTCTTTTTACCACTGACTCTTGAGAGTTCCTTATATAGTCTAAATACTCTTGTTGGATATGTGGTTTGCACATCTTCTTTCCCAACTTGCAGCTTTTCTTTCCGTTTTTTCCCCCACAGTTCCTTTGCAGCACAGGAGTTTTTAATTCAATGACATCAAAGTTATCAATCTTTCCTTTTACAGAGTTGCCTTTTGGTGTCATGTCTAAGAACTCTGTGGCCCTAGATCTGGAAGGTTGTCTCTTGTTTTGTTTATCTACAGGTTTTGTAGGTTTACATTTTATGTTGATGGTCCATTTTTAGTGAATTTTTATGTAAAATATGAGATTTAGGCCAAGGTTCAGATATTCCCAGATTTTGTATGTAAGTACTAATATAAATATATATTATTATGAATATGAGTTACATCCTATCTTACATCCTGTTCTGTAAACTAATTTTCTTGCAGAGCCCTATACTGTGGACATCTTCACACACCCACTGAATATCCATTTTAATCTGTGTGATAGTTTCTAAGGGCTGTATAATAAGTCATTGCACTGATGTATCATGCTTTATTAAGGCAGACATATTTTAAAACCTTTTTATGCTGTTCTAATACCCATTTAATGGAATTCTTTCTAGCTTAAAGCAGGCAGCATCAGTATCTGCTGCTTGAAGCTAAAAACTCACACAAGCATATAAGCAGCTTTCCAAGAGGTTATTTAAGCAAACATCACGTGTCAGATATGTCAGGAAACGTGCTAGAGCCTTGAAGAGTTCTTTCCTTGAATTCTTTGGACCTCAGTGTTTGAGTGAATCGGAGAATCTTGCAGCTTCAGGCTTATCCTCATCTTCGTGTGTGTTAAAATACTCCCCAGACCATGGTGGTCATGCCCTTTATGTTTCTATTTCAGTGTGTATTTGAAGATTTATGTAGTTTTTTTTTTTTTTTTTAAAGACCTGAGTCACTGCCAATGTTGAGGTTAGGGCTTTAGAGGTCATCCATCTCGCTCAGTGGTTCTTCCCCGGGAGCGCTTACCAGCATCATCAGGGGATCTTTTTTCAATTTGTGTCTGCTCAGCCCTTGCCTGACCTTTCTAGATTATACTCTTCTGGGATGGGACTTGGACCTGGTGCTTGGGGAAGCCCCTCAGGTGATTGTCTCCCACACTCAGACTGCAGCACCCCTGCTATGGTCCAGTCTCGCTCCCTTTCAAGTATTCCAAAGTAGGGATTTCTTCTTAAAAATTCCCTGGGTCCCACCACAGAGAGTCTGCTGTACTGGCCTGGGGGTGTGACTGTGTTAGTACCTGTAAAGCTGCCCAGGCGATTTGAATGTAAAAGCAAAGTTGAGCACCAGTGGATGAAAGGGATGAGGAATCACAAATAGAATTGCCTACAGTGGGCAGAGAGGTAATGAAGTGGGACTGTGGTGAACTAGAGAGCTCTAGATTCGTTGAGAAGGAACCTCAGCTACTCAGCTCCAGTCAACTGTTGCCGTGCAGGAAGGTGGGCCCAGCATTGTCAAATGTAGGATTATTTTTTTTTAAAAGAAAGGCTGGGATACCAGATCTTTATGTGAAATCCTAGGATTCTTAAACCTGAGCAAGTGATATAAAAAGAAAAACATCCGGAGGCCAGATCCAGCCAGGGGGCCTGGGCCTCTGCTCAGAAACATTCCAGTACAGGAATTCCTTCTGAGGCTTCTGAGGCTTCTGAGGCTTGGCACAATCAACATTTTGGGGCTGGATAATTCTTTGTTCTTGGGGCTAGCCTGCAACTGAAGGATGTTTACAAGCATCCTTGGCTCTACTTACTAGATACCAGTAGCAGCCCTGCCTCCTCCCATTGGTGACATCCAGCATCTCTCTCTCCCCTGAGCAGCAGAATTGCCCCTGAGAACCACTCTCCTGAATCGATGCTGGTTGATTGCCTCCAGTGATGGGGGACTCACTCCGGAAGTCACCCATCTATTGTTAGACAGGTCTAAGATAAGGAAGTGGTTTATTTTTCTCAGTGGAACCTACCCTGGCCATACATTCCATCTACGAGTTATATATAGTTCCATTTTCTGGTGCCACGCAAAAACAGACCTTCAGTATTTTCAAGTTGTCTCCTGTGTTCTCCTGCTGAGTCTTCTGTCCTGCCTGCTAGCAGATTTGTTTCCTGCTCCTCACGAGGCACGTTTGTCCTCTGCCAAATGCCCTCCAGATTTTTGATATCCCTCGTAAAGTGTGGTACCCAGTTGAACTCAACATTCCAGGTGTGGCCTAACCAGCAAGGCCAGCATAGGAGCTATTTCCTGCCTTGCTCCGAACACTGTGCTTCTATTAATGCATCTTGGGATCACATTAGTTGTTTTTTTGGCAACCACATCCCACTGTTGACTCAGGCTGAGCTTGTGGTCAATTAAAACCCACAAATCTTGTTCATGCTGCTCTTAAGCCAGTTTTACTCCATCCTGTGCTGCTGCATTTGTGTGTGTGTGTGTGTGTGTGCGTGCACACACGCACACACGTGCGTACACACACACCTGCAAGATGCACTTTAACCTAATTTTACTATATTGCATTTACTGTTATCACCTACTTGGTTTCAGTATATCATTCTAGTGTATTAAATATTTTGAATTCATATTCATCATTCCACAGAAGAGCTGTTAAGACCAATTTTCTGTCACTCAAAAGTTATTAAGCTTGTCCAGGGCAGTCTGGGCCAGAGTAGTGTGGAAACTCCTGAGACAGCTTTCTTCCCAGATGACACAGGCCCAGTAAGATTTCGGTATCCCACCCCTCAGTTGCACATTCCTGCCATTTAGCCACAGGATACCAGGTGAAAACTTAACCCACTAAAACTGAGATATGATATTATTCAGCCTTTAAAAGAAAAGTGATTCTGACACATGCAGCAACATGGACAAGCCTGGAAGACATTATGCTCAGTGCAAGAAGCCAATCACAGAAAGACCAGCATTATGGGATTCCTCTTACAATCACAGAGCAGTCAAATTCTTGCATATGGAAAGTAGGACGGTGATTTCCAGGGGAAATGACAAGAGGGGACCCTCGAGTTGCTGTTTCATGGATACTATTTCAGTTCGGGAAGATGAAAAAGTCCTGGACGTGGAGAGTGGTGAGGCTAGGGCTTTCCAACAGTGTGAATGTACTGAATGCCACTGAAATGTACACCAAAATGATTAAGGTTGTAAATTTCATGTTCTATATATTTCACCACAATACAAAAATAAAAAGGTACATTATATAGTAGGGGTGGCTAGGTGGCTTAGTCAGTTAAGCATCCAGCCCTCAGCTCAGGTCACGAACTCACAGTTAACGAGTTTGAACCCTGCGTCAGGCTCTGTGCTGACAGCTCAGAACCTGGAGCCTGCTTTGGATTCTGTGTCTCCCCCTCTCTCTGTGCCTCCCCAGCCCATACTCTCTCTCTCTCTCTCTTTCCCAAAACTAAACATTAAAAAATATTTTTTAAAAATGAGGTATACAACCCGCCCAGAGTTTCCTGCACCTGAGGAACATTTTGTGGGGCTTCCAGAAGAGAAGGTAAGGTCTTGCAAGCTGTTTGGAATATTTAATAGGAAGCATGAAAATCCAAAAATATGACTCATGTTGTACTTGTTGGCAGCAGGGAATCGATGGCCCTTATGTTCCCCAAACTGTTCTACCTCTGGTGGAGGAGATGCTTGGAGACAAACCATTGGTTTCTGGTCACTGAAGACATATCCCCCCACCATGACTCCCTGGTGAAGGAACTCGTGCGCACACGCGCACACACACGCACACACACAAGCCCCTGGGTGTTCACTTGCTCATGGCCCTCCCAGCGAGTTCATGGCTGAGGAGAGACTCCTCCACCCACCCCACAGGGCTCCTTCATCAGACCACACTGGGAAGTGGGGGGAATGTGCCTAGAACTTGGATGCATAACCTGGTTGCCACGCCTGGCACGGGTACAAAACGACCCATGAAATGAAATGGGGGGCCAGCGTTGACAATTACATTGGGTCTCAGGACCCAACCTCATTTAATGACACAAGGTTCTCTTTGCATACATCTGTTGCTCTTTAAAGTACATTTTTAATGACTTCTTGTTTCAAACCTGAAGACCATTTTCTTTGTTGGAAACAAAAGTAAGACCTGAGTTCTGCCTCTAATCTGTCATCTGTTGGCACGATCCTGTCATTTATCTCCTTGCTTCAGAAGTGCCCCCAAATCAATTTTTCTCATCCTTAACATTTTTGCAAACCTTAGCTCTTTTTTCCCCACAGCCTCCCTGAAACCACTCTTGTCCATGCTTAACAACTTTTGTATTCATCTTTGGTTTTGTGCCTGTCTTTCCTTTTTTATGAACTGATCTTAAAATGATCAGGCCTTGCCAGCAAATTCCCTGTGAGAACACACTAGTTTCTTTAGGGCCTCACTCTTCCCACAACCCCGCCCCCCATAGGAATTATATAGAAAATTATTAAACATCCTTCTATATGAGTTGCACATACTCTGGCTTGCATTTTGGCCATGGGACTCTGGCCTATGAAAATGTCTAGATCAAGCAGTTAAGCCATGGGGTACAGTAACATGTTTGGGCTTCATGGCAGCCCTGTGCACTAGGCAAACCAGGTATTAATATCCCCACCTCCCAGCTCAGAAAGATGAATCTCAGGGAGTTCACATGAGGTTATAGAAACAAAAACACACAGCAACAGTATTGATGCGGCACCTACCATGGACTGGGCACTATTCTAGACTGTGGGGATCCAGAGGCAAACAAAACAAAACAATGGTCTCATGGTACTTTCATTCTAGTGGAGAAGAACAAACAGTAAACGAGTAAATATAGAGAACATGCCAGGTGGTGATAAGAAGGGAAAGGATGTTGCTTTATAGCAGGTCATGGCATATATTTGAAGGATGTGAAGGAAATGAGGGAGCCATGTGGATAAGTGGGGAAAGAGGGTTTCAGACAGTAGGAAGAGCCCGTGCAAAGGCCCTGAGGTGGAAATATGTTTATTATTTTTCCTTCTTTTTTAAATTATGATACATTAAATATATGTTCCATTTGCTTTTGACATAAAAAGTTATTATCAGTATATAATATTTTATATTTCTCCATATTATCTATCCTTTTGATACTGGGAATGTGTTTAGAGTCTTGGGCAACAGCAAGGAGGCAGCTAAGTGTCTTTGGAACAAAGTAAGTGAGAGAAGAGCATGGCAAGACATAACATCAGAGGGTTCTAAGTCATGTAGGATTGTATAAGTTACTGTTAAGATCTTTGGTTTTTACTGAGGCATGTGGAAAGCCACTGGATTTCCTAGAGAGTTAGATGTGGGGTGTTAGAGAAACAGAGGAGTCAGCAATAATTGAACAATCAAAAGTTTGGAGGTGATATTAATTGGAATGGGAAGGACTGTAGAGGAAGCAAGTGGGTGTGGGGATCAAGAACCAGTGTGGATGTGTCAGGAATTGGAATAAGGAAAGGAGGAGTAAGTGGGGTTGGGGGCAGAGGAGGCTGAGGAAATAGAGGCATTTATTGATCACAGGACAGGAGTTCCAGACAGTCCACAGAAAGGTTTGAGAGAATGCTATTGGAGGTAATGGATAAGTATGGGGCTGAGAATATGACTCCAGACTTGCGTATTCCAGCCTCGCTTCCTTGGCCACAGCATTTGGAGGTCTGAGTCTCTCACACTTAACAGGTTCAAAACCAGTCCATTGATCTTCAGCCTCAGATGTGCGCCTTTGCCAGTGTTCCTCACTTCAGTAAGTGGCGACCATCTTCCCGGTGCTCACACCTGAAACCTGGAACCTTCTTCTGTCCTCCCCTTCTCCACCCCTTCCCCAGTGCAGTCTGTCAAAAAAAGCCCTCTTCTGTCATCCTCCTGTAAGAGATCCAAATCCAACTACTTCTCTTCCACACCGTCAAGGGCCAGTCCAGGCCTTCATCACTTCTTGCCCAGTGTATGCAAAAGGCTCCTCATTCATGTCTCCTCCCCACCTTGGCCTGCTAGTCTGTTCTTCACACAGCAGGCCAAGGATTAATCTTTTTTAAGAAGCATCCATTGAATCCTACCACTTCTTTGCTTAAAACTCGTAGGAAAAAAAAAATTCAGCTCTTACTGCAAGTTTCAAAGTTCTGCATCTTTTCACTTGCAGATCTTTGCAATACTGTTCCCTCTGCTGGGGTCTCTGACATGCTTTCCTGTTGTCTTCATACCTGAATACCGACTTGGATGCACAGTGAGTTGGTCTTCTTTCCTCCAAGTTATATAGGCACCATTGGGTCTATCATGGCATTTATTGCTGAAGCAGAAAGGTCTGAACCATCCGCATCCTTTTTTAAAAAATATTTTGTGGGGCACCTGTGTGGCTCACTTGATTAATTGTCTGACTCTGGCTTAGGTCATGATCTCACAGTTTGTGAGTTCAAGCCCTGCACTGGGCTCTGTGCTGACAGCTCAGAGCCTGGAGCCTGCTTCAGATTCTGTGTCTCCCTCTCTCTCTGTCCCTCCCCCTCTCATGCTCTCATGCTCTCTCTCCCTCAAAAATAAATAAACATATACAAAAATTAAAACACGGCGGAGCAGCATGGAGACTCTGAACTTGTCTCATTCCTGGAACACAGCCAGATCAGCACCAAATCATTTTGAACACCTAGGAAATTGATCTGAGAATTAACGTAACATCTGCATAACTTGAGCCATAGAACTCAGCAGGTACTTGGTGCAGAGAGTTGAGCTGGGGGAGAGAAAAGCTGCAGAGGGTAGGGAGCTCTTTTTGCAGGGAGAGGACAGAGAGAAAGCAGGAGTGTGCGGCACATCAGGAGTGCAAGAAAATTACTCCTTTGAAAGTAGCTGGAGAGAGAGAAAAAGAGTGAAAACACAGGGAACTGAACAAGAAATCTGTTTCCCAAAACCAATGACAGGAAGAAAGGAGAAGGTTTCAGTACCACCAGGATTCTGTAAACAGTGGAGCAAAGTCTGAAGTTTCAGAGCTCAGTGCCTGATGGTCCTCTGGTGAGGAAACAGGCTGACCCTCCAGGAGCAGGCCCTGGAGTCTGCGGGGTCCATGTGCCACATGGGGAGAAGTAGTTCCGATGCTTGGAGTGCATTTGGTAGAGGCCATATGGCCTCCCCACAGGCAAAGGTCCCGATGGACCCTGGAGAGCAGCCATGTTTGCTGGTATTGGGACAAAGACGCCAGAGTGCAGTGAAACCTGGCACCAGCTGTGTGTTGTGATTTGCCACATCCCTGAACCTCTGCTACTGCACAGCCTCATGAACATTTTCTGGGGCAAGCTGGCAGCCAGCTGTTGCTCAGCAAGACCCTCCTCCAGAGAGCTGGCCACGGCGTCCAAGCCACAGGGGTCTCTGGTGTGGGGTTTTTGAAACACAATCCCATCTGAGATAAAGCTCTAGAGGGAGGTGCAGCCTGGCAGCTGGAGAGCTTGGACACAGGGTAGAGGCAGGGAGTGGACAGAGGCCTGAGACAAAGGAGTATGCTTGATTGTGAGCCAGTGCGAGCATGAAGTTCCTGTGACAGAGACCAGGGAGCTGGATGAAACCATTTCTACCTCTTCAGTGCATGTGCCCGCATGTACCCACCCCAGTAAACTAAGCAACACTACCTAGTGGAGAACGAAGCCATTACATCAAGTACCACCCAACTGCTCCTCCAAGCACATCCCCTAGAAGACGAGCACAAGTCACTCTACCTGCTTAGTGTTAGGACTATCGAGGGCTTCATAGTTTCAATTCTAGAGGAAACTGAGTATAACTTCAGTAAGGTTTCGTTCTATTTTCTGGTTCACTTATTTTCTTTGCTTCTGTTTTTGCTTAAATTGTTTTTTTCTTTCCCCTTTCCTCATTCTTGGATACAGAAAGATAAAAATATTTTATTTTTATATATTTTTTACTTTTAAAGATTTTTTCTTCTCTTTATTTCTCTATTCTATCTTATATAAACTTTTTAAACTTTAATTTTTCTTACTTTTCTTCGTTCTATTGCCCTTTTTTCTCTATTCTATCAAGATTCCTTCAATAAGCAGACCAAAACACACCAAGGATCCTGCTTCCTTTATTTGATTTTTTGTTTTGTTTTTAATTTTTAATTTTATTAATTTTTGTCTTCCTCCAAAATGACAAAATGAAGGAATTCACCCCAAAAGAAAGAACAGGAAGAAATGACAGCCAGCGGCCTAATCAACACAGATATAAGCAAAATGTCTGAAATAGAATATAGAACCATGGTAATAAGAATACTAGCTGGGATTTATAAAAAGAATCCCTTTCTACGGAGAAAAATCTAGTCAGGATGAAATTTAAAATGCTACAACCAAGATGTAATCTCAAAGTATGCCACGACAGCAAGATGAAGCAGAGTAGCGAATCAGTGATTTAGATGACAAAATATGGAGAATAATGAAGCAGGAAAAAAAAGAGGGAGACAAAGGGTAAAGATCACAATACAAGACTTAGAGAATTCAGGGACTTACTAAAAAGGAATAACATCCAAACCATAGGAATCCCAAAAGATGAAGAGAGAGAAAAAGGGGCAGAAGATTTATGTGATCAAATTGTAGTAGAAAACTTTCCTAATCTGGGGAAGGACACAGACATCAACATCCAAGAAGCACAAAGAATGCTCATTACCCTCAACAAAAAACGACCAGCCATCACCAAGACATACTATAGTCAAAATCACAAAATACACAGATGAGGAAAGACTTATGAAAGCAGCAAAGGAAAAAAGTTCTTTAAGGGAAGGCAGATTGGGTTTGCAGCAGATCTGTCCATAGAAACTTGGCAGGTTAGAAAGGAGCGGCAGGATATATATGTCTATATAAAGAACAGACATAGTTCTTTATCCAGCAAGGCTGTCATTCAAAATAGAAGAAGAGATAAAAAGTTTCCCAAACAAAAACTAAAGGAGTTCATGACCACTAAGCCAGCTCTGTGAGAAATTTTAAGGGGGGACTCTTTGAGTGGAGGAAAGACAAAACAAAAAGATCCAAAGCAACAAAGACTAAAAAAGGACCAGAGAACCTCACCAGACGTACCAACTCAAAAGGCAACACAATGGCACCAAATTCATATCTTTCAGTACTCAGTCTAAATGTCAATGGACTAAATTCTTCAATCAAAAGACATAGGGTATCAGAATGGATAAGAAAACAAGACCCATCTATATGCTGCTCACAAGAGACTCATTTTAGACCGAAAGACACCTGCAGATTGAAAGTAAGGGAATGGAGAACCATCATGCTAAGTAGTCAAAATAAGGCTGGAATAGCCATACTTATTTATATCAGACAAACTAGATTTTTAAAACAAAGACTGTAACAAGAGATCAAGAAGGGCATTATATCGTAATTAAAGAGTCTATCCACCAAGAAGATCTAACAATTTACAAATGTTTACAATTGTAAACATTTATGCCCCACAAACGAGATATCCAAATACATAAATTAATTAATCGCAAACATAAACTCATTGATGGGGTACCTGGGTGGCTCAGTCAGTTGGGCAGCCAACTCTGGCTTGGATCATGATCTTGCAGTCCAGGAGTTCGAGCCCTACATCAGGCTCTGTGCTGACAGCTCAGAGCCTGGAGTCTGCTTCAGGTTCTGTGTCTCACTCTCTCTCTGCCCCTCCCCTGCTCACACACTCTCTCTCAAAAATAATAAACATTAAAAAATTTTAAAAAAGAAACTCATTCATAATAATACCATAATAGTAGGGGACTTCACCACCCCACTTACAGCAATGTAAAGATCATTTAAGCAGAAAATTGACAAGGAAACAATGGTTTTGAATGACACACTGGACCAGATGAACTTAACAGATCTATTCAGACATTTCATTGTAAGGCAGCAGAATACACATTCTTCTCCAGTGCACATGGAACATTCTCCAGAGTAGATCACATACTGGGTCACAAATCTGCCCTCAAGAAGTACAAAGAAGTCGAGATAAGACCTTGCATATTTTCAGACTACAATGCTATGAAACTCAAAATCAACCACAAGAAAAAAAAAAGGAAATATCATGAATACTTGGATATTAAAGAACATCCTACTAAAGAATGAATGGGTTAACCATGAAATTAAGAGGCAATTAAAAAGTACATGGAAGCCAATGAAAATGAAACACAATAGCCCAAAACCTCAAGGATGCAGCAAAGGCAGTCATAAGAGGGAAGTATATAGCATTCTAGGGGCGCCTGGGTGGCATAGTCGGTTAAGCGTCCGACTTTCGCTTGGGTCATGATCTCGCGGTTCGTGGGTTTGAGCCCCGCGTCGGGCTCTGTGCTGACTGCCAGCTCAGAGCCTGGAGCCTGTTTCAGTCTGTGACTCCCTCTCTCTCTGACCCTCCCCTGCTCATGCTGTCTCTCTCTCTCTCCTAGAAATAAATAAAAAATATTAAAAAAAAATGTTTAAAAAAAAAAGAGGGAAGTATATAGCATTCTAGGCCTTCTTAAAGAAGGAATAAAGGTCTCAAATACATAATCTAACCTCACACCTAAAAGAGCTGCAAAAAGAACAGCAAATAAAGCCCAAAACTAGCAAAAGGGAAATAAAGATTAGAGCAGAAGTCAATGACAATGAAACAAACAAACAAACAATAGAACAGATCAATGAAACCAGGAGCTGGTTCTTTCAAATAATTAACAAATTGATAAACTCCTTACCAGATTTAGCAAAAAAAGTAAAGAAACCAAATAAATAAAATCACAAAGAGATCACAACCAACACAGCAGAAATACAAATAATAATGTGTGAGCAATTATATGCCAACAAATTGGGCAGTCTGGAAGAAATGGACACATTTCTAGGAACACATAAACTACCAAAACTGAAACAGGAAGAAACAGAAAATTTTAACAGACCCATAACCAGTAAAGAAATGGAATCAGTAACCAAAAATCTCCCAACAAAGAATCCAAGGCTGGATGGCTTTACAGGGGAATTCTACCAAACATTTAAAGAAGCGTTAACACCTATTCTTTTGAAGCTGTTCCAAAAAAATAGAAATGAAAGGAAAACTACCAAACACATGCTATGAGGCCACCCATTACCTTGATTCCAAAACCAGACAAAGACCCCACTAAAAAGGAGAAATACAGACCAATTCCCCTAGTGAACATGGATTCTCAACAAGATACTAGCAAACCAAATCCAACAATACATTAAAAGAATTATTCCCCATGATCAACTGGGATTTATTCCTGGGATGCATGTCTAGTTCAATATCTGCAAATCAATCAAAGTGATACATCACAGGGGCGCCTGGGTGGCTTAGTCGGTTAAGCGTCCGACTTTCGCTTGGGTCATGATCTCACGGTTTGTGGGTTCGAGCCCCGCGTCGGGCTCTATGCTGACTGTCAGCTCAGAGCCTGGAGCCTGTTTCGGTCTGTGACTCCCTCTCTCTCTGACCCTCCCCTGCTCACGCTGTCTCTCTCTCTCCTAGAAATAAATAAAACATTAAAAAAAATTAAAAAAAAAGTGATACATCACATTAATAAAAGAAAGGATAAGAACCACATGGTCCTCTCATTAGATGCTGAAAAAGCATTTGACAAAATATAGCATCTTTTCTTGATAAAAAACCCTCAAAAAAGTAGGGATAGAAGGATCATATCTCAAGATCATAAAGGCTATATATAAGAGACCCACTGCTAATATCATCCTCAATGGGGAAAAACTGAGAGCTTTCCTCCTAAGGTCAGGAACAGGACAAGGATGGCCACTCTCACCACTGTTATTCAACATAGTGTTGAAAGTCCTAGCCTCAAGCAATCAGACAAAACAAAGAAATAAAAGTCATCCAAACTGGCAAGGTGGAAGTCAGACTTTCACTCTTCTCAGACAACGTGATACTCTATGTGGAAAACCCGAGAGACTCAAACAACAACAAACCTGCTAGAACTGATACATAAATTCAGCAAAGTCGCAGGATACAGAATCAATGTACAGAAATTCATTACATTTCTAACACCAATAATGAAGTAGCAGGAAGAGAAATCAAGGAATCGATCCCATTTACAATTGCACCAAAAACCATAAAATACCTGAGAATAAACCTAACCAAAAAGGTGAAAAATCTATACACTATAAACTATAGAAAGCCTATAAAAGAAATTGAAGCACACACACACACACACACACATACACACACACACACAAGTGGAAAAACATTCCATGCCAGTGGATTGGAAGAATATTGTTAAAATGTCTATAATACCTAAAGCAGTCTATGTATTCATTTCAATCCCTATCAAAATAACAACAGCATTCTTCACAGAGCTAGAACAAATAATTCTAAAATTTGTACTGAACCAGAAAAGACCCCCAAACAGCCAAAGCAAAGCTGAAAAAGAAAACCAAAGCATCACAATTCTGGGCTTCAAACTATATTACAAAGCTGTAATCATCAAGGCAGTATGGTACTGGCACAAAAATTGGCGCATAGATCAATGGAACAGAATTGAGAACCCAGAAATGGACCCACAACGTATGGCCAACTAATCTTTGACAAAGTAGGAAAGAATATCCAATGGAAAAAAGACAGGCTCTTCAGCAAGTGATGATGGGAAAACTGGACAGCAACATGCAGAAGAATGAACCTGGACCACTTTCTTACACCAGACACAAAAATATACTCAAAATGGGTGAACGACCTAAATGTAAGACAGGAAGCCATCAAAATCCTAGAGGAGAAAATAGGCAGCAACCTCTTTGACCTCAGCTGCAGCAACTATTTATTTGACATGTCTCCGGACGCAAGGGAAACAAAAGCAAAAATGAACTACTGGGACCTCATCAAGATAAAAAGCTTCTGCACAGTGAGGGAAACAGTCACCAAATCTAAAAGGCAACCAATGGAATGAGAGAAGATATTTACAAATGACAAATCAAATAAAGGGTTAGTATCCAAAATCTATAAAGAACTTATCAAACTCCACACCCCCCCCAAAAAAAAACAAAAACGAATAATTCAGTGAGGAAATGGGCAAAAGACATGAAGAGACACTTTTCCAAAGAACACATCCAGATGGCTAACAGACATATGAAAAAAAAAAATCATCAGGAAATAACAAATCAACATCACAATGAGATATTACCTCACACCTGTCAGAATGGTTAAAATTAACAACTCAGGCAACAACAGATGGTGACGAGGATGCAAAGAAAGGGGAACCCTTTTAGACTGTTGGTGGGAATCAAGACTGGTGCAGCCACTCTGGAAAACAGTATGGAGGTTCCTCAAAAAAATAAAAACTAGAACTACGCTATGACCCAGCAATTGCACTACTAGGTATTTACCTAAAGGATACAGGAATGCTGTTTTGAAGGAGCATATGCACTCCCAATGTTTTTAGCAGCACTATCAATAATAGCCAAAGTATGGAAAGAGCCCGAATATCCATCAATTGATGAATGGATTCAGAAGATGTGGTATATGTATACAATGGAATATTACTCGGTGATGAAAAAGAATAAAATCTTGCCATTTGCAACAACATGGATGGAACTAGAGTATATTATGCTAAGCAAAATAAGTCAGAGATAGACAAATATCATACGATCTCACTCATGTGAAATTTAAAATACAAAACAAATGAACATAAGGGAAAAGAAGCAAAAATACTTTGAAAATGGAGCGCTTGGGTGGCTCAGTTGGTTAACTGTCCGACTTCAGCTCAAGTCATGATCTAGCAGTTCATGAGTTCAAGTCCTGTGTCCAGCTTTATGCTGACAGCTCAGAGCCTGGAGCCTGCTTTGCATTCTGTGTCTCCCTCCCTCCCTCTCTCTCTCTGCCACTCCCCCACTTGCACTCCATCTCTCTCTTTCTCTCTCTCAAAAAAAAAATCTAAAAAATTTTTTAAATAATAATATAAAAACATGGAGACAAACTATAAGAGACTCTTAAATACAGAGAATAAGCTGAGGGTTGCTGGTGGTGTGTGGGGTGAGGGAACAGGCAAACTGGGGGATGGGCATTAAGGAGGACACTTGCTGGGATGAGCATTGGGTCTTATATGTAAGTGATGAACCACTAAATTCTATTCCGAAAATTATGATTACAGTATATGTTAACCAACTTGGATTTAAATTCTAAAAAATTAAAATATATTTGTTTTTCTGTTCATGTTTGTGTTTGTTTTTGTAGGTGATTATTTTCCTGGTTGGATGCTTGTAGCATAATTTCTTTACCTTCAAAACATAAGAGACATTTTTAGATTGTATCTAGTGGCAGGTCTTCTTCCATGGACGTTATTTTTTTCCCCTGAAAAACTAATGAATTTTTTCACTTAAGAATAGAAAGTTTTTGCTTTTGCTTATTATGTCTTTCATAATTCTAAAGCGGCTGTACAGCCATTTCCCTGCCCTCTTTTATATTTTACTTCTGCTAGTTGAGCTTTTTCTAGTGCTGAAGAAGAACACATAAATCTCATGAATGAAGATCGTTGGCCAGACCAATCATTGCCCCCTACTACAATCACAGGATGCCTTTTAAGTATCTGGTTTGACTTCCCTTATAGGGTTGTTGTAACAGAGACATGAAAATGTCCATTCCTGGGACACCTGGCTGGCTCAGTGGGAAGAGCATGTGACTCTTAATCTCAGGTCATGGGTTTGAGCCCACTTTGGGTGTAAAGATTACTAAAAACAAATAACTTTCAAAAAAAAGTCCATTCAGAGACACACACAGGCCCATTCTCAAGGAGCAGAGGAGCCAAAGGGATATAGTCTGGAAATAGCAAATAAGATTAGAGGTAATATTCTGGCCTTGATGTCTTTGTCAGGTTCTGAGCAGAATAGATCAAAGTTTGTCTTTATTTCCACAACCCCAAAAAAAAAAAAAAAGGCCTCAGGCCAAAAAATGTCACTGCTAATTCAATTTTCTTTTTCTAATGTGTATGTCACTCAGCACTTTTTGATTTTGTGGCCATCTGCCTGCTGCTGTATTTTCTAATCCTGTTAGAACTGAACTTCATGGCCAGTTGCTTTGGTCTCCTAGAGGCACATGGGAGACCCTACAGATTGCCTCTCTGATCAGAAGGGATTTCAGTTATGAAGTTTGGGATTACAGGTGTCCTATAAGCCTAGCAGGGAAAAACAGACATTCATTAAAGCCTATTCTGAAATACCTGCTGCTTCTCTTTCCCACCTTTTTTCTTGAATAAATCAAGGAACTTGGGGGCAGTTGAAGTGATAGCTAAAGTGTTTCTTAATAGTAAAAGTTAATTCCGCAGGGCGAAATCAGGGTTCATTCTACAGTGCCCAAAATTCAGGCAGAGTCATGGTTGAAATAGTACAGAGCCTTTTAAGGTTGGTGAAAAATCATTAAACATATAAAGCTTCCAGAATTTGTAATCCAAATCTATAAACAGATTTCCATACACTGATGTGGAGAAAATACAATTATCGTTCATCATGGGTCTGTTATTGTCACAGGATCTGAGCTGGAGCCAGGCCGGCAGCTGAACTCATGGGTTTTCCACCACATCCCAAATGAAGCCCAAAGTGACAGGAACATGAGACAGACACTGAATAATTCAGGTCTCCAAACACCCCCTGAGCTCCCTCTCTGTGTGTTTCGTTCTCCATAGATCTGGGTGGTTTTGCGCACATCTATGGGTTTGGATCGGGAAATTACCTCTATTGATTTCGTCGGAGTATGTGATATAAATTTACACTCTGTCTCCCTGCCCCCAAGCCAAATGCCAGCACGAGTCTCTTTCCAAACAGCCAAACCGGCCATTCAGCTAACCCTGTTGTTTGAGAGCTTGTGTGGGACAAGCCACGCTCTGAAGGTATTTTTATTGTGTTCATTTTAATTTTTAGACTTTTACTTGTGTACAGTTTCAAACATACAGTATATATATAAAAAAACAAAACCAGACATCTATGTACCCAGAGCCCAAATTGTACAGTTTGTTCGCATTTTCCCAGATTTGCCCCAAATACACATTTGTTATTTGTACACAGAACATCACAGGTAAAACAAAAGACATCCTCCTTCCCAAACATACATGCTCCATCCAGGTCTCTCAACCTCTCTCCTCAGGAGGAAACAAATCTAGAAGCCCCTGTGTATCCTTCCCATGAATGTTTCACTGTTTCTACTGCATATAATTGTATCTTTAAAATTTATACCAGAGAGGGGCGCCTGGGTGGCTCAAGTCAGTTGAGTTTTGGACTTGGCGCATGTCATGATCTCGAGGTTCATCAATTCAAGCCCTGCAACCAGCTCTGTGCTGACAGCTCAGAGCCTGGAGCCTGCTTCAGATTCTGTGTCTTCCTCTCTCTGCCCCTCCCCCACTCATGCCCTGTCTTTCTCAAATATAAATAAAAACATTAAAAAAATTATACCAGAGAAATTAACACCATGCTCTCCTTATCTTCAACCTTGGGATTTTGAGATTTCTCAGCATTGAAAAATATAGATCGAAGTTAGTTTAATTGCAAAATAGGATTCCACTAAGTAAATATAACTTTTTCTTTTTTTTTTCACTATACTTAAGGCTATTTTCCATTTTCACTATTGCCAACAACCTTACAATGAATACTCATCCCCACCTCCTTGTGGATAAATGGGTTTCTTTATGGCAGTCTGTTCAATTATTATTATTTGTTTTTATTTTTTTAACGTTTTACTTATTTTTGAGAGAGAGAGAGAGAGCGTGAGCAGGGGAGGGTCAGAGAGAGAGGGAGACACAGAATCCAAAGACAGGCTCCAGGCGCTGAGATAGCTGTCAGCACAGAGCCCAATGCAGGGCTCAAACCCACGAACCGTGAGATCATGACCTGAGCTGAACTCAGATGCTTAACAGACTGAGCCACCCAGGCGCCCCTTATTATTTGTTTCTAATCATTACCCCCGGCAAGCATACACTGACATTGCCACCAACACAGTTTTTACAAAACCAATACCTAATCTTACTATGGGTAACACGCGCTTAGATATTGTTTCTTTTGCATTTGCTTTGAAGGCCGTTTAGAAACCTTTTGACCCCATGACTCCCTAATGGGTGGCAGCCAGGCCAGCGCACATGCCCACATCTGAGTCTGAGGGTGCAGGTGCTAATTTGTCTCGCTGCTGACAAGCTTCCCCAGACCTGCCAGCAGCCATGCTGGTGGTTCCCGTCGCCTTGTACCTGCGCAGGTGCTGGTCCTTGTCGGGCTTTTCTGAAAATCTTTGCCATACTGATAGGTGTACTGGAATCTCATTTTACTTCAGTTTGCATTTCCCCCATTGCCACTGAACTGGATGCTTTGGTTTTCCCTGTGAATTTTTAGATTCAGCATCCACATGTTTTAATAGGAAGCATTTCTTATTATTGGTTAAGCCTAAATATCTTCTAATTTCCATTGGATTTCCCCTTTGACATGTGAATTGGTTAAGAGTGTAAACATTTCGGGGCGCCTGGGTGGCTTAGTCAGTTAAGCGTCCGACTTTCGCTTGGGTCATGATCTCGCGGTTCGTGGGTTCAAGCCCCGCGCCGGGCTCTGTGCTGACTGCCAGCTCAGAGCCTGGAGCCTGTTTCAGTCTGTGACTCCCTCTCTCTCTGACCCTCCCCTGCTCACGCTGTCTCTCTCTCTCTCTAGAAATAAAAAAAAAAAAAAAAAGTGTAAACATTTCCCAAAGGAGGGGTGCCTGGCTGGCTCAGTCAGTGGAACATGTGGCTCTTGATCTCAGGATTGTAGGTTCAAGCCCCACACTGGATGTAGAGATTATTTAAAATCTTTTAAAAATAAAAATTAAATAAATAAAGTGTAATTGTTTCCTAAGGGAATGAGAAGCTTTGACTGCTTTTCTGCCCTTTTTTTTATAAAAAAATTTTTTAATGTTTAGTTATTTTTGAGACAGAGAGACAGAGACAGAGTGTGAGTGGGGGAGGGGTCAGAGAGAGAGGGAGACACAGAATCGAAAGCAGGCTCCAGGCTCTGAGCTGTCAGCACAGAGCCCGACGTGGGGCTTGTACTCGAGAACCGTGAGATCATGACCTGAGTCAAAGTCCAACGCTTAACCTTGACTGAGCCACCTGAGCGCCCCTGCCCATCTGGTTCAATTTTCCGACACCAGCAAGGAAGTGGTCTGCTGGAATTGAATCTTTGACATTTACCTAGAGATTTTTAATAAATATTCTACAAGTGCTTAACAAGAATATATCCTAATTTTTAGATTCTATGTCCTAAACATGTTTGTTAAACCAAGTTTATTAATTGTGATGTTCAAAACTTCAATATCCTTATTTTTCATTTTCTTTGTGCATCAGTTTCTACAAAATGTTGATTAAAATCCCCCTCCATGACTGTAGTTTATCTAATTCTTCTTGTCATTCTGTCATATTTGCTTTATTTTGAAGCTGTGTTAGTTGAAAATAGCTTCTGAGATTTGTATTTTACTGGTGAATTTTCCCTTTAATAATTACATAGCGGTCATTTTTATCCCTAACTATGCTTTGTTACCTTTAATAATGTTTTATCTGATGCTACTAATTGATACACCAGCCTTCTTTTAGTCCCCTTTCACCTAGTATATCTTCTTCAATCCCATTATGTACAAAATTACTTTTAAGGTGTATCTCTAATAAATAGCATATAGATAACTTTTTTGTCCAGTACAAGAATCCCCATGTATTACCTGATGACAACTGTCCGTCTACATCTATTGTGGTTGTACATCTGGATTTGGACCATTTTATTTTGTGAATCTGATATTATATAGTGTATATTTCCTACTTTGTGTTGAAGGAGTTAGGTATTCTTTTCTCGCTGTTTTGTATTCTGTTCCTATTCTTCTAGTAGTTTCCCTTAAGTTTTTAATGTGCATATTTTAGTCCCTGTAGGTGACTGCTACTTCTGCTCTGCTCCAGAACACATGCAGACCTTGGAAGGCTTAGTTCTCATTGCTTTCTTTCATTGCATTCATTTTTTTGTGAACTGGTTATTTTGTTTCCACCTCCCCCAATATTAGTTACTATTTTTTAAAAGAAATGCTTGCTTACTTAGTGATAGAGGGCGGCAGTGCTGTTTGCTAAATAATGCCTCTGGCAGCATACCCCTTCATTCTGTGGTCAATATCCTTTTACCAGACTACATTCCTGGAGCATTAACCTCCCTCCACCTTTCCTGCTGAGAGATGGCTTTTTATGACCTTCATGACCAGTGTTTAAACTGAGTATAGAATTCTAGATTGATAGTTTTCTTTTGCAGGAGTTTAAATGGGCTCTTCCATTATTCTGGGCTTCTTTTGTGGCCAACGGTCTGTGTTTCCTTTGCAGATAATTTCAGTGTCCTTAAATTTTTCTCTGTCTTTGTTACTCTTCAGTTTCAACTTCATGGAATCATATGTGTCCATACCCAGTGCAGAACTCAGTGTGCATTCTGAACATTGTCACTGAATATCGCCCAGTTCCCATTCTCTGTATTCTCTGCTACTAGAACTCTGCTCGTATCTATTCTCCATGTCTTTTATCCTTCTTGTCCATCTCTTCTTCTGCGAACTTTATTCTGGACGATGTTCTCAGTTCTGTCTTTTACTTCAATAATTCTCTTTTCCGGCAGTGTTTAATCTGCTAACACATTTACTGGGATTTTATTTTCTTTGCCCACATTTTTTTATTGGCATTCTATTTGCTTCTCTTTTCAAAGCCACTGGTTATCATTTTCATATTATTTTGTTCTTCTAGGATGATTTCTAATTTTTCTTTTATCTCTTTAAAAATCTTAAACAGACCCATGGTGTCTTTCAGATTGCCGTCCTATTGCCTAAAGTTCCTGAGATCACTAATTTTACTGCTTGTGGTGGCTGCTGACTCTTCCTCGTGGTTGACCATTTCTTCCTGTGGCTTGAGTTTCTTTTTTTTTTTTTTAAATAATAACTAAATCCCAGTGGGGACTGTTTATACCATGGGAATCCCATGGAACATAGGGTTATAGTAATATACCCAGAGTACTTTTCCTTTTGTGTATGCAGGGAACCCTGGGGATTTCACTAGAATCTTAGAATTCCAGTACTTACTAGTAGTGTGAACTTGATTTTCAACATCACCATGAAGGGCAGACCTGGCCTCTTAGTTTCTCATGAGTGAGTTGGTTTTGTTACCAACCCAGAGTCCCAGTTGCTTTCCTTGGTTGATGGGCACAGTTTTTCTAAATCCCTTTCACTAAGGCTATAACCCTACCTTAGTAGGTTATAAGCTCTAGCTTTAGTTTACTTAGACCTCAATTCTCAATACCTCCCACCATCCTGGTGGGGACAGAGGGTAGAGCCACCCAAATTAATAGATAAGGGTTTAGCTTTCAGTGATCAGTGATGCTGACTCACCATAAACACAGACCACTGTTTCCACAGTCCCCAAGGCCAGTTCTTTCTCTGTTGGTCATAGGTATACATTTCAAACTTCAAAGTCAGATATGCAATAAATATGCCCTTTTCTTCTAGCTTGATTATCCCACCACCTGCTCTGTATGCCTCTGATCTGTGGAGAAGATCAACTTTGGTCCTTCCTTGGGCCACTCACATCCATGTGTTTTGCATCCAAAGACTGGCTGTATTTGGCTCTCAGTCATCTGTCTACACAGGTTGCCACTGATGCATCCATTGTCCCTTTCTGCATGGCTTCATTTCATCCAGTCCCTTTCTCTGCTCGCAGAGAGTCTTCTGTGAGGCTTCCTGTGGTCCCACCTACCCTGGAAGCATCCCAAAGCCCTCCTCCGAGGTTTATGATCTGTCCCAGCAGTACTGCTGGGGGGTGAGGCTCATTTCTCCTGCCCAGGGACTCACAGTATACAGTCTCATTCTCTCTCCTTCTTTCCATCTCTCTCCCTTTCTCTGCCCCCATCCCACACTGCTCATTCTCTCCCTCCTCCTCCAGTCTAGCAGATCCTAATTCTAGTAGAATAAATCTTGCCATTTCGTCAAGCCGGCACACTCTGTCACTGTTCTTGGATCCTTTTTCCCTGAAGCCATAAGCTTTGGGAGGAAAAGGCCAAATGGAAACCTTTTTTTCTGATTTCCACCCCTCTACAGATGCCCTATGAGGAAAGGGTCTCAGAGGCTGCTCCCTCCTTAAATACAGGGAAGGAAATAGGAATATAGAGAAGGAAAACGTGTGGGAAGAGAAAAAAAAAACAACAACAACTAATACTTTAAATATTTCCCTAGAGTTGTAGCTACCATTTTTTTAGTTTGGGAGTCTGACATACCTGATCTCAAATCCTGGTGACACCGCTGCTAGTAATGTGATTTGGAGCTAGTTTCCTAACACCTCCTGACATGTGCTTCCTCATTGTCATTGGGGGATAATAAGATTACTTACCCCGTAGATTTGTCGTGACCAATAAATGAGATAGTGGATGTAAAGCATTTATTTCACTACCTGCACATGGCAATTTAATTAATAACTGGTAGTTATTCTTATGAACACATAGTTATCATTAGGATTCACTTTCTGCTTAGAGCTAGATTATCTGGGATGAGTTACTGAGGCTCAGTTCTCTCGTGTGCTGTGAGTTTCAAGGGTGCCATTTTGAAGGAGAGTAACAGTTCTTACAAGCCCAGAGTCACCAGGTCTCCTTTAGGTACCCAGCTCCTGGTGGTGACTGCTAGGGCCTCATACTTACATTTTTCTGGATCAGCTGGAGCCCCTCTGTCTGGAGATGCTTCCAAGATTTACAGTGCTCCTCTCCAGGGGCCACTTGCAGCCAGTAGCTGACTGACGTGACTGGGGGGGTGGGGTGCAGACAAAAGTCAGCCCCTTGCTACCAGACAGCACTGACTCTGTGGAGAACTCACTCTCCAGAGCTCTTGTCAGGCTTGAATGGGGGCACCAAAATCCACCACATCTTTGTCTAGCTTCTTATCCTGCTTCATCCTGCCTCTCTTGCTGTAAAAGTTATTTTACAGATATATACATGAATGCCTGATATGACCCTGGAAGTTATACAAAAAGCGTAAGTAAAAAACAAAAACAAAAAAACCCTGTGTTTTGTAATGATATTAATGGTTACTATTTATTGGCAATCTATCATCTATCTACCTATAATATATATATACTTTATATATTATATCTAATACTCAGAACAATAGTACCTACTTTGGCATAAGGCAACTAAGATCCAGAAAGGTCAAACGACTTGTCCACGGTCATGTAGTTAGGAAGTGGTGGAAGAGGGTTCACACAGAGGCCTCTCCACAACGCACACTCTTGACTGCATGTCTTATCACCTAGCATTTCAGATGTCTGCTTAGACGTCTGCATCCTCCTCCAAAACATACACTTTTTTTCATGAGTTAATGGCATTAACTTTTCATGAGAAAATGGCATCTTCATGAGTTAACGGCAAGACAAGGTTTTAACATCCCAGACCTAGGAAATGCTTGAATATCACAGGTACCCAGAGGTGCTCATGAAATAAATAAATGGGAATGGATGGGCAGGACCTGGGGATGATCTGTTTTCAGAACTGATGCCACACCCCCTCTTTCCTGCTGGGCTCCAGTTCACTTCTGGTGAAAGACCCAATCTAGCTGTTAGTGATCTGTTTTAGTTTAATTCCACACTTGCTATGGGCCTATTTCTGGAGCCCATTTTTCATTCCCAGCTAAGAGTCAAGCTTGGCTGAGGCTGATAGAATATGTGAGTGGAGCCCGATGACCCGGATGCTGAGAACCATTAAGGACAAAAGCAACTGGGGGTGACAAAGCAGCCAGCTAAAGGCAGATAAGATCACTCAGACTTCTGGGCACACCTGGTATCTAGATGGAGACTGCATGCCCAGGTACGGGAATTTATCGGGAAGTGTCAAGAGAGGTCTGTGAGACAAGCAGATGGCTTTTCGGAAGGTTAGACAAGATAGCATCTGACATGAGCTCCTGTTAGATGATTTGCCAGCCTTTTATCGCTGAGAACCACCCATATCGATTGCTGTATATGTCCTGTGTGACATTTCTCCTGGCCATCGGCGATTGGGCACACATCTAACCCAAGATGAGCCAATCAGATTCTGTCCTCTGAAACATTTAACTGAGGAACCCAGAGTCCTGGAGCTGGAAATTGTGTCGGGCCATGGCAGAGGTGTAGAAGTACGGCTGATAAAGTCCTGTCGCCAGTTTTATCATCCTGGGGCCATCCTAGTACCCACAGTTCGTTGAGTTTCTTGTTCATTTTTTCCTTGGATTCCAAGAACCCACTATATCCTTCCAATAATTTCTTTTTTCACTTAAACATGCCAGATCAGGTTTCTGCTCCCTGCACCGAAAAAAAGCCTTAACTGCCAGATAAAGGTGGAGGAGAGACTCAGTGTAGCTGCCTTTTATCTGTATTTACCATTTCTTTGGTGTATTTCCCCCTGATTCTTGAGAAGGAAATAGAGGAGGCTTCTGACACTTACAGTCTAGAGGGAGAGGCAGACGTACACAAATCGTTTCAACACGATGTGGTAAGTGCTCTAATAGGTATGATAAGAGAGTGTCGTGGGAGCAGGAAGGAGGAACTGTCTCACTCCGCTTGGGGCTGGGGGTGGAAGTCTTCGTGCAGAGCTGAGTCTCTAAGGATGAGTGGGAGTTCTGATATACTGATATATTTTCAGGAGCGTCGGAAGAGTGTTAACAGCTTTTATATTTCTTAAAAGGATAAGAGATGAAAGAAGAAATGGAGTAAGGTGTAATTTGCTTCTGTCTCTAAGAGGCGTTTTAGTCAAGATAGTCTAGGTTTTGTGGGGATAACATTAACTCTGGAGTCTCAGTGGTTTTAATGCGGTGAGTTCTGTTTCCTTCTCAGGGTGCGTGTGCAGCAAGGTCACTGGGCACTGCTCACTGTAGAGTCAGTTATGGTCTGAGGATGGTGGAAGCTCTGACACCTTTTTGCTGCACCATCTGGAACTGAGGCCTCATTGGTCATCATGACAGATGCTTTGGCCGGAAGTGACACAGGCACTTCCACTCTGGCCCAATGTCATGGGACGTGGGTCTGCATCATTGTCCAGTGTGCCCTGGAGGCTGGGTCAGACTAGAAATCTCCCCCACAGAAGGAGACCACCCTTTCTCACACCTGGATCTGAGTCTTGGTCCCCATGCCTGAGCCTCCATCTTGATCATTTGTCCCAAATCGCACAGTCCTCTCTTGCTCCCTCAATGACACCCTTGTCACAGCCTAGAAATCGTTGCTACTTTGTAGCAAGAACAAAGGTCAGTGTGGCTTTAAGACTCAGGAAACCCTGTTGACTTTGAAGCCCATCGGCATTATGTAGCTATGCAGTGGGCAGCCTCACAATTTATTTGTGAAGCACTTTCAGAGAAGGGTTAGATGGGTAACCCCCCTCTCCTCTGCACGCTTCCCCACTTCCCTCTTGGGTCCTCTCAGCTCCCATCCCCTCAAGCCACATTCCATGACGATTCCAAGGATGTTATGAGAAGCATAAGAAATAAGTCTTCAAATGTCTCAAACCAAGTCCCTTATCTTACCTCTCAAAACCTGCCCCACAGCCCTCACTGTAGTTAAAGGCAACTCCACCCTGTGACTTGTTCACAGCAACTGGACTGTTCTCCTTCTGCACCTCACAGCTAGCTGGTCACAGAACCCCAATGGCACTACCTCCAGTAACTACCCCAAACTCAACTATGTGCCACTTTTATTCCTGTCACCCTGCTCGCATGGAGCCACTGACAGCTCAGGGGTTTTCTACTAGGTTCCTCACTGGCCTCATTGCCTCTCTTCTTGCTTAACTACAGTCTTCTCTCAACACAGCAGCGTCAGACCCTAATAAAGACATGTCAGGCCATGTTGTGGATTTCCATGTCCTTGAAAGGAAAAGCCAAAGTATTTCTAATGGCCTGCAAGGCCCTGCCTGCTCTTCCCACCCCGTTCCCTCTCCGATTCCATCTCTTCTGTACCGCTTTCTCTCTGTCCTGTGGAATGTGAGCTCCTTGGGGGCAGATTCCTTCTCAGTTTGGTTCACATGACATCCTACAAGCATATGTTCACTTGATGCTTTTCTTGGCACCTAATAAGTACTCAATGAGTATTGATGGAATACATTAATGTTTCAGAAACATTTGCTCTCGGTTATTCCACCTGGTGAACTTTTCTTATTCCTGTGCAATCTTGGGGTATGAAACCCTTGCTTATAAGCACTAGAAAAGAGGCAGATACGCCCGGACACTTCTAACGCTCAATACTAAGGAGAACGTTGGGTACATTTCTAGGTCATCCCCAAAGGATGAGACAAATTACAGAAAATCCTACAGACATAAGAGGGGAAAGGTGAAAACAAGCTTGTTTCAAAGAATGCAGGTCAACACAGGCTGATCCTATACCTGGATAAGAAAATGCAAAGTGTTAATTCTAGCAAGAACCTCAGTGAGCCACAGTGGCTGAATGTATGTCTCTGCCACGGGCTGAGTTCATGGGGCTCACACAAATTCTTCCTTTTTCTGCATCCACTTTTTTTTTTTTTAATATTTTATTTATTTCTAGCAGAGAGAGAGAGACAGCATGAGCAGGGGAGGGTCAGAGAGAGAGGGAGTCACAGACTGAAACAGGGTCCAGGCTCTGAGCCGGCAGTCAGCACAGAGCCCGACGCGGGGCTCGAACCCACGGACCGCGAGATCATGACCTAAGCGAAAGTCGGACGCTTAACCGACTAAGCCACCCAGGCACCCCTGCATCCACTTTTATAGCCAGTCTCACTGGAAACCGAGTCCCACAGCTTGGCCATTTTGCTCCAGATGCTGCCACCAGCATGTCCTTGAATATTACAGTTTTTGTGGAGAAACGCAATGTGGCAGTCTTGGATAGTGAAAAGAACTTCAGGTTAGACAAACCTGAATCAAGATCCTGAATCTCAGCTCTTTCATCTTTCAAATGTGGGCAATAATATGCACCCATCTACTGTGCAGTTGTTAAAGAGAACTGAAGGACAATGGGTGGTAAGACTCTGCCTCAGTACCTGGCATGGAGTCGGTACTCAATCAGTGCCTGATCCCATCTTATGTTCCAATGACTGGTAAGGACATTCCCATGTCCTATAGGCCCCTCAACATTGATTATCCAGTCTGTCACCTATTGTCCAACGATGCCACTGACCCCATTCTGCACCCCCAATGGTCACGGCTGAGTCTATCTACCAAGGAATCTGTCTATTCCCAGGGCTTAGCTCAAGGTATAAAGTGGCTTCCACCACTGGAAAGGAAAGAATGTCTCTGGAGTCTGAGGTAGAGTATCAAGAGCCAAATTATGGAAAGAGCCCAAATGTCCATCAACTGATGAATGGATTAAGGAGAAGTGGTATATATATATATATATATACACACACACACACATATATATGTGTGTATATACATACACATACATACAATGAAATACTACTCAGGGATGAAAAAGAATGAAATCTTGCCATTTGCAACAACGTGGATGGAACTGGAGTGTATTATGCTAAGCGAAATAAGTCAGTCAGGAAAAGACAGATGTCGTATGATTTCACTCATGTGGAATTTGAGAAACTCAAAGATGAACACAGGGAAGGAAAGGAAAAATAAGATAAAAAGAGAGAGGGAGACAAACCATAAGAAACTCTTAAATACAAAGAATAAACTGAGGGTTTCTGGAGGGGGTGGGGGATGAAATGGGTGACAGATATTAAGGAGGGCACTTTTTGGGATGAGCACTGGGTGTCATATGTAAAAGATGAATCACTGGGGGGCGCCTGGGTGGCTTAGTCGGTTAAGCGTCCGACTTTCGCTTGGGTCATGATCTCGCGGTTCGTGGGTTCGAGCCTCACGTCAGGCTCTGTGCTGACTGCCAGCTCAGAGCCTGGAGCCTGTTTCAGTCTGTGACCCCCTCTCTCTCTGACCCTCCCCCGCTCACGCTGTCTCTCTCTCTCTCTCTCTCTCCTAGAAATAAAAAAAAAAAAAAAGATGAATCACTGGGTTCTTTCTACTCCTGAAGCCAAGACTACACTGTATGTTAACTAACTTGAAAATTAAAAAAAAAACAAAAACCTCTCAGTATGAATCTGCTAGGGGACCAAGTCTGATCCCACATGACTAGAATTCAATTATCCTTGACCAAAATATTAAAACTGTAGAGAAAGTCCATGTATCAGCTGCCTAACTTAACAAAAAAGTCTTCTGAAGTTCGACTATTTCACTAGAAAAGAGTCTGGAGAATGAATATATAACACTGAAGGTGGAAAAGGACTTTCTAAGTATGGTAACAAAGACAGAAACTATAAAATAAAGGACTGATAAATTTCACCAAAGCAAAACTTATTAATGTGTTCCAAAACATATTTTTTAAAAAGACAAAATTTCAAAACTGGTGTGAATCATTCACATGTAATATATAAAGAGCTCTGACAAGAGATAAAAGAAAAGCTGTCCCATTAGAAAAATGGTTAATGTAAATTAAATATAAATTTACAAAAGACACAGAAACAGCTAAATAAAATTCTACAATATTCATAAGCAAATAGATGCAAATAAAAACAACAAGATACTATTTCCAGCTATTGAACTGGCAAAGATTAACCAGAAAAATACTATTTAGTATTGGCAAGTATGCAGGAAAAGTTAGCATTCCCATATACTACATTTTTAGGTGTAAATACTTTTCCAGGAAGTATTAAAAACTATACGGGACACCTGGGTGGCTCAGTTGGTTGAGCGTCTGACTTCGGCTCAGGTCATGATCTCATGGTTCACGGGTTCAAGCCCCGCGACAGGCTCTGTGCTGACAACTAGCTCAGAGCCTGGAGCCTGTTTCAGATTCTGTGTCTCCCTCTCTCTCTGACCCTCCTCCTGCTCACACTGTCTCTCTCTCTCTCTCAGAAATAAATAAAAAAAATTTTAAAAAACTATAATATTGTGCATATGCCTTGACCCATCAATAATCACAAATGGGCGCTTATATCTGACTATTAGAATGCTTACTCAAAGCAGAGATTATATTAGCAAAAAAAATCCAGAAACAAGATTATGTCAAAAGGAAGTTAATTCTCTAAACTACAATACCTTCAAATGACAGGTGATGATCTGGTCATTTAAAATTGAAATAGGAGAGGGGCACCTTAGTAGTTCAGTTGGTTAGGTGACTAGCTCTTGATTTTGGCTAATGTCATGATCACATGTTTAGTGAGTTCAAGCCCCACATTGGACTCTGTGCTGACAGTATGGAGCCTGCCTGGGATTCTCTCCCTCTCCCTCTCTTTGCTCTCTCCCCCCCACACACATACTCTCTACACTCTCTTTTCTCTCTCTCTCTCTCTCTCTCTCTAAAATAAATGAACTTAAAAAAAATTGAAATGGGAGGGGAAAAGTATCTGAAATGGATTATCCAGCCATTCAGCTATATTCATTCATCAAACAACTATTTACTGACCACATACTCCTTATATTTAGTACCACTGATGTCAAGATGAATAAAACAGAGTCCCCACCATCGAGAGACACACATTTCATTATGGGATACATTTAGTGAATGACACAAAAGAGCTGTGAACTGAATGTGGCTATACTCTACTCCTTCCCCACCCCTCACAAAAATGTCTGTTCTGGCAAGTGGCTCAGATTTGAGAGAATCAGTAGCAGCATTGAGCAATGGCACCAGGAGTAAAAAGACAAGAGGCAGAGGTGGGATCCAGCTGAGAAGAAATGTGGTAGTTGAAACTCCAAACCCAGAGGGAGTGTGTATTAGTTCTCTATTGGTACCTAACAAACAATACTACCACACACTTAGCAGCTGAAAACAACGCACATGTGTTACCTAGCAGGTTTTCTGTGGCTCAGGGGTCTGGGCACGGCTTACCTTAGTCTTCTGCTTCAGGATCTCACAAGGCTGCAATCAGCCTTGTCAGCCGGGTTTGTGATTTTACAAGAAGGCTCAGATGGGGCAGAACCAGCTTCTAATAAACACACGTGACTGTTGGCAGGATTCAGGTCCCTAGGGGCTGTCAGACTGACGGCCTCAGTTTCTTCCTGGCTGTTGGCCAGCAGTTGCTCTTAGGTCTCAGTGTGGCCACTTGCTTCATCCACGCCAGCCAGAGAAGACCATCTGCAGGCAGGACAGACACTATAGCCTTATGTGGTGTGACCCTGGGGGCGGCATCCTGTCACCTCTGCTGTGTTCTGCTGGTTAGAGTGACATGAGGCACAGAAGGCAGGCATAATCTGGGACCATCTTAGTGTCTGTCTACCACAGGTTACAAAAGAGAAACATTAGGTCACTGAAGTCAAGGTGCAAGGGCAGCTAAAGTGGCACAGTAACGTGGGTTACAGAGAAAGAATTCCCCCAGCTGAGGCCAGTGGATGGTCTTGGCCTTACCTGTCTACCCAATGTTCCCAAAATTTGTAAAATGGTCCATTCCATGGGGCTTTCCAAGGATGAGTGTGGTTTATCTGGGGCAGGAAACTCTTAACTCAAATACCCACAAAGGCCAGGCAGATAACACAATACATATGGCTGAATGAGTAACAGGGAAAGGTGGGGACTGGGGCCAGCGAACCCTCAGGGCCCTTTGCAAAGGGGCCAGTGCCATGCAGCTGAAGGAGATCCTCGCCTATGCAGGGATGTGGGCCCGCTGCTGCCGGAGTCTGTTATTTTACAAAGAAGCTCCCCAACCACATCTGTACAGGATATTTCCCCCAATTTAAAATTATCTGTTTAAAATAACAAAATACCTCTGCAAGTCGGAGCCAGCCCTAAGACACCAATTCCACACACCGACCTGGCAACTCTGTGCTAGGGGACACTGGACAAGACCATTTGCTGAATTCCAAGCTAACATTTTCCACTTTGCTTGCTCCTGGCTGTTACTAACCTGTGCTCCTCTCTTTTGAGCTTCTGATTGTGTGAACTCCTCACATTCAAAGGAGTCTAGCTTGCTGATTAGCTTTAAATTTCAGGAGCTTTAAAGTCTCCAAATTTGGAGGTAAGTGGACTCTCATTAAGAAGTCATTTGATAAAAATTAATCCCTCCAGGAATATCTTGGACTCAGGAGAAAGCCCCAGCTCTCTCATTAGCTGGTTTTAAGTACGCAGGCCACCTGAGAGGCCCCAGTCCTCCCTGGGTTTGACTCCAAGGCTCCAAATAGCTGCCTGAGAGTCCAGGGATCAGAGGCCAGTGATCTAAAGTCACGAGAAAGGATGCAACTCGCACCCCCATGCTCCCCCCCAGCCCAGCTCCTCAGATTTAATCATTCCCACTTGAGCCTGAGAATGAAGGGACAGATTTTCATCTTACTGAGTAGATTTCAGAGCTTACCTCGCCTAATCCTTGCAGATCTGTCACTGACCCAGCAAAGAGAATAGCCGAATGAACGTGCAGGGTCTGCACAGAGGGGCTTCTGGGAAGGCAGAGGCAGCGTTCCTCCAGGCTCATCCAGGAGGACGGCCTGAGCTCAGGCCCCAGAGGGCTGTCCTCCAGCTGCTGGCAGCTTGCTCCTTTGGGGCAGCAGCAGCATGTCCCCAGGGGCCTGTGAACCTGTCCAGAACGGGCTTCCACTTTAGTCTCACACTAACCCAGTTATAAAAGCTTTGATGTAAGGCAGTGGTTGTTTATGAAACAAGATGGCTATTTTCTAAATGTCTGTTTTTATGCTTTGAAAAGATAATATAGGGACAGGGTTAAAAATAATGCAAACAGAACAAAAGGGACTCCTGTGAAAAGTCAGACTCACCCCAACCCCGGTGTCCCCATTCCCCATCCCCACAGCGATCACTGATAGAAGTTTCTCGGGGAAGAAAGATGGCTGTTTTTAAATTTTTTAATTTGGTCTCAAAAATAGCCTAAGGCCAAATAGAGCCCACAGTAATGTAATTAAAATGAGTGATGGGGTTATACATGTAACATGTGGGAAACCAAAAATCACAGACACACACTCCCATTTGCAGAAACAAAAATCTCGTGTGTGTGTGTGTGTGTGTGTGTGTGTGTGTCTGGGTGCACGCGCAAACTTGGTCCACTCTCTCTCTCTCTCTCTCTCGGAAAACTCCAGTCAATTCCATAAACATTTATTGTGTGCTATGTGCCAGGCCCTGTTCCCAGTGCTGTGGGTTATACCAAGATAAATCATACAAGGTCCCTGGCTTTGGGGAGCTTACAATAAGAATAACTCACATTTGATTGGCCCCTTTCCCTTTACAGGGGAATTTTCAGGCAGAGTTATGTCATAACTCAGGCTGCCCACAGCCTGAGGCATGCTGGGACCTGAGCAGTGGCGGTGGGTGGGGGCTGGCGGGAGGGGGAAGCCACCGTGGGGGATGGGCAAATGGACAGCAGCAGAGGCTAGGTCCAAGAACTGCTTAGGACCTTGGGATTGCCCGGAGGCTCTGGCCCCTCAGAGAGGTGCGGGGAGATGCCAACATCAAAAAAGCATAGGGTGTGGGCTGCTTTGGCTTAGTCGGTTCTGTCCTCAGACAGCCCTGCTCAAAGCCCAGCTCTGTCACTAATTACAAGTGTGATCCTGGGCAAATTACTTAACCTCTGTGCGCCTCTGTCTCTTCAAGAGAAAGAAATTATAATTCCTCCTCCTACAGCTGATAGGATAGGATTAGTGAGATAAGGCAAGTGAGTACAGGGCGCAGTGTTACAAAGTAAATGCTCAGTAAAGGGTGGCATTACTGCTGTCATATTGTGATCATTCGGTAGCGTGGAACTCTGAATCTCTGTGATTTAATATGAGGAGGAGGATCCCTGATTAAGAAGGATGGCTGATCAAGAGCCCTTGGTGTACCCTCCTAGATCTCCCTTTCTATCAGAGCCCCTGCTTCTGGCTCTTGCTGCTTTTCCTTTTAAACGCCAGCCTCAGCATAGCCTAAGGGAAACAGAGGAGAATTTTCAAAAAGTCCAGGCTCAGTTTTAAGGGAAAACAGCACACCACATATACAGAATCTGACTGTACCCCATCTAGCCAGCTCACCAAAGCTTTGGGGCCAGTATCTTTCCAATAGAATGCCAAGGAAAAGGGCAGAAGTGAGTCCCTCACTTCCCAGCTCTGCATCTAGTGGGTACCAAAGTTTTGAAAGTATATACAAGGCATTCTTAGTTCAGGAAACCTCTCCAGAGACAGCAACACTTGGGCAGAGACCTGATGAATGAGTTGGAGTCTGTGGATGAGAGGTGAGAGGAGAGGTCAGAATGCAGAGAGAACTTTCCAGGCATGGGAAGTAGCATATGCAAAGGTCCTGAGACAAAAAGGCACGTGTTGAATTTGAGAGACTGAAAGAAAAAACAATGCGCCTGAAAAATATGCAAGGGAGAAAATAATGTAAACGAGACTAGAGAGGCAAGCAACAGCCTAATTGCAAAGAATGTTGTGGCCATGTGCAGTGAAGAAGAAGGGGCACTTGCTAGAGTATACAGGAAGCTGTATTATAAAGGTATAATTTTAAAATTTTTTTAATTGGGGCACCTGGGTGGCTCAGTCAGTTGAGCATCCAACTTTGACTCAGGTCATGATCTCATGGTTCATGACTTCAAGTCCTAGGTCTGGCTCTGTGCTGACAGCTCAGAGCCTGGCGCCTGCTTCTGATTCTGTGTCTCCCTCTCTCTCTGCCCACCCCCACTTGTATTCTGTCTCTCTCTGTCTCTCAAAAATAAACATTTAAAAAAAAAAGTTTTAAAAAAATAAATAATTTTTAAAAAGATACAATAATTCAAATACTAATGGAGCTGTAATGGAGCTGACACAGAAATGAATGGAACTGAATAAAATTTCCAAAAATTGATATAAATATACAAAGGGCAATGTAACATGTGGCAAAATGGGCACTTTTCCTTTGAGGGCTTATTCAGTAAATGATGTTAAGACATGTGATAGGTGCACCTGGGCGGCTCAGTTGGCTAAGCATCCAGCTTCAGCTTAGGTCATGATCTTGCAGTTTATGAGTTTGAGGCCCGCGTTGGGCTCTGTGCTGACAGCTCAGAGCCTGGAGCCTGCTTCTGATTCTGTGTCTCCCTCTCTCCCTGCCCCTCCTCAACTTAGGCACTCACTCCCTCTCTCCCTGTCTCTTGAAAATAAACAAACATTAAAAAATTAATTAATTGAAAAATAAAAATAAAGCCATGTGACAATCACTTAGAAAAATGCATAATATCCCTACCTCACATCATACACCAAAATTAATTCTGGGGGCGCCTGGGGGGCTCAGTCGGTTAAGCGTCCGACTTCAGCTCAGGTCATGATCTCACAGTTTGTGGGTTCGAGCCCCACGTCAGGCTCTGTGCTGACAGCTAGCTCAGAGCCTGGAACCTACTTCAGATTCTGTGTCTCCCTCTCTCCCTGACCCTCCCCTGCTCTCTCTCTCTCTCTCTCAGATATAAATAAAACATTTAAAAATTTTAATAAAACAAAATTAATTCTAGGTGGTTTTTTAAGTTTTATATAAAAGAAAAACCATAAAGCCACTTGAAAACATCCTGGGTGAATAATTTTGGAATTTGCAATGAGGAAAGATTTTCTAATCATGACAAAAGGCAGAAAACATAAAGGAAAAGGTTGACAATTTTTATTACAGAAAGAAAAAGCAAGAGCTTACCTATGTCAAAAACCACCATAAATAAAACTGAAGGGCAAATTGTGCATAGCCAAATATCTCTGCTAAATATGAAAATCTCCTTCACATTGAAACAGGTCTGTCAATTCAAAAAGTAAAGATGCATCCCCCAACAGAGTAAAGGACACAGGGCCTGAAGACACCACTCACAGTAGAAAAATTGCAAACTGAATGATACACATAAAAAGCCCATGTCACATCAGTAGGAATCAAAGAAATACAAATTAAGACAATAAGCAAATCCCACTCTCCTCCAATATAATTGTTAAAAATAATGGGAATGATGTGTTTGCTGGGATGTGAGGACAGGGGCATTATCGTTTACAGGAGACAGAGATATAAATAGACTCATTGATCAAGCAGTTCCACTATTTCTAAGACTCTATCCTGAGGAGATGATGTATGTATATATACAAAGTTATAGCTCAATAATGATACTCTTCATAGTGTTTTCCACCATGGTGAAAATAAATAAGGGCTCGCTGTCGGGAGAAGTTAGCTATATATGTAATGTTTTTTCTTTTAAAAAAATGAGAGCAAATATAACAAAATATTGACAGTTGTTAATTGTACATGGTGGGAGTGCAGGTGTATATATATTATGTTGTTCTTTGTACTTTTCTGTAACTTTAAATTCTTTCCAGATTGTGGTCAAATATGTTGCTATTGGAGAATAATTGTTGGCATGGGGAAATAGTCAAAACATATTTGTAATGAAAATAAAGGAACTAGAAGAGTATCTTATTTCAAAAATGTAAATGCAAAGGGGAACAACTAGTATGCCAAGTTATTTACTTGTGAATAGTTCCATAATTTTTGTTTTCTTCTTAGTGTTTTTCTGTATTTTCTGAACATGTATTACTTTTGAAACATGCTAACATCAGTATCTAAACATACTTAGAAGGCATGTCTTACTTCCTATGCTTTATAACTCTGCACATACATCATATTCTTTTTTAAATCTGCAAACATAAGAAGAGCCAGTACATATCACACTGGGTGTCATGCCGATTCTCTAGAAACAAAGTGAGTGGGATTCAGGTTTCTTGAAGTTCCTTCATGATAGTTATGATGTTTTTATCCATTCAATAAATATTCACTGAGCACATGTTAATGAGGGTTCTTGGGTTACATGTGACAGAGCCCAAATCAAAATGACTAAATTCATTTTCTGAAGAAGGGCTTCACTCACACAGCTGGTGATCTATAGTGGTTGGTGGGTAAGGCTCCACTGGATCCAGAGACCCAGTGACCTAATCTCTCTTTATCTCTCAGGTCTCCTCTGTACTGAATTCATGCTCAGGCAGAGTCTTCCCCAGAAGGCAAAGGTGGCCACTGGTCATTTTCATTACCTTATATCTTTATAGGTATCACAAAAGAGGGTGCCTCTTCCTCAATAGCACCAAGCAAAGTCCAGAGTGTGGCTCTCATTAGATCCACATCTTCAGGTGTTTGTGTCTGAACCCATCAATGTGAGCAGGAAAGATTAACTGATTGGCCAGACCTGGATCACATGTTCACTATGGAGTTTGAGGGAGATCAGCCCCTAAATCAAGGAACATGAGAAAGGGGGAAGGGTTGCTCCCCAAGGGAAAAACTAGCATGCAGCTACAGGATTAAGGAGAGCTGATCGTACGCAGGCAGAGATTAAGGGACGCTCTCTTCAAGGATATGTGCACGCTCTACATGCCTCCTAGAGCGGGCAGCTCCCTGCCACTGAGTTGCCTCAGTCACCACAATGCAGTAAGCCTTGGGAGGTTCTAAGGTGCTGTCACAGATTCTTAAAAGGCTCTTTGTAAGGAAGGATGGCTAGGACCTGCAGCCCTGGTTGTGTCTTCCTGGTTTCCCTTTCAAACTGCTCCTCTCCCAGCACTCCTTCTCCTTCCCTGATTTACGGTGTTCAGAGCACTTAGCAGCAACTGATATACTATATATTTTACTTTGTTTGGTACTTACTGTTTGCCACTAGGAAGTAAGCTTCTTGAGGGCAATTCTCTGTCTCATTCATTATTGTACCTCCAATGCCTAGAACAGTGTCTGGCACACAGCAGGTGCTAAGTAAGTATTTGCTGGATGGAGGGATATATAAAAGGATGGATAAACGGGTGGAAGAAAGTAAGGATGGGGCGCCTGGGTGGCTTAGTCGGTTAAGCGTCCGACTTTCGCTTAGGTCATGATCTCGCGGTTCGTGGGTTCGAGCCCGCGTCGGGCTCTGTGCTGACTGCCAGCTCAGAGCCTGGAGCCTGTTTCAGTCTGTGACTCCCTCTCTCTCTGACCCTCCCCTGTTCATGCTGTCTCTCTCTCTCTCCTAGAAATAAATAAAACATAAAAAAAAATTTTTTTTAAATAAATAAATAAATAAAAGAAAGTAAGGATGAATAAGTTAATGGACAGATGGATGGATGGATGGATGGATGGATGGATGGAAGCATGAAATAATCACCTCCAATCAGAAGAAACATGCTTCCCTTTAAAGCTTTGCTTCAACATGAATATTTCCACCCGATCCTGCAGCAGAGCTAAACCAGCTGGTATATTCAAATTGTCAAATGTTGAGAGAGAACAAAAGAGAAGCAAACACAGAGGAGGGAAATACCTTGGCTAACCAAGCCAAGTTTATCATCCTGCCACACTGAGCTTGCTTCCAGAATTCTGAAGCCTTGTCCCATTGCACATGCTGTCCTGACAATGCTCCAGCCCCCAAAGGCTGGTGCGACTTGGACTGTCCCTTTGGTAGGTCTCATGCCCCACGAAGGAGCTTCCTGCTAGGCACTCTCGCTGTGCAAGGCAAGAGAGCGTGAGCCCAAACCTGAGTGACCCTCGCGGCTCTTCCCCAGTTCTTTGTTCTGGTTGGCAAGCCACACCTCTTTCCTGAGCGTGTACCACCAGAGAATCCTGTAACTAGACCCCCTGCTCCTACAGACAGGGAGGACTTTTATGTCCCACCGAAGCTCAGCCTACAACAATGCTTGAATTCAATCCAGTGACCATATCCATATAAAACACCTACACAGAGAGGAAGGGGAAGGTGGGGAACTGTTGTGTTATAGCATCAGAGCAAAGGTTCGGAGGCTACAGAATTTAAGGTCAGTCCATGCTTACTGACCTTCTGTGCTCATAAGCATTTTTTCCAACCTTTCCCTGGTGCATAAGGCAGAGAACAGCAGGAAGAGGACCTTAAGGGCCTTCGGGAATGTGCTGGGAAAGCAACCCCAGGAACAAACTGAACATTCTCCTCATCTTGGCACGTGGTGCGTGGAGTTATGTTAGATCACCTGGGGGTGCTCACTGTGCATACGTACTGGGTCAGTCACTTCATACGCTCAACATCATTGAATCATAGTGACAACCTATTGTGATCCGCATTTAGTAGAGAGGAAGCCAAATCAGGGAGAGTAAGTGATCTACCCAAAGTCAGCTGGCTAGTTGGTGCCAGGGACAGGATTTGAACCCAGGCCCTGTGACTCCAGCTTCCATGCTCCTGACCACCATACCTAACAGGGCTTCCTGTGGCTAGCAGTGAGACATAGAAGGAAATGCGTTCTTATTTTTGTAGTCACTGAGGCGAGCACAGGGTGACAGCTGGGCTCCGTTTTGTAGCCCACATTTCCTTGCTGCAACCATCCAGGCATCACTTTCTCCCCCCTATAGGTCCTGGACATCACCGTTACATTGGGCATAGTCTGATGCGTCCATCACTAACTTTATCTATGAAAAGATCAGATGTAGATCCCAGAAAAGATGCAACTGTAGAATTTATTATGGGACATCCCCTCTCCCCAACTCTCTAGAGCGGCCATCCTCCTTTCTATCAATGCTGTCTTACAGGCAGTGGAGCATTTTTGTATTAGAAACACGGGACTGACACTCACTACACAGCACTTAACCTCCCAACTGGCCCCAAACAATCAATTCTAGAAAATTAGAAAACACTATATATTAGCTTGGGCTGCCATAACCACAGACTGGGTGGCTTTAACCAATAGACATCTCTCATGGTTCTGGAGGCTGGAAATCCAAGATCAGGGAGTCAGCATGGTCGGGTTCTGGGGAGAGCCCCCTTCCTGGCTTGCAGACAGCCACTGTCTCACTGTGTTCTCACATCAGAGAGAGGGGCGGACAGGGGGTGGAGGAGAATGCAAGGTCTCTCTTCTTCCTTCTCTTCTTCTAAGGGCCCTAATCCCATCCTCATGACCTCATCTAAACCTAATCACTTCGCAAAGGCCCCACCTCCAAATACCATCATGTTGGGGGGCAGGGTTTCAACATATAAACTTGGGACACAATTCAGTCCAAAGCACACTCCCAAACAAAATAGAAATTCATTCCTAAAACCCCATAGTAGAATAATACAAGCTGGTGAAATAAAAGCTAAGGCAATAAACTGCTCGTTCTATAAGAAGGTAGTAATAATGGGGCACCAGGGTGGCTCAGTCTGTTAAGCGTCCGACTTTGGCTCATGTCATGATCTCATGGTTTGTGGGTTCGAGCCCCGCATCAGGTTCTGTGCTGACAGCTCAGAGCCTGGAGCCTGCTTCGGATTCTGTCTCCTCTCTCTGCCCCTCCCCTGCTCATTTTCTCTCTGTCTCACTCTCTCAAAAGTGAATAAACATTATGGGGAAAAAAAGCTAGTAATAATAGCAACAGCTGACACTGAGCACTTACCATGTGCCAGGAACTATTTAAAATGTTTTACATGAATCATCTTAAAACAGTACAGGGAGGTAGGTACTATGACATGCCCATTTTTCAGAAGAGGAGAATGGAGTCACAGAGAGGTGAAGTGAATCTTACCCAAGCTATCATAGTTAGTCAGTAGCAACAGGATTTGACCCAGGCAGCCTGGCCCCAGAGCCCTTGAGCCTCACTCCCTTATGCTGTATAGCTGCCTAGAGGCTACCCTTGGAAGGCACACCTGGGGAACCTGCTCCTTTCCTAGAACACTCACATGGAGAGGTGCACCAAAGCATAGTCCTGGCTGCTCTTGGGCAAGGTACTTAACCTAACCGGGCCTCAGTTTCCTTACCTGTTAAATGACCAACATAATATGGTCACATAATAGGGTCACTATGAACAACAAAATAAACCATGTAAGGACTCAGTGCTGCATGTGGCACATAGTAAGCACTCAAAACAATTAGCTAGGGGTATGACTGTTATTATGCCATCAGGGTGGCTCTCTGCAGCCAGCTGAAAAAGTGCCTGGTCGCATGCCTGGCCACTCTGTCCAAGGAGGAGCTACCTCAGGAAAGCCACCGGTGTCCCCGGGCTCCGTGTTCAGCACCACATAGGTGCTCAGTAAACATCTGTGTTTGCATGAATAAATGAATGAATAAATGGTCCAAACAGCCCCCAGCTCCAGTGACTGAGTCCTCTCTCAGCCTACCAGAATGCACATTGATTTGTTCTGGATTTCTTGATAATTAATCTCTGGACAAAATTTAAGACCTGTTAATTACCCCTGATTAATTAGGGTGAACTTTTTAATTGCTTCCCTAAGCTGAAATACACTGTCAATAGGACCCATAATTAGTGACCCAGTAATCAGTTTTAAACCAATTATCCCAGGGTAACAAGTGAAACTAGGCAAGAAACACCCCAGGGGCTTGGGCCAATTTCAGTGGAACTCAGAATAATACAAATTGGCACTCATGTGGGTGAAGAATGTATGTTCAATGTAATTGGAAATCCGGATACTCGTATTCTCTTGGGTGTTTCATTTGTCTGAGTTTTCACAGCTCTATTATTTGAAAACAATAAAATAAGTGTACTCCCCACCCACCCAATCAAAGGCCTGGTACAGATTCTTAGAGTTGCTGGCCGGCCTTTCTAATCCTTAGAATTAGTGCCCTCACATCAGGTTGTGCAGGTTGTGTACTGCACAACTCCAGGGTGCCATTCACATTGTAGTCTGTGTAAACAGCAGCCCTAAAGGTTGTACAGTGCATGACCTGGGTATAATAATCTGTGGGTCATATGGTGCAAAGTGGAGGGGCCTAATGATGAAGAATTCCTCCAAAGACAGTGGTGGGCTTGGAAGTACTCTGAGCTTTCTCGAGATGGGGAAATGCAAGCGGCAGGCACCTTTCATGCTCTGTCTAGTACAAAGGATCTGGTATCACATATACATTCATTTTCTGCAAATCTAACTCCTAGAATTTAAAAAAAAATCAAGAAAAAGAAATAGTAATCTGAAATAGTACAGGCAACTCTCCCTGCCACTTCATTCAATAAGTGCACACCCCAGAGCAATGGGGCCTTGAATCTGCTATTCCTTGTGTGCCTCTTATAGAGAGTATATCACACTGTGTGGAGTATTTAGAGATTTGTACTTTTGGGGTGCCTGGGTGGCTCAGTCGGTTAAGCATATGACTTTAGCTCAGGTCATGATCTCCCAGTTTGTGAGTTCAAGCTCCATATAGGACTCTGTGCTGACAGCTCAGAGGCTGGAGTCTGCTTTGGATTCTCTGTCTCTCTTGATCTCTGCCCCTCCCCCACTCACGCCCTCTCTATCTCCCCCCCCAAAAATAAATAAACATTAAAACATTTCTTTAATTTAAAGATTTGTACTTTTTGACCAGCAGAACCCTCAAAACGCCCCCTGAAGAAACAGAGATGTCTCCCTATAGTGGAGGAAAACCGTCTGGGCTGGTCTTTCTAAAAAAGATGGTGTAACAGCCTCCAACATGGCACCTTCCTAAGAAATTTCAAGAATAACTTAAACAATGTGAGATTTTCCCCTTTTCTGCCTCCTTGAGAATCTAATGTCCTTAATGTGAGGCAGCATTTCCAGTCTGGGGAAGAGGGGTGCTAACTGTCTGACTGAGGGCCTTTTTCTCAATGTGTGAGATTCTTGGTAGACCTGTTGGTTCTCAAGATATGGCTGGAACCGACTGCGTCAGAATCACTGTGGATGCTTGGTTTTCAACATGCAGCTTCCTGGTCCCCACTCTGGACCTACTAGGTCCGAACATGTAGGCATGTGGTGCCAGAGCCTGCATGAGAACAAATTCCTTGTGCTTCTGATACATACTCTCAACTGTAAGCTAGGCGACGGGAGGGAAAGTGGCCATGTCATTCAGAGCCTTGTCCTCCTGGCACAGCCGAATGTTCAGTAGAAGTTAGTTGAGGGAATGAGAACAAGCGTCTGGACCCTTTGTTTTGATTTAGCGATCCACGGGACAGAGGCTAAGATATCAGCCAGGTTGGACCATAAGGAGGAGGGGGAATAGATTGGCCCCCTGCCCCTGCTCAGGGCTTCTCTGGGACTGAGATCCACCTCGGTAAAGCCTCCAGTTCAGCATGTTCCCGGCCACCTGCGTCATGTCCTCACAGAAGCCATTAGCCATTCATTTAGTGCCTAATCCTCTAATCCAACTGCTTGTTTATTTGCCAAGTGAGAAATATGCAGAAACACAAGCCACTTGTTCCCCGAGTTCTTTCCAGCTGGTGAGAAGGAGGCAGCTGGGGAAGAGGCTTTCGGTTTTGTTCTCTGAACCAGGAAGCCTCAGGATGATACTGGGATGAGGGCCCTCCCCCAACCCCCGCTCAGACCCTTCTGATGTTGGGATGCTGCCAAGAGCAGTTCCTAAAAAGATCAGGGCACCTCCACGGTCCCGGGCGGCCGAGGTGCCAAAGAGCATGGCCAGGTGGTCTCACGCTGAGAACGTGGGCCGACTGCTGCGTTTTGCCCACACATCTCATTCATGCGGCAGAGACTTGCGGAGCATCTGTGTCTGCCAGGCGCTCGCTGGAGGTGCTTGGGATACATTAAAGAACAGAGCAGAGTCAGCTCCCTGTCTGTGGAGCTGCCAGCGAGCCTTCTGCACTCCCAATTCTCTCTCCCTTTAGCAGAGGATAGACCATCTCCAGGGGCCTGAACTGCCCACCCAGCCAAATCCCCTTGCAGTTCTTCCCAGGCTCTCTTCCTCCTTAGTTAAAATGTGGGAAGGGCTAGTGAGTTGACTGTGTAGAAAGCAACTCTGTGCATTTGGACAGCACCCAACAGAAACCTGACCAAAAGAAGTCTTAGAAATCCTCAAACATCAGAGTGTCTGGGTGGCTCAGTCAGTTGAGTGTCCGACTCTTGATATCAGCTCAGGTTGTGATCGTGCGGTTGTGGGATCGAGATCCTCGTCAGGCTCCACAAGCATGGAACCTGCTTGGGATTCTCTCTCTCCCTCTCTGCCCCTCCCAACTCATGCACTCCCCCTCCAAAATAAATAAACGTTAAAAAAAACACTCTCCAAGTATCTGTTACTTCCATCCCCTATGCCAGATACCCTCACTTGTCCTTCCAGATCGCCCATCTCTACTCCCCTCCACCTTCCTCCTAAAGTAGGAGCTGGACCCATTAGATCTATGAGCTTCCAAGTCCTACAGCTCCTGGGTGGTTGGGTCAGGGGAAGGCATCAGGAGCAGGAGGGCCAGAGGATAGGACATCCATTCCTCTGGCTCCCTCTTACCTCTCAGAAAACCTCGCCGGAGGCAGCTCTCCCTCCTCTTGCCCTGCAAAGTGTGGATGGTAACAGCCCCACCGCTGCCTGCCCCAGGTCTGTAGTCCTCCTGAGGAGGGGTACTCCCCAACATGCTACCCACACTTTTGCAATCAGTGTCTTTCATTTTTTATTTAAAATTTTTAATGTTTATTTATTTTTGAGAGAGAGAGAGACAGAACGTGAGCTAGGGAGGGCCAGAGAGAGAGGGAGACACAGAATCTGAAGCAGCTCCAGGCTCTGAGCTGTCAGCACAGAGCCCGACGTGGGTGTCAAACCCAGAAGAACTAAGATCATTACCTGAGCTGAAGTCAGACGCTTAACCAGCTGGGCCACCCAGGCGCCCTGCAATCAGTTTCTTTCTTGATAAAGCCTTCTCAAATGATACCAGTTTGAATGTGCCATCTCTTTTCTGAAAAGAACCCAACAGACACGCCCCCTCTCCTTACATTCTCCTCCATTACTGTCTGTGAAAAAGCTAACATCAAAATTGCAAACTCAGTTCCTCAGGCCATATCAGGCTCACAGAGCCTTCAACTACCTTCTTGGTAGTTGGCACACAGGGCATGAGCAAATTTCTTTGTAGAAACAGGGGCGCCTGGGTGGCTCAGTCGGTTGTGTCCAACTTTGGCTCAGGTCATAATCTCACGGTTTGTGAGTTTGAGCCCCATTTCGGACTCTGTGCTGGCAGCTCAGAGCCTGGAGTCTGCTTCAGATTCTGTGTCTCCCTCCCTTCCTCTGCCCCTCCATGCTCATGCTGTATCTCTCTTGTCTCTTAATGATAAGTAAAAATGTTAAAAAATTTTTGTAAAAAAATTTCTTTGTAGAAATCAAGACTGTTCGTACTTTTAAATACTGAGTCCTTTTTTTGTTACCTTCCAAACTCAGGTAAATATTTGTTGGCTTTGAAATACAGCTTTAGCTAAATCTCTGTTTTAAAGGCATCAAGTGAGAACTCAGAATGAGAGAGAAAAATAAATAAATCAGGACTGAATTAGGCTAAGGTGGGCTAGGTGGATTTTAGAACGAGTGCACACAATATTCTCCATCTTCTCATTCCCCTGCCCCTGAGCCATAGCCTCCCTGAAACTCAGACTCCAAGAAAAAAGGCCAATTCTAGAAAAGTGAGTTTATAGGATAAAACTAACACTGGTTAAAAAAAAAAACTGATCTAGTCTTATTTTATATACATTCATTTATGTCATCTTCATTTTTACCTTTTGGGAGATGGAAATTAATATATACTGAGTTTTAATACAGTATACCTTTTAAATGGCATAAGAATTCTATGAAATGGCTCTGATGACTTCCATTTCAGGTATAAAGGCTCAAAGGTTCAAAGAAGTTGTATAATTTGCCCAAAATTATATAGCTTGTAAGTGACGGGAATGAGAGTCAAGTCTTTGCTTTTTCCTCTTTATTTCTAATGACCTCAGAACAGAGGATAAGTTAGAAGCAAACTAGGGACTCCTCGTTATTTAATTAATATAAGCCTTGCTTTATTTAGTTAATGATAGAGCAATCTTTCCACAGCAGTGCATTCAGATTTCCACCTCCTCCTCATTAATACCTGCACGGTATCTGGATGAACCAGAGAGTATTTAACTGTTCCCCTGCTACTGGACCCTTAAGATGCTTCCCCATGTTTCACTATTGAAAAGTGCTGTAGTAAATATTCCCATCTGTATCTACACTCAGACAGATACAGATGTACACACAGATATAGATACAGTTGCACATACACATATACCCACAGATACAAATACAGATAGAGCTGCACATACACACACAGATACAGATGCACATACCGATACAGATATGGATACATATGTATAAAGATACATATAAAGATATCTTGGCATACCTTTGTGAATAGATCTATAAAGTAAATTACTAGAAATGGAATTCCTTTCTAAATGATACATATATTTTAAACTCAGAAAGCTACTGCCAGATTGTCTTCTAAAGTTGTCGGACCAAGTCACAGTCCCCACTAATGCAAATGTCTGTTTTACAACAACTTCGCCAACTACATGTGCTGTTATTACTCTCTAATCTTTGGCAGACCAAGTAAAATACTATCATACTTTTATTTGCATTTATTATTAGTAATATTACTTGTTTATTGGCTACTTGTATTCTGTCTCATATAATTTGACCGTTCATGTCTTTTGCTCATTTGGGAGAGGGGAGCAGTCCTTTATCTATCATGCGTACTGAAAACCTAAATTGAAATCAAGTCCAGAGATATTGCAAATGATGGCAGAAGGAGCCTTAAATAGGGTCTCTGGTCCTAAGAAACAATACGATCTCTCAGATGCTTTGGTTGAGGAAAGTGTGTTCGATCCAGAGCCCTCACCTGATGGCCTCAAGGAAGAACTGACAATAGCGTACAAGCCAGGAGAGCCAGGCAGAAAGCATCTTGGGAAGCCCCCAGGATGTGGCAATCGTTCCTGCGCGTCACCTTGCCTCCCGAACTCAACGCCTGGGCGAGCCCCAGGTCAGGAGCATCTCCCTGGCAGCTCCAGGGAATGCAGCCTTGGTGTGGGAGACAAACGCAGAGAGGGGTCACTACAGGCAACGGGCACAGATAAAGCTGCAGAAAGAAGCACATCTCTGAAGACTATGTACTTGGGACTCAGCAAGGAACTTGGTACACGAACTACAAAACATGTGTCCAAAAATGTGCCTGTGTCTTCCAAGGAAGGGCTGTTGTCCAGGGACGTTGGAAATAAGGAGAGAGGAAGGGAGAAATGAAGGGAACTTTTTTGCATACAGAGAACGAAAAGGATTGTTTGTCCCACTATGGTAGGGAAGGTCATGTACTTGTTAAAAACACAAGTTCCTGGGCTACAAACCCAACACATGGGTATCAGGATGTCGAGGGGAAGGGCCCGGGACGCTATATGCTTGACAAGCCCCCCAGGTGATTCACACCAGCAGGGAAGTCAGGGAAACAGTGCCCAGGGACAGTGGTTCCCAACACTGGCTGCACAGTAGAATCCACTAGGAAGGTTCAAGGCAGAATTCCTGAGCCCCACAAATAGCAGAAAGGTTCCCATTTACTGGTCTGGTATGAGGCTGAGATACGAGTTTTTGCTGGTGGTGGTGGTGTTTGTTTGTAGCTCTCCTGGTAACCCCACTGGGCAGCCCAAGCTGAGAAGCCCTGGCTAGTTCCTTAGCTTCCAAACCTGCCAGGTGACCAGAATCACCTACGATGCTGAAAAACACTAATTTTACTATCTAGACCGAGCAAGAATGCAGATTCTCAGGCCTCAACTCTGAAAGACGAGAGTAAGACAGGTCTGGGGAGGGGCCTGGGAACAGACAGTTACAGTATCCAGTGGGACCACTGATTTACTCGACCTGCTAGTTAGAATTTTCTCCCAGGAAGACAAGTCCACATCACATGTTAGGACAGAGATATGATGCTAGGAAGCTGCAGCTTTCCAGAAACAGTATGTGCACGTGTGAGGGTGGGGGGGTGGGGGAGGGCGGTGAAGGTGATAACAAACAGGGAAAGCCCTCAGCCACCATGTTGCTCTTTGGATTTGCCTTGAACCAGCAGCCACCATGTTGCTCTTTGGATTTGCCTTGAACCAGCAGTCAAGGTTCTGAATGCTCACCACTATTATTCTATGGAAGAAACCCCTAACAAAGAGGTCTCGGCTAGTGAACAGATTTTCATTTTTTCTGGTCTTTTTTTTCTTTTCTTTTCAACCTGTGCTCACCACTGGCCTGTGCCGGCCTTCCCTGACTCTCTCGTCCTCTTTGAAGTCCATTCCCTTTCCTACACCATAGACAACGCAGCCCCGTGTTTTTAGGATCCATCTGTGTGATCGAAGGGCTACACAGTCTCTGGGCTTTGCCTCTCCACCCTCAAGGTGACGGACACGGAGACTGCCACCACAATGAATGCCACGGGGGACATTCTCATCCACATCCCGCCTCCTTTGGGAGCAGGCCTGTTGGTGTAGGGTACAAACGCTCCACCCGATGGTGCTGCCAGGTGCGTTTCCTTCAGCGGGACGTACGGCTCCTGGAACTACCCTTCCCCACCCACACGTGTCATTATCTGGCTTCATAATTTTGCCAATCCACAGATTTCAAGGGATATCCTATTATTTTAATCTACATTTCTCTTATTAGTAAATGAATTAGAGAATCTCTTCATATGTTTGTTCACCTTTTAGATTTCAAATTTTCTTTCATACCAGTCTGCCTCCTGTGGAATTAGTACCAAATTAATGTACCTTCCTACCAGGCATCCTTCCAGAGGATTCTATTAGAGTGAGGGTCTTCCCATATCTCCTCCCTGACTATGAGGGTAAAAGGAGGGGGCTGGCCCCTAGGGGTGTCCTATAGAACAGAGGTGGGTTCCCCTTCTGGCTGCTACTGCTATCCACCCCCGTACATTGCACAACGCATGAAAAGAGGCCTTGCACATCCCGCATCATCCAGGACCCCAGCCCTAAACCACTGGCCCTGACCAATTTCATGCTCCATAGCCCATCCGTTCCCTGATTCCATTTTTCAAGTGGCCCCCCTCTCCTTTTGGACCTGACCCTGACCTTCTGATGCCATGAGGATCAGAGTTTCATCATATGAATTTGGAGGGCACACAAGTAACAGAAACACACTAGAGAAGTCACTGGAATGCTGCTGGGGTATCAGGGACTTGATGGAGGTTTTGGGTATCCAGTCCTTGGCAAGGACAGGAACTGGGAACAGGTGGGGGCCCCAGGAGTGGGTATGTGTACCTTCCCTCTGGAACAGTGACCCTCAAAATGGTGCGTGCACACCTTTGGGAGTGACAAGCCCCTGAGATACAAGAGGAAAATATTCAAATTTCTATTTAGTTTTATCATTTTGACTTCTTCCCATTTTTGTTTGCTTTATAATATACATAACACTAATCTGTTTGCACAATTTGCAAATAAATAAATGTGCACTCACTGGGGTATATGATCAAAATAATTGGAAAAAAAGAACATGCTATCCAGGTCTTTCCTTCTCAAAATGTGGTCTGAGAACCAGCAGCACAGGCATCACCTGATAGAACAGAGAACCTCAGCCCCCACCCTTGCCAACATTCTCCACCAGAAGCTGCCCTTGAACACAACCCCTGTTGGCTGGTGTGCAAGTAGAGCATTATCCTGAATGGAGTGTGACCTTTGACCTCAGTCCATAGAAAATTCCAAACTCTCAGAGGAAGAAGCTGATTGGCAAGTGTCTACCCCTAGACTATCAGCTATTGCTGGGAGGGAGTCAGGGTCACTGGACAGGAACATGGCTGCTGAGAGCCACTTCTATGGACAGAATAAGTGATCTGGGGAAGTCCATAAAAGAGGAATCCATGACACAGATGTTTAGCAAACATCTGGACTGTGTCCAGGTGTGCCTGGATCCCACAAGCAGGATTTGGGTAACTGGGCCCCTGTATAAACCAAACCCCCAACTCGTATTGAGCAACTCAACCTGGCCTCCTGGGAATGAGCTTCAACCTTGTTACTTGATTGCGGGGTTCAGTTTTCTTTTCCGGAGACAACTGAACAAGCCAAGGCCTAGCTAGGGCTAGTGGCTCACAAGTCACGCACTGTCATGTGTATAATCTAATTCATGTGCTCTGCCCTGCTCTCTCGGTTCATTAAAGTTTAGGCATGGGCATCATATGGCTCAAGAATACCATGCTTGTGAAAGCAGACTCGTTTCCTTGTCCTTTCTCTCTAGGGGTCCCCAGTGGGATGCCCCCACCCTCCATTGCAGATCTGCTGTCCTCTTCCTCCCCGTGTGGCTCCCACATGTCCACATTAGGTGTTGACAGAGCCCCCTGAAGGAGTCTCCTCACCCAAAGATGTACATGCCAAGTGTGCTGTCCTTGGATGCATCTAACACCTCCAAAACTCAGGGTCCCAGGTGTTTCTGGGCTCTTTGCAAGAATAAGGAGGCAGGCACTCTTCCCAATTCTGGGCAACAACCTGTGGTGACCCAAGGACTTGGAGAAAATACGTTTCAGTCTAGAGTGTCTTAAATTGTCATTTCCACAGCTCTGTCAGCTCCTAAATTCAACCTCTAACTCTGGAACGGGAGAGTTCTCTTCCCTCCATCATCTTCCTTTCTCTGGCCTCTTTCCCTACCACACTCCTTTCTCCTCCCACTTAAGAGCAAGCTTCTGTGGGCAAGGCTGGACGTGAAGAAATGGGGGTGAGGCAGAGGGACATGGTGGTTAGGGAGAGACTGAGTGTTTTCTGCCCCAGCATCAGCTAGTAAAAATGCCCAATGATACATATAACCTTATTATTTTCTTATCGCTCACTACCCCCAGGTAATGTGCTTCTCTGAAATTGATCTGCATTCCTTGTAAAGTGCCATGGCAACTACTCCTGCAGTTTGGAACTGGATTCTGTGAACTGGTAGAAATGAACAGGTTGCATAGGAGTGGCCAGGGCAGAGCCAGGATGTTGCCAAGGTCCGGTGGGAGGGATCTGTGAGCCATCACTCCCAAGCCCGCCAGGGAGGCCACTTCACACAGTCACAGCTTGGGAACCGGTGCTGCTGCATTGTCACGCTGCTCATGCCTCTGGTTTGGTTTTGTCTGCATCATACATAAATGCTTTATATATATTGTTCTTTTTTTTTTTTTTTAATTTTTTTTTTAATTTATTTCTAGGAGAGAGAGAGAGAGAGAGAGACAGCGTGAGCAGGGGAGGGTCAGAGAGAGAGGGAGTCACAGACTGAAACAGGCTCCAGGCTCTGAGCTGGCAGTTAGCACAGAGCTCGACGCGGGGCTCGAACCCACGAACCGCGAGATCATGACCTGAGCGAAAGTCGGACGCTTAACCGAATAAGCCACCCGGGCGCCCCAATGCTTTATTTGTTCTAAGTAAATACTCAACGATGCCCGGCTCAAAAGCTTCAGCAACTGAGCTGTTTCCCACCACCCCCCGACAGGCATCCCTCAGAAGGACTGATACATGGGAACATGCATGTTATCAGATGCAGGCAAACTGCACACTGAGACAAGTCTAGAGCAACAGCTTCATCTTCTGGGGCAGGAGTGGGTTGTCCGGCCCTTATTCTGCCTTCGGGAACAGCCGGCCGTGCCCACATGCCTTTGCCTGGACAAAGGCTATCATCAGATGCAAACATGAGTCCTAACATTGTAGGCTAAATCCTATCTATGAGGCCTTAGGCCTTTGTGCCAGTTCTGCAGCCTAATGATGTGCTACCCTTCATCCACCTGTGGAGTCTACCCTAACTGATCATATTCCCCCTTTCCTTTGTTTCAGGGTAATGATGCCTTTCAGACCTCCCCTCCGCCAAAGGCCTGGACCCTGGGGCTATTTCCTACCATTCTTTCTTCCACCTCAAGCAGACTATACACTCCTTTTTTGTGGCTTCACCTTGAGCTTTCTCTTATGCATGCAGCCAGGTCAGAAAAGCCCTACAGACTCTCCCACACATTGACTTGGTTGGCCATGTGGACTTAGCTCCATTCAGAAGAATGTGTCTTCGCCAACTCCTGTGGTGTCCCTCAGGCAGTGACCACAGTCCCGTAGTCCTAAGCCTCCTCCCAGTGTGCACATTGCAATAGGAAACTGAGTCTTCCTAGTTGGGTCAATGGCCCAATAGATGGGTCAATGAATATGCTTTAGTGTGTGTCTCTCCTCCCATCAAGCCTGCTAAATAGAGACTTTCTAGCTAATGTCAACTGAGAATTTCTGCCCTTACACTGTCTTGGTACCCATAACTAGCATAATTATTCTGTGTTCTGGGGTTGAACAATTTCAGGCCAATCTGCAGGTGGAAGGTTATATCTTCAGGAACCACTCCTTCCAAGGATGGTAACACCAATCCACCAACTAACAACCGTTTTTTCCTACTGATATAATTTAATATGGTTAGGACAAGTCTTGCATAAGCATTACCTATTTAATGTGGGAATACGTATTATATATTGGTTAAGACTTAGCCCCTCATGGCTTTTCTCCCTTCTTCAAAGTAAACTGGTAAAAATTCATCCTCTCTTTCCCCATGCCATAATGAGCTTTCCAACAGCTGTCTCCAAACCAGTTTTTACTCTTGAAGGGACTAGTTAGTAATCTATTTTCATTTGATCCAGTACCTCTGTACCTCAGGGGAAATAAAACTCTGGGCAGGGGGAGATGTTTTGCACCAGAATTATTTAAAACTTTGCAAATTGTTCACATCAGCTCACGAAGCACGAGTTTAGCATAGCCTGCCATCTAAAGGGATGACCTCAGTACTTCCTGAAAACAATGATTCATTATTTTATAGGATATCTTCTCAAAATATTTGCTAACTTTATTTTTAAGACATTTCAGGCTTGGCTTTTCCATCCATTATCTTACCTGAGCAGCAGCCAGGGCTGAGTGCGCGTTCTCTTCTACTGACCACCATTAGTTATTCCACCTAAGAGAAAAACACAATCATTTGCAACTCGCCTTGGTCCTTGATCCCGACAGGACAGGGTCATATGAATGTGCAAGAGGTGGCTACAAAATAGTGCAGACACACATCTATCCACTCATTCAACAAGCTTTCCTGTGGAGGCCTGCAAAGGGCGAACGTTGTGGGAACAAAAATGGGGGAAACAAAACAAAACAAAACAAAAAAACTGGTCCCTGATTGCACAAAAGTGATTTCCAAAACCAGGAGCAAATTATTAAAAATGCGGATCTCAGATTCTTGCCTCAGGATTCCCGAGTGAGTCAGATTCTCTAGAGGTGGGGCCCCCAAAAGATGTCTTAACAAAGGCCTCTGTGCATTTCAGGCCCAGTCAGGTCCAGCCATCTCTACGATGGAAGAAATCCTACTGACGGGGGGACCAGGGAACAGACAACTCAGGACAAAAGGGCGGATCCCGTGGTAGCATTTGGATGAGGGTCTGTGAGAGGGTGGTTATCGGTGAGGGTCCACTCACGAGCCAGACCAGTGACTGGGGGTTTAGGATCAGGACTGCTAAAGAGGTATAAAGTGGGAAACTAGGAAACTGAGAGGAAAACGTTAACTCCAAGGCAGTACAGAGACAGCCCCTGCAGGAAAGCAGCTACCACCACTTCACTGGGGCAACAGGGGAAGAGCTTGAAATTATTAAAGCTCAGCAGGCTCAGGAGGCCCCGTGGTTCTGAACCCAAACCCAGGATGCAGGCCAGCTGGTGAAGAACTCTTGGAAGACTGGTTCTGCGAAAAGCTACAGACTGGATCCCGGGCAGAGAAATGTTAAGGAAATGTGCAAGGGAACAGGAAGAAGCAAGTCTGATCTTCCCTTTTCCAGCTCCTCAGTTTGCCACCCTCCCCCAGTCTAGCACCCCCTATGGGCAGAGCCTAACTTGGAGCAGCTGGCACCACAGAAGCATGGTGGCCAAGTCCTGGTCCCAGCGCTAGAAAGTTCAACAGAGTGGGCTGGGTTTGGAAGTGAGAGACAATAATTTAACAACTGCACAGTGGATGATAGGAGAGAAAGGAATTTACATGGGAGGCATTGCGCTACCTTACAAAATGGAATTGTACTTAATCCTCATAATCCAATGAGGATAAAGCCTAGAGAGGTCAATTCACCTGTGAAAGGTCACACAGCAAGTGGTAGAATTGGATAAGTCCCTATTAATTCCATGAGTTGACTCCAGCACTGGCAAAGAACTCCAATTAGGGTGTTATCCTTCCTTCCGCAATTCTTTTCCATTGAATTGGTTTTCATTCCACTTCACCCTCCAGACGGGCTGTGTGTGCCCCAGATATAATTTAGTTATGTAAGAAGTTAAGTTTTCTTTTTCTGATCTTCTGAGTTTACCAGGATATCCATGTAACTGGGGTGTCACTGATGACTGGATGATGGGGGGCAGTCTTAAGCTGGAAGTCAAATAACCCCTCCAGAGCATAAATGAGGAGGCTTTCAACCACCACTCCATTAATACCCTGGATCCCATCTCTGGGGACTTCTCCTGGGGGTTGTGAAGGGGCAGGTGGGACACGGTTCACATGGTACAATATGACAGAGACAGAGGAGGTCTGTGGTGAGACAGGCCATCCCTGAGGGCATCAGACAAGCTCCTAAATGCTGACACAAAGAAGTCAAAGCCGATGGAGTAACAAGAATCCCTAGACCCAGCAAGACGAAGAGACCTGCTCCAGTGCAGGCTGCGCCAGCTCACCCTTACTTCACTCGCTTAGGACTACACTTTGGACCCTACTGGCTCCTTTCTCACATTTCTCCTCCTCTGTAAAAACAAACTTAAGGGTACCTGGGTGGTTCAGTCAGTTAAGCGTCTGACTTAAGCACAGGTCATGATCTCACAGTCCATGAGTTCAAGCCCTGGGTCAGGTTCTGTGCTGACAGCTCAGAGCCTGGAGCCTGTTTCAGAGTCTCCCTTTCTCTTTGACCCTCGCCTACTCACAGTCTGTCTGTCTGTCTCTCTCTCTAAAAAAATAAACATTAAAAAAAATTTTTTTAAACCAAATTTAAAAACCCTTCCCTAACCCCACATCCTCCTCCAGGCTTTACATCACACAAGATTATTCAAAAAGTTGTCTATACTCACAGTATCCCCTTTTTCACCTTTCATTGGCTTCTGCCCCTACTTCTCCATAGAAACAGTTCTGACTAAGGTGACAGATAATCTTCTAACTCATAAATGCAAATACAATGAGCCTTTCTTAGTCCTTTTATCACTTGACTTCCAGTCAACGTTTGGCTTTCATTTTGAACCATTCTCTTCATTGGCTTCCAAGACTTGGATGTAGATACATGTCCATTCTACCTTCCAGCTCTGCATCAGTGAGAGTTCATTAATCGAGCAACAAAAACCAACTCTGAGGGATAAAATAAACTCATCAGAAGGTTCTGAACTATGGTGGCATGCAGTTGATTCAGCAGTATCTCCAATTCTTCACCCCTACCTGTATCCACACTCTGTAATATGAGGCTCCTCCGCCCCTGTAACTTGCTTTGACCAGATGGACATTAGCAGCTATGACACTAAGAGAGGCTTGAAAAAACATTGCCACTTCCCATTCTTTCCCCCAGTCCTCTGCCTTTATCTTGAGAACATGTCCTGGTGACTTGCTGAAGGATGGGACATGTTGGATACAGTTGAGTCACCCCATTTGTCCCACAGGAGTCACGTGGAACCAGTTCCCAGCTGACCTCCAGACATATGAGAGTCCAGCTAGCACCGGCAGTTCTGCTGACCTTCAGCTAGCCGCAGATTCAGGAGTAGACCTACCAGGAGTCTTTGCCAGAGACCACCTATGAGCTGGATAAATGCTTAGTGTTTTAAGTCACTGAATTTTGGGATGGGTTGCCCATTAGCCTGTTAGGGCTGCAATAACAAGACGCCACAGACCGGGTGGCTTACACAACAGAAATTATCTTCCCACAGTTCTGGAGGACAGTAGTCCAAGATCAAGGTGTCAGCACGTGTGCCTCCCTCCTTGGCTGGCAGAGGGCTAATGATGGCTGTGTCCTCATGTGGTCTTTCCTCTGTGCACGTGCATGTCTGTTGGTACTCTGTGTACCCGAATTTCCTCTTCTTAAAAGGACATCACTCATGGGGCGCCTGGGTGGCTTAGTCGGTTAAGCGTCCGACTTTCGCTTAGGTCATGATCTCGCGATCGTGGGTTCGGGCCCCGCGTCAGACTCTGTGCTGACTGCCAGCTCAGAGCCTGGAGCCTGTTTCAGCCTGTGACTCCCTCTCTCTCTGACCCTCCCCTGCTCACACTGTCTCTCTCCTAGAAATAATAATAAAAAAAATTTAAAAAAAAATAAAAAAAG